>CAJNDT010005939.1:327500-355000 GCA_905221615.1 Symbiodinium sp. CCMP2592
ATAGTAGTAGTAGTAGTAGTAGTAGTAGCAGTAGTAGTCGCGATAAGGCTTTTATAAGGACAACCGTGCCTACTGCTTCAGGGCCTGCTTGAAAGTACTGTACACAAAAACCATCAAGCACTTTCGCAAAACACGAGACTCACCCGCATCCTTTACCCAGACCCCCGGGAAGATCGAAGAAGCAGATCTCTTAATGGGGTTCCTATAAAGTACCCGTAGTAGCAAAGAGCCCCGAATTAGGGGATCTACTTTCTAGATCCTCCTGGAGGTCTGGGTAGTGGCGCCACACCAAAGCCCGAACCCGACTCGTTATGCCCAAGCCATCTGTTTCAAACATAGAGCCAGAAAGCACCTAAAGAGTCAACAGATATCATCCATGCCATTCATGTCATTAGTATATCGATCTGATTGTGGCCCCATTTATGGCATGTTTGCAAATCCTATGTAATTCCTGATGCTGTTCTAGTTGATGTTGCGATTCCTGGCCAACGCAGCCTGATTCATATTTAGAATCCTATAAAGCCATCCCGAAAATGGAACTACTTTGGGGCCTTTGGGAAAGCCCCAAATACTGCCTAAATACCCCAACGCCTAGCTCTTGAAACACACTAGCGTGCCTCGAGCCATACCCCCGTGCGCTGCCCTAAGCCCATGAACCATGAACCCGAATATACAGTAAGGGGATTGAAACATGACATGGAATGCTTGCTTGAGGGGCGCATATTATGTTGTGGTGCAAGAGAGGATGTGGGAGTTTCCGAAAATAGGGGACCCTAATATAGTACCCTAAATAGTAAGATCCTTATAAGAAGGACCCCTAAAATAAGGTACCCCTATTTTCGGAAACTCCCATGTATCCCTGTGAAACCCTTACAAGGCAAACAGAAGCCACAAACCCCTAAACCCGGAACCCTGAGTCCCCAAGCCCTAAACCCTAACCACAAGACCCTTCAGGGTTTAGGGTTTAGGGGTTTAGGGGTTTAGGGTTTAGGGTTTATAAACCCCTAAACCCCTGAACCCCTAAACCATGAACCCGAACAGCTAACCCGAAGCCCACCAAAGGCCAAAGTCCCAGCGCGCTGAGTCTCAGCTGTGGAGCGACCACTGATTCCCTAGGTTCCTGCGTAGTACCCTTTTGCCCTTTTGGTTTTAGGGCCTCCTGATAAAACCCGAACAGTAGGAAAAAGGTTGCCATCATTTTCAGAGGGTATTCAGGAACCTAGTTCCTCAATCCCGCAGCCCGTGTCGAGAGGTTAAAGGTTAATGGTCCCCTAAGGGTCCATGTGCCCAAATAGTAAATACTTTGGGCCCAATGTATAGGGAGTACTTTCAGGCCAAAGTATGTACTATGTGGGTACCAGGACCCTTAGGGGTCCTGCGGTTTAGGAACCTAACCCGATATAGGGTTTAGGGGTATTACGAGTCGCATTGGAAGGGGATTTATTGATCGGGGGTATGCATTCGGCTTCACGGCTCACTTCTCCAGTCTCCCAGGTTTCACGATAAGTTCTCACAGGCTCTGCGTGGCTGAAAAGAGACCCTGAAACTTAAACCATTGCCAAGACTTTCGCTGTGAGCAGACGGAAAAGAGGCCCTTAAACAAAGAAAAACCATTGCCAACGTTGCCATGGGCAAGAATCACGAGAAGTTACTGGGAGGGTGGGGGACTTAGTAAGTAGTTAGTAAGTAGACGTATAAGTACCCTAAAAGGGACCCTAATTGGGGTTATGGTACTTATAAGTCCCTAAAATAACCAGTTACTAAGTCCCCCGACCCTCCAAGTAGGGCCTAGGGTTGAAGAGAATGTTTAGGGGTACCTATAGACCCTGAAGAACCTAGCTTTCTAGGGTTCCCTACTATGGTTTCCTTATATAAGTCCTGAAAAGGTAGGTTATTTGGGGTTAGGTAGGGTTTACCGGTCGAGGCCTTTCTGGGTGGGGATAACCCTTGAGGTTACCCTAGGAGTGCTTTCGGCTGCTATAAGCGTACACTAAGGGTTATTACGAGGCTTGATTTCAGGTTCTTACAAGAGTTTCCTTCCTTGATTCATTTCAAAGGGTGTGTTTGGGCTTGGTGCAGGCTTTAGGGTTTTGGGATTTCGGGTTCTGGGAGGTCCGTAGTTTGGGGTTGAAGGGTATGGGCTACCTGGGTTTAGGGTTGAGGGTGTTCCTTCTTTTGTTCCGGGTGTGTGTCTTAATTGGGGCTCGAGGTAAAGGCTCTTGCTGATGTCAGTTTTGACTGCGTGCATCTGTCAGCTCTACACTGACTGATGCTGTCAGTACAGAAAGTGTACGAATACTGTGAGATCGTGACTGTCGGAGCTTGCACGTTGCTGCTGCCGGTGTTGACGATGGTCAAAGACAGATGTTCATGTTTAGTTCAGTTTCGTTACCGGGGTTTCTTGCAGTAGCAGCTGCTTTTTCAGCAGCAAATGTCGCCCTCGCCGTCACCCTGTCAGTAGTGTTACGCCAGGTCTGTTCCTGCAAAATATCTAATGTTGTTGCGCTTGTTGCAGGTCTGTGGTGTTGCCAACCCTAAGCCCCAGACTGGAAACCCTAATCCCCAAATCACCACCAGAAGTAATTGTTCGGTTTAGGGGTTTAGGTTAGAAGGGCCCCCGTCCTGGTATAGCAGGAATATAATCCTTATAGTCACTATTACAGGGCGGGGGCCCCGTCTAAGGTTTCGGGTTTAGGGTTTCCTGACTTGTATCTGTTTCTCTGGGAACCCACTGCTTCCTGGCCGATTCATGCAAATCAGCGGGAATGCGGCTCCAGTGACAGGCTAGTGTATGTAACACCTGCCGGAGTAACACCAGCTGAAGCGAGAGGAGCTACAGCGGTAATGGATGCCTGAAAGATTCGCTAAGCATGCATTTTTGAAAGAATACCCCAACATCCATCTCCAATTCTCGCCTAATAACATTAACATTATCATGAATCGAAGAGGACAGAAGGTGTGGATATATCAACTTGGCTTGGAAAGACACCACAGTTGCCATTTGGTGTAGGGTTTCCGCAAAGGCTGAGCCGCCAGTAAGATCTACGCGGGTTTAGGGTTTAGGGCCCTGCACTCTCAAATCCAGCCCGCCCCTGTAGTCTCATGTTGAACCTTAATGGCCCAAACATCTCAAATCTCACCCGAAAGCCCACCCTCCCCTACACCCCAAACCCTGAACCCCAAAACCCCAAACCCCTAACCCCTAAACCCTTAAGCCCCAAACCCCTAAACCCGAAGCCCCTAAACCCTAAACCCTCTTCTGCCATGGCTGCCGAACCTGTTTCGTCCGTGCTTGCGCGGCCACCGCCGAAGAGATTTGGGCAGGGAGGTGCTTTTGTTTGGGTTTTGCAAGGGGTTTAGGGATCCTTTAGGATTTCTTTTTGGGTTCCTGTAGAAGGATCTATAGGGTTGGGTTTTACAAGGGCTTTTGCGCAAGTCTATTTGCAGGGTTTTAGAGGCATTTCATAACGTTTGTCTGCACCGGGTTTAGACGATATCAGGGCTTCTCTTTATAACTCTATGGCCTATGGCTGCATAAGGGTGTCAAACGGCTTGCTGTAACAGGGTTTGTATGGGTAACAGTTCATAAGCAGTGTCTTTCATGGTCTTTGTAGAATCTTAAATGTAGGGCGTTAAGGGCACAGGCGTAAACGGCTTGATGCAGGAACCTGGGCTACCCTGCTCTCAGGATTCCTTGGAAAGCGATAGGACCCCCAAAAAAACAACAACAAAAAGCGATACGATCAACGAAGATCATCTGTTGTGACATGTCCGAGCTGCCGCGGCATTTGTGCTTAAATTTTGTGTGTGATATATGGCTAGGCAATCGATGCCCTGATCGATACCCTAATCGATACCTACCAGATCGTTTATGAGCCACTGCCCCATGCAGCTAAGGGCAGTATACGACAGTCAAGGGCAGTACAGGGCAGCAAAGTGCAGTAAAGGGCAGTAAAGGGCAGCAAAGGACAGGTGAAGGGCAGTAAAGGGCAGCTACAGGTTTAACCATGAATAAGAAGTTTTGACAGGCGCTCATACAGGAAAGTACCCCCTATGTAGGTACATTGGGTCCAAAGTATATACTATTTGCCTACATGGACCCTTAGGGCACCTTAGCATCTATGCCAGGAGCCCTAGGAAGAAAAGGCTGTCTCCAGGACGCTCCTGCATCGACTCCTATCGGGGTGAAAGACTAGGGCTTCTACCACCCTACTTGGGGGGTTCATGGTACTTAGTAACTAGGGTTATAAATAACGTAACTATAGTTATAATTGGTTATCCCCCCCAGTTAAGGTACTTATAACTGTACTTGCTAAGTCCCATGAACCTCCAAGTAACGGTCCAAGTAGGCCTTATTTATGGCTTTTGGTACCTCAAAAGGCCCTAAAGTCCTATAATAGGGAGTATTTGGGTAAGACTCCTGCAGTTTGGCTTGTGGTAGATGTTAACACCCGAAATGCATCACTTCCCTGCGAAGGCAGTTACCAACTGCTGCATGAACTAGGGCACGGGGCCTGTGGGCGAGTGCGGCGCAGCCGCAAAACCTGGTAATCATAGGTTTTGTCAAGGTATATACAAACGGCACAGCTTGTATTTCAGTTGGATTCGGATGTCGAGTCTCAGATGCGGTCATGTTTGGTTTGGGGCAAGGAGCACCGGGCCTCAAGAGCATTGAACGTCGAGTCGCGACACCTCAAGCCCTAAACTTACCTTTGGTTAGTAGGGAATGGAGGAATGGGGTATAATTATAACTACTATTACTACCATTCTTCCATTCCCTACTAACCAAAGGTAAGTAAATGAATTTCATACTCTTTAAAGCTCGAACAGAGTTGTTCTCAACCCTAAAGGTCTATGGAGTCCATGTACTCATATAATTAGTATACTACACTGGATACAGTGGCCTTAAAGTACTCCCAATGTAGGTACATTGGGCCCAAAGTATGTACTATTTGGGCACATGCACCCTTATACCCTACAAACCCTATAATAGAATCCTGAAATAAAAACCCTAAAGGAACCCTAGTTGGGTTGATGGACCCCCTTAGGGAAAGTGGCCATGCCTCCGCCCCAAACTCCAGGCCCTACCTCAAACGGTGCAGGGGGGAGGCCGCATACCCGAAACCACATCACGCCAACAAATCAAAAAGTTCCTCAGTTCAGGATTCCCATGGGTCCAAGGAGTTCAGCCCTTCGATGTTTGAGTCCTCCATCAAATGTGAGTTTCCGAAAATAGGGGACCCCAATATAGTAATTACCCTCAACAGTAGGATCCTTATTACACGGACGCCAAAATTAAGGTACCCCTAATTGTCGGAACCACCCAAATCACGAAAGATACCCTGAATGCCATAATCCGTCGACACCAAACCCTCAACTCACTGAGCCCCTTCCAGAAGGGTCCACCCAGAGATCCCAATATCCGCATATACCTAGGGTTTCTTAAAGGGATCTATAGGGGATCTACAGGGTTTAGGGTTTAGGGGATTTTAATATTTCTGAATTAAGGAATATACTTTAAATTATAGTAGGACCCTAATATGGTGTAAGGCATATTCCTTAATTAAGGGGTATTGGGATCTCTGGGCCAGTATTGAAGCAGTACGTACTTTTTGCTCCAGGAAGATTCTTATTTGGTATCTGAGCCCTCAGTGGGTTGGATCCCTCAAGGTTCTGGAGCTCAGTCAAACGAGGTTGCCGATGTCCTGAGCCAAAGGATCCTAGTGCTGTTTTGGGGGTTACTTACACAAAATCATGATACTGATTCCTAATTTGATATAGAAGCCCGCCATTCTAGTATATAGGTACTTAGGGCCGTTAGGGCTTATAAGCCAGTCTCACCTGAGGTTTGAATGCAGGCGTGACTCCAGCCGCTACGCCGAGAGCTCAGCGGGCATCGACAAATGCCCCAAAGCCACTTTATTAACCCTGTAACCCTATAAGCCTGCAAGCCTCAAACCCTAAACCCTAAACTTACCCTAGGGCCTCAAAGTAGTTCCTTCTTGAGGTTACCTTATAGAATTCTAAGTATGAACTCCTAAAAGGAACTACTTTGAGGCCTTTGGGTAGGGCTCTTTCTGAGGCTGCTGAACCTGTTATCGGTGAAGGACTCAAAGGGGTACATCTTTCGCGTTTTGGACAGCTACACCCCGTGACCCCGAATTGGTTTTCGTGTTCGGGGTTTAGCTTAGGCTTCATCATGGCTCATGTGTTTAATTGCAATGCTAAGCTGATATGTTGTCGATGTTTTTTGGACGTTCGGGTTCGGGCAAGAATAACATGGTGTTCGGTTTTACCCATCGGCCCCAAAGTATTTCCTTTGTAGGATTACCTTATTATAGGATCCCAAACAGGAACTACGGTTCATAATATAAATCCTGCATGAGCCATAAGAAGGAATATACCGTAATTCCCATAGTTTAGGGTCCTTAAGGTAATGCAGGATTTATATCATCAACCGTAGTTCCTTTTCGGGGCTCATATCTAGAATCCTATAAGGTAATCCCAAACAGGAACTACTTCGGGGCCTTAGGGTAACCCACAGGCTCTTGAACCGCTGCCATGGGATCCCACGCTGCAAGCCCCGGCCGCGCAAAATCTTACAACTTTTGGGTTTAGGGTTTGGGGTTTAACGGGAACTCCAGAAAGTTGGAACATGGTTTCAGGGTGGGATACCTTATAATTTGCCATACAGGGTTTAGGATAATCATATTCCAACTTTCTGGCTTTGACTTTAGGGTTTTGGGTTTTGGGTCTTACAACTTCAAAGTGTACAAGTTCTTTCTTTTCCAGGACCCCCCAAGTACCCTTTAATAGAGCCCTTGTGACCCTTAGTAGTGGGTATTTAGGGTATAATAGAGGGTAGTTGGGGGGTCTAGGTTAGGTCCCTCAGAAACTGCAATCCTAAACCCTGAACCCCTTTTTTTGGTGGTTAAGTGGAGGAAGCTGGCGAGGCTTTGTCCAAAATCCTGAGTCCTTAAGCACTATCCTTGATCCCAAATATAACCGACTTTGTAAAGGACGGATGCATCGAAGGAAATCATGCGTAGGTTCCTGAGGGTCCAGGATAGGGTTTAGGGTTTAGGCGTACCCTAAGGCTCAATTTGGCCCAAAAGCCTTATATGGTATGGTCTTTCGGCCCAACAGCCTTATAATATGAGCCCTTAGAGCCTCAGGGTAACGCAAAAGGCACCCTCCAGTCCCCGGTTTAGGGTTTAGGGCTCAAATGGTATGGCGATTGGCCCCAAAAGCCTTATAACATGAGTCCTTAGAGCTGTAAGGGAACATACACCCCAAACCTTCAAGCCCTAAGCCCTAGGCCCTTGAAGCCCTAAGGTTACCAAGGCTGTAAAGGTAAGCGCAGGAGCTGTATTATGTACCCATTATATAGCCCATTATAGGGTAGGGGTCCCCATTAAGGGTCCCTCCTTTTCCCCTTTGACTTGAGATAACCCCTAAACCCTAAACCCCTAAACCCCTAAACTCCTAAACCCTAAACCCCTAAACCCCTAAACCCCTAAACCCTAAACCGTGGTTACCAAGGCTGTAAAGGCTGTCAACCTCCGTGCTCTCCGACTCCGTGAGACGGCTGCAAAGGACCTCAAGCGGGCAGAAGGCATCTTGGCCTGTGAGGGTTTATATGGCTCCGGGCTTAGAGTTTCAGGGTTTATGGGGCTTATGTTTAGGAATTTTGGGTCTTGGGTTTAGGGTTCTAGGATTTATATGGGAGTTTCTGCGAATTGGGTACCTTTCAAGGGATCCTTTAAGGGTTCCTTTCAAGGGATCCTATAAGGGATCTATAAGGGGTTTAGGGTTTAGGGTTTGTGGTTTCTGAGAATTCGGGGGGGTACCTTCTTTCGGGGTGCTTATAATAAGGATCCTACTATTTAGGGTACTATATCAGGGTCCCCTGTTTTCGGAAACTCCCAGGTTTAGAGCTCAGGGCTTAGGGTTTTCGGGTTTAGGACTTCGGGTTTCAGGGTTTAGGACCCTCCGAGGGCCTTTCGATAGAGCCCTTACGGGTTTAGGGTTTAGGGTTTAGGGTTTAGGGTTTTATTGGGCCTTTCGATACAGCCTTAATTACCCTTAATTACTGGTTATTTGGTGTATATCAGGGGGTAGTTGGGGAGTCTACGCGTGTCGATACACCAAGCAGCAATGAGCTGCAGTGCTGGGGTTGATGGAGCCTTGTTAATTAAATATTGATGAGAAACTAGCAGATACGGTATGTAGTCTATGCAATCTTGGAACCTTTGTAGCTGTACCAACCCTTCAATCTGGTGCTTAGGGGATTCGGTTATTGGGACTACGTACTTTATAGGGGACCTCAAGGGGCTATCATAGGGATCCATTCCCCTATTCCCTACTAAGAACCAGACAGATCTGGTATGGATTCAGGAGCCATTTTGGTTTTATTACATATGTTGATACAGCTCTAGGACGTGCTGTGCTGCCGGAAGCCGAAGGTTTAGGGTTTAACATCAGCGGGAGGATTTCGAAAGTCTAGGGGCCGTATGAGGGAATCCTAAGTTATGGGATCCGTGTGAGGCTCCTGTTCACCCAAATCGTAAGCACTGAGGCCGCAAATTTCAAAGACTCCCAGGTATAGGGAATGTGATTCTGTAGTTTCATGCTTCGGCTGCTTGAGGTTTAGCGCTTTAGGGTTTATTGTTCAGGATTTCTGCATGGTCGCGCAAGGACTTGCCTGCAGGCTCCTGCCTATGTGTGCGTGTGCGTGCGTATGCGTGCGTGTGCGTGCGCGTGCTTGCATGTGCGTGCGTGTGCGTGCGTGTGCGTGCGTGTGTGTGTGTGTGGGTGTGTGTGTGTGTGTGTGTGTGTGTGCGTGTGAGTATGCTTATCTGTGTGCATATATGGAGGCGCACACACACACACATACATCACGCAAACACGCACACACACACAGACACAGACACAGACACACAGACACACAGACACACAGACACACAGACACACAGACACGCAGACACGCAGACACGCAGACACACAGACACACACACACACACACACACACATCTTGCCATCTAGAACTTCCCAGACCCGGAACGGCATGTGCTGACGAGCAGTCATAAACAGTGGCACAACGTTGACTTGATCAGCATGTAAGATCAGCATGGCCACTCTCGTCGGGCGCAGGAAGATGCGACACTTACCCGGGCGGCGTGTGCTTGTTCTGCGGGAGCGGGGGTGGCGGCGCGAGGGGTGCATTTCTTAAAACAGCATGTAATAGTAATGACCATGATGATGAGCATCATAGTTATGATGATGATTATGATCATTATATTATTCTTCTCCTTATTATCATTCTTATTATTCTTAGTGCTATTATTGTTGTTGTTCGTATTCTTGTTATCCTGAGTGAGGGCTCTTCGAGTCTCCTTTAGTGGACTCCGGCACTCCTCAGGTGAGATACAGATTCTGCGACAGCTTCCTCCCCACAGGCCGGGACTGGAGGGTGCCCTAAACCCTAAACCGCTTAACCCCTCAACCCTAAACCCTAAACCGGGGACTAGAGGGTGCGTTTTGGGTTACCCTTAAGGCTCTAAGGACTCATATCATGAGGCTTTTGGCCCCAAAGACCATACCATATGAGTCTTTTGGGCCATTTTGAGCCTTAGGATTAGGGTGCTAAGCGTATTTTGGTAATTTTGGGGCCCGAAGACCATACTTTGTAAGTCGGGTCTCTAGGGTTTGGGGTTGGGGTGATAGGGGCGGAAGCATTGTACGGGTTAAGTTACTATGAAATGTGTAGGATGTGTCGGGTTCTGGGCTTACGGCTTGCAGTTTGCGATGTGTGTCATCTGGGCCTCATTGCGCCAAGGATGTTAGAGTTTAGTGTACAGGGCTTGCCGGGTTGGGTAAAAAGGTCGTAGTCGCAGGGCTCAGGGTGCTTCGGGTTTCGGACGTGTCAGGATTGTTTCTTTCGAGTTTGTTTTTTTACCTACATTCTGAATAGTGCATTAGTTTGGATCGTTGGTTAGGATCCTACATCAAGTAGACAAGATTGGCAAGAACAAGCACGCTGTGTGGCCATGTATGGCTTAATCAAGTGGCCTGATCATTTCGTCATACTATTCCTTATACCGCTCTTAGAACAATACTTCAAGACGGCCGAAGTATGGCGTATTTTCGGTAAGACAAGGTTTGGGGCCAGTTTAGGGCTGTATTCACGGCTGCAGTGAGGCCCAACGACTGTTTGTCGAGGGTTTCGTCTGTAGAAGAATATGTTTTGGAAGCACATTGGCTGCAGTGCACGCGTTTTTGATATGCTGCACAGCATCGGAAGTACATTTGTCTAGTACACGGGTCGTTATACCACAGCTATAGATGACCAGTAACTTGTCACGTAGGGCAATGTAGGGCCTTTTAGGAAAGAAGGGCTCGATGGTGCGCATGGCGGCTCAGGTTCGAGATTGGATGCGTTTATGTGCTTTGTCTCAAGTTTGTTGTTTCGGAGACTTGTCGGACGACCACGGAACCCTTGTGCAAAAGAGCAAGATCAAGGTTGGAAGGTTTAGAACTGAGGCTGCTCTCCCTAGCCCTCTGCCACCAGGCGAATTGTACAAATGATCGACGCCTTCGAGGACATTCCCGAGACATGTCCACGCAGGTTTGGGTGTAGGACTTGGATGTTGAGGTTTGCAGATAAAGGTCAGAGGCTCAGATTCTGCTCTAGCATGCCGAATGTGTTTTATCTGGGGACAGGAAGGTAGTGAATGGAAGAATGGGTTAGAGGTCCCCATCCCTTCAAAACAGCCCTCATGATCCTTTGGTTATGGACTGTATTAGTATTGCGCGAAAAGCAAGCATGTGATTAGTCGGAACCACATGACCCTAAACCCTATGCAATGAGACAGGCCCTCCGACTTGGACTTTTCTCTCTGCAGCGTTTCGGGGGATCTGCTCAGTCGTGTCGATGTGTTGAAGTTTCGTGTGCCCCGAAGCCTAAACCCCAATGTTTCGGCCTTGCTATAGGTGCCTTAATGATTAGAATCGGCTCTGGGGGGTATATATCATTAGACTACAACTACAATAAGGAACCACCAAACTTGTATAGGTAAGTAGTTAGGCCCCAACATTAAATAAGTCTTTGAAGAAGGTTCTGGGGCCAAAAACCATCGAAGAACAGGAGCCCTCAGGAGAAGTGGTAATTTCAATTAGGCCCCACACCACCCCGAAAAGCCGTGATCACCAAAATGGTCCCGTGAATGCTGAATGGTTAGTGCTGTTCACGGCTTCGGGTCTTAGTGAGGGAGAATCTACGGTGTTAACGAAGTTATGGCGCTCTTTGTTGATAAGGCCGATACGCAGCAGTCCAGGAATCTCTTGCATGTTGCCAGGAGGATGGCTGGTTCTTCTTGGAGTTTTGGAATGCAAAGAGCTTCCCCAAGGGTCCATGTACCCAAATAGTATAATACACTTTGGTGCTATAGCTCTACGGCCATTGCATGGTACGTGACCCTTCGGTTTCCAAGTTAAGCTGTCGTCAATAAGCTTTCGAGCTCCAGGCCCTAGGTCCTAGAGCCCAAAACCCCTTTATGAGAGTTTTCGATAATTAGGGGTACCTTATAACCAGGATCCTACTATTTTGGATACTGTATTAGGGTCCCCTATTCTCGGAATCTCCCATGTAGATCTCTTTCTGAAATATTTGAAGACCTCGTAGTTGTTCGGACACAAATGCAACCCATAGCGAAGCTAAGAGGTTTAGGGGGTTTGGGTTTGGGGGCTAGGCACAAATGTCCCGATATTCCAAGTTCTAAGCCTTCCGAGTCACAGTCTCAAACCCTCGCAAGCTCGCGGAGCCGTTAAATCCCAAAACACTCATGACACACTCGCCTTTGTTTGAAGCTTCTTGGGCTTTAGGCAATTAGTGTAAGCCCTTTGCTCACGGTTCGCATAGCCATCCAGCCTCATCACATCCACGAGATCCTGCACACTGTGTTTAAGGGGCACATAACATTACTGCCACATACTTTGGGGTCCTGAGCATAATAGTAATGCAGAACCCCAAACCCTAAACCCCAGAAGCCAGGACCCTAAACCCTACATCCTAGGCACCTCATCCCATTACACCCCACTATAGAAGCCAATTTGGGCCGCCAATCGTACCCAATTGGGACCCGTTCAGGATCCTTCATGCAATGCAGGGTTTTGTGCGCATTGAGACTTTATAAAATACTTAATTACCTGCACTATTTTGGTGGTTCCTTATTATAATTGTGGTAGAATATCACCCAAACCTTTTTCTAATAATAAAGGCCCCGATATTACAGTACCCTTATAGTAACCCTTATAGAATCCCTTGTAGAGCCCTTTAAGGACCCCTTTAAAGGAACCCTATCTCCTAGGTCCTTGAGCTGGTCAACGGCGGCACCCTGGCAAATGCCTCTTGGATCGCGAGCTTAGGCTCTACTATAGGGTCTGATTAATTAGCTAATTATACTATTTACGGGGTTCCTTAATATAACTATGGTATAGTAGGCCCCAAAACCCTCTTCTTCTTCTCAAGGCCCCTACAGTACCTGCAACCTCAACAGCCGACCTCCTGCGACCTCCTTCGCATGACAGTGGTTTCTCTACGTAACACACAACAGGTTGCTGTGTTGGGGTTAGCGTTTACGGCTTAGAATTGGAAGCCTTTGCCAAAAAAAAGAGCTGCATTCAAGGTTTTGTGTGTTGCAGGGATCAGACGTGGGGTCCCAAGCCCATGCCGCAAACCCTATAAGCCACAAAACCTGACACCCTGACCCCTCACGTCAAAGCCTTAATCGATGTTGTGGGGACATGTGGCTTTCAGGTTGGGTGCTTTGCAATTTTCCTGTGTTGAGGGTTTGGGTTTTGGAACGGCTCTCTGAGGGTTTCGGTAATTTAACCTACTGCAGCTTTTGTAAAGCAATCGTAATTTATGTATAAAGGTGTGTATAAGGGTTTCCTTTACAAAGTTTATGGAGTTCCATAGGTTTTAAAGCCGCCAGGAGGATGCTCCAGGAGTCTGCAGCAGTGCGTCTTTGTGTAGGATCAGAGTTTTCTTATCTTTAGTAGAGAATGGAAGAATGGTAGTAATAGTAGCTATAATTGTGCCGCATTCCTCCATTCCCGTACTAACCAAAGGTAAGTTTTAGGCATACGTCTTTGGCGAATTGCCGAGTCCAAAGCCGCTATCAAGCGGGCTCTAGCCCTACAATTCCAAGGGACCCAATAATTCGGTACTTGGGTTTAGGACAGCAGTTATGTAGCTCCATATTTAAGAGAGTATATGATTATTAGGTACTTGGACCCTTAGGGTAGGGTCTGCGTGCTTACGTTTCGTTAGACCTTCTTACTTGTAGCTGGTTGCATTAAAGCTGCAACTCCGAAAGATGTCATCATGCGTAAAGATCAAAGGATCCAGGAGGCCTCCACTCAGCCGCATATCCAAACCCATGTAACATGCTGCACAATATAATATACCCCATGGTAGACGTTCTGGAGGCCTCATAAAGCCCTTGTATACCAGCCGGCTTAAGCTCTCTTAGAGCTGAACCTGATACCCAGGCCGTGAATCACCCTACAAGCCTCAGTCCTGGACCCCAACTCCTCCAAACCCGGCACGCGATTTTTTGTTGAGCTGCATGAGCTCCACGTTTCTTCGGCCAATTCCAATACATCGAAATACCACCCCCTTTACAAAGCCTCGAAAAAAGCCGTTGCACAAAACCCGGTGATTAGATCCCGCTCAATGCCCTGAACATCTCTAGTAAAGATCAAACTGCTCAATTTCCAGGCACTCCTGTCGCGGCCTGGCAAGCCACCCCGCTTCAGTGAAGAGGAAACCATTTTCGTGCCGGGCGCCCAGGAGTTTGCCTGTAAAGAAATCATTGCGAGGAGCCTAAAGAGCTAGGCGTCATAGCTCCCAGGCCCAGGTGGGGGTTGGGGCATCTGCGACAGTTGAGGGGCCCAGAATGAGCGAGTTTCGGATTTGGCATTTGGAGTTCCGGCTTCATGCGCAGTTTGCGATCGGAGACAGGCTTTCTGGTTCATGGTACCCGTCTGGCTTGCGGGTTGATCGGTTTAGGGCTTAAGGCTTAGGGTTAAGGGCTCCAGGTTCAGACTTGAGTTAATGGTTCAGGATTCATACTATAAGTTAGAGCTTTTCGTTTATGGATCTATGGAATGTACAGCATGGCTTTATTGGCGTTTTTGTTGTTTTTTTGGAGAGGGGGTCGGGGTGTGGCGGTTATGCTATGGAGTTTAGGCCTCATGGCTCCGAGTCTGCAGTAGTTCAGAGTTTGCTTGAGGGATCATGGAACTTAGTAAGTAGGTTATAATTGGGGTTATAAGTCCCCTAAGTGGGGTTATCCTAATTATAACCTACTTATAACCTTACTTACTGAGTCACATGAGCCTTTAAGTAGGGTTTCGGGTGTAGGGTTACTACAGTGGTTCCGGTTTGGGATGTTGAGTAAACTTTACGTGTTGGCTTCGGGCTATTACGATTCGGTTGACCTCGAGGTTGAACAAAAATCAAGCATAAGCCGTAGCGTGTCTGATTTAGGGTTGAGGGTTTGGGGTGTTTGTTTGGGTTTACCTTTAGGCTCCATTGCAGCTCCTCTTTGTGGTTCACATACTTAGGATCCTGTAAGGTCCCAATAAGGAACTATACTTTAGAAGGGGCCCCCACCCTGTAATAGTTCCTATAAGGATTATATTAGGGCCCTATTATATTCCTATTATACCACTATTACAGGGTGGGGGGGGGGGCCCTTCTACACTATACTGGAGCCTCTGGGAACATCAAGTGCAATCGAGTTTGGGGGGGGGGGGGGGGGGGGGGGGTGAGCGAGACTTTTGAGTTTCCACCAGCTAGGCATTTTTGGTCAGAGCATTGAGGCTGCCCTAAGGCACTAAGTAGTAGTAGTAGTAGTAGTAGTAGTAGTAGTAGTAGTAGTAGTAGTAGTAGTAGTAGTAGTAGTAGTAGTAGTAGTAGTAGTAGTAGTAGTAGTAGTAGTAGTAGTAGTAGTAGTAGTAGTAGTAGTAGTAGTAGTAGTAGTAGTAGTAGTAGTAGTAGTAGTAGTAGTAGTAGTAGTAGTAGTAGTAGTAGTAGTAGTAGTAGTAGTAGTAGTAGTAGTAGTAGTAGTAGTAGTAGTAGTAGTCGTAGTAGTAGTAGTAGTAGTAGCAGTAGTAGTAGTAGTAGGAGTAGTAGTATTAGTAGTAGTAGTAGTAGTAGTAGTAGTAGTAGCAGCAGCAGTAGCAGCAGCAGCAGCAGCAGTAGCAGCAGTAGCAGCAGTAGTAGTACAAGTCGTCGTCCTAGTCGTACTGCTACTGCTACCACCACTACTACTAGTAATACGATACTCGATTGTACCAGAGTGTGCTATACTATACGAAAACTCATGCTAATGCCAGTACTGGTACTAGTGCGAACACTAGTGCTAACACTATCACTACTACTATACTATTCTAGTCTCGGCCTACCCTAAACCCGAGAACCCGAAACCTTAGAATCCTAAACCTAAAAACCCTAAACCCTGAAAAGCCTATGCCCTAAACCCCTAAACCCTTAAACCCTAAACCCCTAAACCCTTAACCCTAAATCCTAAACCCTAAACCCTAAACCCTTAAACCCCTAAACCCTAAACCCGAATCCCCAAAGCCCCTGTTCTCAGGTTCTGGCAGCTCGTCGAGGGCCTCAAGTTCCTGATCCCAGTCTGCACTGCTTAAGTGTCTACTATTTGCTTAAGAAACCCCAAAAAATAAAAGATATATTCCTTATAGGGATAATATAGGGATTATCATTTTTTATTTTTTGGGGGGTTCTCAAGCAAATAGTAGGTGTGGTTGAGGGTTGGAGGGTTTAGGGTTTGGGGTTTAGGGTTTAGGGTTGGAGGGTTCTAGGGTTCTAGGATGTTCTATGGTTTAGGGTTTAGAGTTCTGTAGGGTTTGGGGTTCAAGGGTTTAGCGGGGTTAGGGTTTATGTAGTTGAGGGTTGTAAGGTTTAGGGTCCTGCAGGGTTCTAGGATTCTAGGGTTTAGGGCTCTAGGGTTTTTGGTTTTAGGGTTCTAGGGTTTTTGAGTTCTAGGGTTCTGGGGTTCAGGGGTTTAGGGTTCTAGGGTTTAGGGTTTAGGATAGAGTAGCTGAGTAGGTAACCTTAAACTTTAACCTTTTGGGGTCGCCTAGGGTTTACTTTGATGAACTGTCAGAACCTATCTTTTATAGGGTCCCTCTAAACTCCATATCAGGGTTTGTAATAAGGACCTACAACAAATGGATTTAGGTAGGTTCAGGCAGCACATGAGGGCTCGGGGTTTAGGGTTCTTTGGGGCAGCGAGCCTAAACTCCGAAAATTAGGAGTACCCTCTTTTGGGGTCCTGATAATAAGGATCCTACTACTCTTTGGGGTGCTATATTGGGGTCCCATAAACCCGAAACCCATGGGTTTAGAGTCGAGAACCAGCCACTTGGGCTTTGAGGCTGACTCCGAGTTCTTTTCAGTAGCTGGGGATCCTAAAGGCATTCCGTGATGTGTCGGTAAACCCCAAGCACTCAACCGTGACAGCAAAACCATGCGGAACAGGATTTTTGGGTGACCCCTTGAGTTTTGGACAAGGCTCGAACAAAAGACCCGGCGACGAAGATCTTGAGTGTCGAAGACCTCCAGCTCTTACTAAGAAGAAGTAGCAGCCAGAAGAGTGCGCTTCTGGTTAAGTGGCCATTGGGGAACCTAGGGACCCACAAAGTTGCGATGGAGCAACATTCTCGTCGTTGTGATTCATGTTCAGAATTTAGAGCTCGCGCGTGGCTGATTGGCAGTTCTGGCGATCTAACTTCATGCAGAAATTTTGACCAGCTCTGGGCTCCTATCAAGCCCCTGCCCCAAACTCCAACAGAGCATTGGCGTGTATCATGGCGTGCCCTTGATGTAGCCGAGGCATTCCAAGAACGTCATCCACCGCGATCTCAAGCTCCTTTGACAGTTGATTCACACAGGTTCACATGGCTTTGCCCCTTCTGTTTCAGTCCAAATCTTCGAGAGCTTTCTCCCCACATTGATATCCGGGGGCTCCGGACCAAGCAGGGCAAAATGATCTAGTCGGTTTCCTCGAGTAAGCTTCGCAAGGTGATTATTGTTTCGGGTTCCGGTAGATGGACTTATTCCTCCGGATGCCATTTTGCAGCGTCCCACGGCAGCCTGATGCGGATTGAAGACGCACTTCGTAGTAAGACCCTGCCAAACAGAAGGTTCCGGTAAAGTATTCGTGGAACATGAGGGAGGAGTCGTTTAAGGTGTAGAGTTTGGATGCATTCTGCAGGCAGGTGCCTTTTTCAGTCCATCGGGTTCAAAGCATTGGAGCTGCCTATCTAAGGCTGGGGCCCCACTGCATGTTCCGACATACACGTTTGGTTCATGCTTGCCTTTGCTGCTACTTTTGGCGTGGGGTCATGGTCTAGGGTTGGGAGTTTAGGATGCGGGCCCAGTATGGTCCGGTGTTCAGCTTGGTGGGAAGACGATTCTTGGCTCAGGCTTGAGAACGTGCTGATCTGCAACAGTCAGCCGGCAAAGGCCGTGCGTCCGAACCCTAAACCCTAAATCCCGAGTCCCTAAGTCAAAAGAGGGCTCAAAAAAAGAGTCCCTAAGTCAGCGTGTCCGTTGTAGTTCCTTGTCTTGGCAAACCAGGTCATTATATGGTTTGGATCCTTCATATTTAATGTAGAGCAAGGCAACCAACAATGGCAGCACAACAGAGACTACAGGTAAACCCATTTAGAGGCTTCACGTTATAACCCCTTTTAGAATCCTATCTAGGTAGACCCTCATAGGTCATAGGGGCTTTGTGATCTGGGCTTCGCGAACTCGGGTTTGGGATTCCACTATTTGGGTCCCAGCGTAGGGTTGGGCATGCTATGGTTTTGGATGGCTTTACAGTATAAACATGTAGGGTCGGGACACATAAACATAAGCTACCGAGTCCTTCCCCTCGTGTACTTGGGGGGTCGGGGGACTTAGTAAGTAGTTAGTAAGTAGACTTATAAGTACCTTAAAAGGGACCCATATTGGGGTTATGGTAGTTATAAGTCCCTAAAATAATCAGTTACTAAGTCCCCCGACCCTCCAAGTAAGGATATCAGCTTGCGCTCAAGTCTAGCTCAAGAGTCGATAATTAGTGGGTATTCGCTTTTTTTAGGGATGATATAGGGACTATACTACCCCAAAAAAGGTTAAAGGTTCCCTACTCTACTACTAGGTATTACAGATTGGGGAACTACAAGTTAACCTTTTTGGTTACATCCTGACCCTTCCTACAGTTTCGAGGTACTTCCGTGCTTTTGACCTCGTGTAACCATCCTCAAGATCTGCTTGCCCAAATTTGCCCTAAACCCTAAACCCTAAACCCTTAACCGTCCTAAGCTTCCAATTCCATGTTGGGGTTCATATTTAGACTCCTATAAGGTAATCCCAAAACGGAACGACTTTGGGGCCCATGGGTAAAGGTAACCCCTAAAGCCTCAAAGAAGTTTGAGCAAAGCCTTGAAATACGTAATACCTAGTCGTAGAGCAGGGAACATTTAACCTTTATTGGGTAGTATACTCCCTATATAATCCACATATGACCAAAAAGGTGAACCTTTGGTTCCCGATCATAGCCGACAAGCAGGAAAAGGCTGTGTTTAGGTACACCCGGGGCTCCTGCACGCTAATCCCTAGACCGATATAGTACCGGATTAGAACCCATAGCACCCTATAGCAACTTAGAAACCCCGACGATGTATCCCTCTAAAACTGCAATAAACCCATGGACAACTCCAAGGAATCGGAACCCTAAACCCTAAACCCCAAACCCTAAACCCTGAACCGTGGAATTTCGGACGCTCATGCAGACGGAAAAGGGCCCATAAAAAAAAAAAAAAAAAAAAAAAACAGAACTGTGAGGATGGTCAGTTCCTCTACAACGTCAAGATCAGTGATTTTGGCTTGCCGCTAGCCCGAGCCAAGGGTTTAGGTTTTGGGGGTTTGTTTTAGGGTTTAGGGTTTGGGGTTTAGGTGGGTTGATATTGTCTCCCTTCAGTTTTGCATGGGGCGTTTACAAAATACCACAGTTTCCATGTTGCAGAGTTCGTGCCAGTTAAGCATAGTTTTATTAATGGTCCTTGGGTCTTGGGGGAGTTGGCTATGTCCAGTAGCCTTTGGGGGTTCAGCCAACTCGTGTCCAAACCCTAAGCCCAAGGTCCATGCACATATGGTATACTGATGTGGGTAGTATACATCTGTCCTTCGACCATCAAGTAATTGTATAGGCGTTTCTTTAAGTCCGAAGTAGGTACGATGTGGAAAAAACCCTAAAACCTAAACCCCATAGGCCAAGGGGTTCATGGATTTCAGCGCAACACGGAGCCTAAACATCAAAACACAAAAGCCCCGAAGTCCTGAGCATGCCCACCTCCTGCACTTAGTGGGCAATGCTTAGGGGTTTAGGGTTTAGCCTTCGCAAAGCAGAAGAACAACAATGATCATCAGGCAGTATGCTTTTCCAACCTCCGCAAAGCGAAACAAAGCAGCCAATACGGACAGTTTCATTGTTGCACCTGCAGGCTGGCGAGAAAACTTTGCTTCCTCAAGCCTCCAACCCTGAACTTTGAACCCTACAGAGCCCTAGAATCCTAAACCCTAAACCCTAAAACCTAAAACCCTAAAACCCAAAACCCCGAAACCCTTAACCATAAAACCCTAAACCCTAAACCTGCCCCAAACTCTAAACCGCTTAAGATTTGGGAGCCCAAATATGGGAGTTTCCGAAAATTAGGGGTACCCTATTTGGGGGTCCCTGTAATAAGGATCCTACTATTTTAGGGTACTATATTAGGGTCCCCCTGTTTCGGAAACTCCCATATACTTAAGTTATCATAGGATCCTTAATATGATAGGTAAATTCCTTACTTGAAGGATATTGGAATCACCTAAACCCTAAACCCTACAGATCCCCATTAAGGATCCTTATGCCTTATGCCAGAGCCCAGACCTCTCGGGTTTGGGCTTGACCGGGCAGGGTACAGTATACGGGGTGCGAGAAATCCGGGTTTAAGGTTCAGAGTCTATAGGGTTTAGGGTTGAACGGTTTAGGTTTAGGATTTAGGGTCTACAGGGTTTAGGGTTAAGGGTTTAGGGGTTTAGGGCTTAGGGTTTACGGGTTTAAGTTTTCGGGTTTGAGGGTCTGCATGGTTCAGGCCGGACTTTCCTGTTTATGGCACACCCAGAAAGTCTTCGCACCGACATTCAACTCAACAGCTGAATTGGAAATACACCAGGTGCGCGCCTGACTTACCCCCAAGGGTACAGTGTCCCAATAAAGACTCTCTCTCCCAAATGCTGACCTACTAAACCTAGGATGCCCAGTAGCACCCTTATTCCCTTTCTGTAACCCTAGGTTCCTTATGAAGTTACCCAACAACAAAAAGGGAGCCCTTTTTATTCCTAGGTTGCTGGGCATCCTAGAAACCCAAGTCAGTTAATGTGGGAACCTGATTGCGAAACCCTGGGCCTACAACCCCAAAATAGTAGGGTTCATATCAGGAGCCCTAATTAAGGCCCAAGGTTTCTTAATCAGGTTCCTGCATTACTATAGTACCCACACTATTGGTCCCTGATAGTAACCCCCATAGACCCCTTTAAAGGATCCCTAATAAAGGCCCAAGGTTTCGTAATCAGGTTCCTACATTATCACTTGGTCCCTTGGGCCTGCCGTGTTTCCTGACGCAAGGCGTTAGATGAGCGTGCGAAGAGGGTGTGCGACGTTTAATCCTCCCGAATACTACCTAAACGGGTCTTCAACAACCCTCGCAACAGAGCATGTCATGAACAGCCCTAAACCCTAAGCCCTAGACCCTGAACCCTAAACTCTAAACCCTAAACCCTAAATCCTAAACCCTAAACCCTAAAGCCCTGGACCCTGAACCCTAAACTCTAAACCCTAAATCCTAAACCCTAAACCCTAAAGCCCTGGACCCTGAACCCTAAACTCTAAACCCTAAACCCTAAATCCTAAACCCTAAACCCTAAACCCTAAAGCCCTGGACCCTGAACTCTAAACCCTAAATCCTAAACCCTAAACCCTAAACCCTAAAGCCCTGGACCCTGAACTCTAAACCCTGAATCCTAAACCCTAAACCCCAAACCCTAAGGCCCTGGACCCTGAACCCTAAACTCTAAACCCTAAATCCTAAACCCTAAACCCTAAACCCTAAAGCCCTGGACCCTGAACCCTAAACTCTTGACCCGAGCCCTGAGGTCCAAAGCGCTGGGGCCCATGGAAGATCAGGCTGGGTGGCCTCGTGGTTCTCGAACCCTACTTGGAGGGTCGGGGGACTTAGTAACTGGTTATTTTAGGGACTTATAAGTACCATAACCCCAATTAGGGTCCCTGTTAGGGTACTTATACGTCTACTTACTAACTACTTACTAAGTCCCCCGACCCCCCAAGTAGCCGTGAACAGAGGCACTCGTGCCCCTCCTCGAACGGTTTAGAGTGTTGGGCAAACTCAGGGTTCTTATGATCTCTTAACCCTGAACCCTAAACCCCTGAATGTGAGACCTCGGTCGGTCCTCAGGCACATTGGTTTTTGTAGTTCGTAGGAATAGATCAGTGGTTTCGCAAGTCCAACTTCTAATCCAGCACGAATTTTCTTGTCACTGGCCGAAACTGTTCTGTGAATCCTGGCAACAGCTGAGACCCAATCCCTTGAAACATAGCCCTGCCAAATGCCAAAGCCCTGTATTAACCTTTAAGCCCCAATCCCTCAGCAAGAATCCCGACAGGCAACGTCCTGCGTCGGCAGCCGTCGGTATGTCGCCCCGGAGGCCACCAAAATGAAAGATTGGGCTTGAAGGCTCTGTAATTGTATAGTTAAGAGGTTAGGTTTGGGTAACAACAGCACACACACAAACACACACACACACACACCCGTCATCGCACCAGTTATGAGTTTCGGTGCCTGGGAAGCTTTTGCCGCAGGTCCTTCGCCGAGGCCAGGGATACGACAAAACTGTCGAGTCTTGGCAGGGAGGTACTCCAAGCCCCGACCCCTAAATCCCGAAGCATTTAGGGCTTAGGGTTTAAGGTTCAAATCATGACTCAAAATCCTTACTCTCCTTCCACATGGAGGTTGAGGAATGCGAACTTTTCAAACTTGGCCCTAAGAGTATATAGCAGGTGTGCGAGAGTGTGACATGCGTCCAAGGCTTGACACCGCTGCAGAGATCAGCCTAAGAAGGGGTAGGCCGGGGTAGTGGTGTGTTGTGAGTGATTGATTTGTCAAAACTGCTTGATGCCTGAAATCCAATTGCTAATTAACCTTCGCTTGGGTATTTTGGGTACCCTAACCTAGACCCTCAGCTTTTAAACCCTTGCTTTCCGTTTCCCCAGACTTTCATTAATATAATTAGGGGCCTGAATAATTACCAATATTATTTTGGGGGGCTCCTCATTTTTAGTTATAGAGTCTCGGGCCCCAAAACCTTATTCGAATGGTTAAGGCCCCACATTAGCCTCGCAGCTTCCTCTCTGGGCTGGGAGTGGCTGCCCATCAACTGCGAATCCCATAATTTCCTCGAGGCCAGCAGCTGCAACCCCAACTTCCGAAACCTACATTTTCCGAACCTTGCAGATGTTAGCCCTAGTGTGAAAACATCCACAGCTTCAAGCCTGAAGCCTCAACTACAGGATTCAAAGGCAAATTACAACTGTGAACTGTCAAGTTTCGAGCATACGTCCATGCCTTCAACCGGTGATACAAGCTGCGGCTTAAAGTGTACAATTCAGGTTGATTCAGGGTCATTTCCAGCTGTGCCTCAATGTGTCTTATAGGTGTAAGGTGATTGAGTGGGTTGTGCAAGTTGCAGATGCAAAGTTTCATTCAAGCCTAAGCTTCAATGCTTTGTTGTAACAGTGCTACAGCTGAAAAACCTGAGCTGCCCTCGCTCAAAACCCTAAGTTGGGTTCTCGTCACTGCCATGAGAGAGCCATGTGGTACATGATAGGCTTGCCTTGATCTTTCAACATAAGTTAAGCTCCTGAAGCAGAGCCCCGTATTTCGCATTCCTCTGGATATTCTTCTGAAGCCTGAACCCTAACCCTCGGAAAACCCTAAACCTTAACCCTATAAACCCTAAGCCCTGGGAAGACCCTCAACCCAGGATATTTGGGCTCTGGGCGTCTTGACGTTCGTTCTCCTCAGCGGGCGATTTCCCGCTGAGCGGCCCGGTGGCACGTCTCTTCTTAGAGGTTCATGGTACTTAGTAACTAAGGCTCTAAATGAGGTAACTATACTTATAATTGGTTATATCCCCATGCAGATGAGGACTTATAACATGGTACTTAGTAAGTACAGTTATGAGTACCTTAACTGGGGATATAACCAATTATACATGTAGTTACCTTATTCGTAACACTAGTTGCTAAGTACCATGAACCTCTAAGTAGTGCGGTGCTGGGCTTGTCGTGTTGGTTTCTTTTGCATTTTGGCTTTCACTTTGAAATCAAGTTGTAGTATGGGTAGTGGTTTGTCGTCCTGCTCTTGCGCCTGCTCGTGCTCCTCCTACTACTAGTACTCCTGCTGCTGCTACTACTATTACGAGTATTGTTATAATTATTACTACTACTACTACCACTACTACTACTACTACTACCACTACTACTGCCACTACTACGACTACTACCACTACCACTACCAGTACTGCCACTACTGCTACTACTACCACTACTACTACTACTACTACTACTACTACTACTACTACTACTACTACTACTACTACTACTACTACTGTCTCGTGTTTCAACCTTCGACAGAACTGGCTGCAGCAGCGATAGCCGTGGCAAACAGCTGAAGCAGGCACTGTAGCCAGCTCTCATTACTTGCACCGTTACGCTGAGTGAAATTCGGCGCCAAAAGTTTGAAAGACTAGTGTGCAAGAAGCTGCAAGAACTGCCCAGACCGTGTGCGTTCGACCAGCGCAAAAGCGCCGATGGCGGTTCTGTTTCGGCCCAAGTTGCTTACACTGCATCTGCATTCGTGAGCGTGTTCGGAAGCTGAGCCATGCCAAGCAAAAGCAAGGGCAAGGCTCCGCCCTCAAAGGTGGGACGAGTGTTTCCTCTGGGGCTGTTGATCGTTTGCACGCCAGGGCCAACGGAAAAGAAACAGAAAGGCCGGCTCGTTAATCTCAAAGTTTCTCATGCTGTTTCATGCAGCTCCGAGTGCCAGCTAAACTCGATCCTGGCGCTTTGCGTGCGCCTGCCATGATGTCAACCGATACGAAATCAATAGACAACTAGTCGTACTCGTAGTATGTTTTGCCTGTGTCGTGCCCAAACCTTGTCTTTAAAGCCTGCTTGTTCGGTTGTTGCGCGACACCAGCTTTGATGTACTTAGCTGGGGAGCGGGACTTGCGGAAGTTCCGCAGTACATGTTCGGATTGACGGTGGGAGTTTTCTTGAAGTCTTCGATGTGTCTTGGTTCGCGGAGCCAGTTTAACCCACGCGGAGGTAGTGCTATTGCAGATGCATGGGAGCTTGCCGCAGGTTTGCTTGGTGTGGTTGTGGCCTGCTTGTAACACGAGAAGCATTGTTGAAGACTTGATGTAGAGTGTTGTTTGCGAAGTTGAGCGTTTGACAGGACGGGGCGAGATTGAAAGGTCTTCGCTCCAGCCCTTCACTGCTTTTGTTTTTTCGCTTTGCTTGCCGGGCATTCTCTTGATGCACGCCGACTAGGTACTAGCTCACACCCTGAATTCGTCCATTTCACGGCGTTGATTTTTGCTTTACTTGATTTCGTTCGCTTATGCGCCCACTGGCCCGCTTGCTCTACTCTCTCCGCTGCAACACCCCTCCTTTCAGCTCCTTACACGACTCGAACAATTTATTTCAATTCCTCGCGCGCAGACCTTTTGACTGTCTTCAATCATTCACTTGCCTAGTCATGCATCCATATGCTGTCAAGCTGCTTTGCCCAACAACCAGCTGTGACTTGGATGACGTTACACGAGCCATACAGGATTGGAGGACCTTGGTCGCAGATCAGGTTCTTTCAGTTTGTTAGCGGCATGCTTCATGGGGCTTCCGTAGTTCTACGGTTATGATATGATACTTGTTGCAGATTCGATTCGTGCCAAAATCATTGCCGAGAATTTGCGTTTGATGATCAGGTTGGCTGGTTGATGCCGTTTTGTAGAAACACCTAGCTGTGCAGGTTTTGTTTTTTGTCTGTCGTCACCGACTTTCAACTCAGTCATGATGAGCATGGCTGGGCATTCGCAATGTGCGTCCCCTGGCGCTCGGAGTTGCCGTCGTCATAGGCATGAAACCGGTCGATTGTTTCTTCAAGGAAAAGCTGAGAAGTCTTGACTTCGCAAATCCGCTGATCCCTTCAAGAGTTTCGTGAATTTCAGTCTGTGGGTGTGAAAATTTGGGTGTCTTGTCGGTGCGAAAAGTGCTGCGCAGGGGACGGGGCAGTTGAATGGGCTGGTCACTAAAGAATTGTGCCTGCACTTTTCTTGTAGTTGCGAAGGCATCCCGATTTCAGTCTGTGTCCTTCGCTTCAGTGTCAGGCAAAGCAAGGGACAACATCGCCAAAGAAGAGGACGACACAGACGTTACATCATGTTTCGCGAAAGTTCATGGGACTCCCGATAGGAGCCAAGAAGCCGACGATGCGGTGACAAGCTCAGCACGTTTTGGACAAATTGTTGTGTCATGTTGTGTCGCGTGATGGAAACCCGCCAGTTTTGCAAACTGGCGACAGGAAACACCGTCGCCCAAGTTTAACAGCGAGAAAGAGGTTTGGCATGGTTGGCTACATTCAAGCAGTTGCAATGTTAGGTGTGTTTGTTCACCTGGTTCCAGGCGGGTAAAGCACAGCGCTCCCAGGCCAGCCAATTTTTCACGATGTTGTATCCATGTGAATTGGCTTACACGTCGTGCACTCACTGTTGAGGAAGACTTCGTTGCCCTCCTGTCCGCATTCAAAGCCGAGGCCGATTATAGTTAGCTGTTTAGGGCCTTTGCTTGAGGTTGTGCCTGTGGTTCTTGATCCTACTGACGTTCAGCCTTGCCTGTCGCACTGGAACTGTTTCCCACATCACTACGTGGGGTTCTTATGTTTTGCTTGCCCTGCCCGGCCGCTCGCCCGCCGGCCCGCGCCTGCATACCCCCCACACACACACGGAGACATAGGTCCGAAGACCGAGAATCGCCATTTTAGAGAAGATCTTGATGGGGACTGTTTTCTTTAGAAACCTGACAATCTCTCACACACACACACACCCACACCCACACGCACACACATTTACATACGCTTGTGCAATCCTCCCTTTGATTTGGTGAGACATTGTGAATCCATTTCTGCGTGTTGAAACATGTACCGGCAGCCATACTGTAGGACCTGTAGGTGGCTCGGTTGATTGATTGCAAGCGCCGTATCCGAACTGAGAAATGGGACATGTGTACAGGTTGCACAGGTCTGAAAATCTGGTGCAGTTTATACTTGCGCGCCACTTCATGAACTTGAGTAGCAATGATCTTCTTCACAACATCGACGGTATCGTTCGAGATAACATCTACCTTCATTTTAGGCGGACAGACACTTGCGGTAGGCTGCATGAGGTAATCAGGTAATCGTCGGGAACGATGATGAGCAGCCGAACCCGCCTACTGCTCATAGGCCGACCAACCATGGTCGCTGTTCTCTTCGTCAACATCATACGAACAGAAAGGAGTAAGCGTCAAAGGCTGCGTTAGATACCAGCACACTACGAAGGTAGGCCTCTTGCAATAAGTGCACAACAAAAGCTGGCACATCCAGTTGCTTTCCTGCTGAAGCGACGGTCGGTTGAGCTGTGCACATCGGGGTATGCCATTTTCTTTTATCCTTACCGCTGAGGAGGACATTGACCTTGACCCCTCGTCATCGCTGAGCCCTGAACAGGCACAGGCCAAGTGTAGCAGTCTAGTGAGTACTCAGTCTCAGAAACAAGCTTGTGAAGATGTTTCACCGAGTTGCTCGGTATCGGGACTCCTTACGTCCCTGCAGTTTTGATTTTGTCTGATCGTTTTCCTTTCGGCCTGTCACGGAGCCCATGTCAACAGCTAAAATCCTGGATTTGTTCATGCTTCTTGTTCTTCTGAAAAACACGAGACCACGACAGGAACGAAAGCATCACAGTGTTTGCGTAAGAAGCCAAAACAAGGAGGTGTCGACTTGCCCTCGCTTTCAAGCACGAAGTCAAGCTGGATTTATGAAGATCTTGGGCACGAAAATCTATCGTGCACTAAACCTGATCTTGGCAGACGTGGTTGCTCCGTCATTGCAGCCGCCGCCGTTGGCACGGCATCCAGTACCTGAGCAGGCAGACTGACCAAGCGAGACTAAGCCGAATTCAATCTGGGTACGTGATTCTATCATCAATTCGATTTTTCAAGTTTCCGTGCTCGTATGGCCTTGGCACAAAGTTAAACCGT
>CAJNDT010005939.1:360000-477251 GCA_905221615.1 Symbiodinium sp. CCMP2592
CATTTTGAGCCTTAGGGTTTGGGAGACCCTCAACCTTACCCCCACAAAGCCTTTCACCCCGAAGGTCGCAAGCGTGAAGCTTCAAGCCAAGCCCTGCCTGGAGTAATATAGGGCTTAAATAATTACCTATACTATTTTGTGGGTTGCTTATTATAAGCACTGTATAATGTATCCCAAAACCTTATTGTAATTCTTTAGGCCCCTACAGTTCAGAACTTCCCATATCTCGTAATTGAGGAATTTACCCTTTGCACCCTTTACTATTATTTATACCTGAAAGAATTTTGGAAAGTTTGGGTCCTAAAAATTGACATCCATTATTTTTGGGGCACATTTAAAGGCACCTTGTTTAGTTTGGCCTTAAACCCTAAGCTCTTGTGGTACCTTTAAAGGAACCCTTAAATAAGGAGCCCTTTAAAGCAGCCCTTATAAGGAACACTTCAAAGCCGGACCCAGAGATCCCAAATAGCCCTTAATTAAGGATTATACCTAGGGTTCCTTAAAGGGACCTATAGAGGATGAAGGGTTCCTTAAAGGGATCTATAGGGGATCAAGCCTTAAAGGGATCTATAGGGTTTAGGGCTTAAGGGAGTTCTAATACCCCTTAATTCAGGAGTATACCTTAAATTATAATTTAAGTTATAACCGGATCCCTTATGGGAGTCTCCGACAATAGGGGGTACCTTATTTGGGGGTCCTTATAATAAGGTTCCTACTATACAGGGTACTATATTAGGTTCCCCTATTTTCGGAAACTCCCATATAGGATTTGAGGTATATTCCTTAATCAAGGGATATTATTGGGTTCTCTGGGTAGATTCGGGCCTCTGAAGGCCGTTGATGCCATGGCCGTCTCAGCGGCGGGTAAGAAGATCCTCAAGGACACAGGGCTGTTTAGGGTTTGTGGATTTAGGGTTTTGGGTTCAGGGTTTAGGAGTTTAGGGTTTTGGGTTCAGGGTTTTGGGTTTGGGGGTCTTGGGCTAGGGGGGGGGGTTTAGGGTCAAGGGTTTAGGGTTTTGGGTTCAGAAGCTTTCCCTGGAAGCCCAGTTGCCTATATGGAAGGCGATTGTGCCTTGAACCTTAAAGCCCGAAACTTCTTGTAGTGTTTCTTATGGCACCCCATACACTCAACACTCTTTATCCTATTGCTTCTACACAAAACCCACTAGCCTATTGCAATGGTCCCCCCGAGACCTTAAGAGCTTGGTGAGGTTTACAGCGCACGAGGGGCACTTGCTCCCATACCCAAAAACCCCAAACCCTAAGCCAGAAAACCCTACACCCTAAACCTTAAAACAATTCCCCTAAGGCTCTAAGGACTCGTGTTATAAGGCTGTTGGACCCAAAGACCATACCATATATAAGGCCTTTGGGCCATTTTGTGCCTCAGGGTTCAGATTCTTCTGATGGAGTTGTAGACTTAGAAGAGCAGGGTCCTTAGTCTAAGTATCCCAGGAGCCCCAGGCCGTAAACCCGTAAACCATATGGGACTTTCCGAAAATTAGGGGTACCCTTTTCTGGGGTCCTTATACGAAGGATCCTACTATTTACTCTGATATATCAGGGTCCCCAGTTCTCGGAAACTCCCATATGGCCCTGAACCCTATTTACTTTCCTTGTTGTTCTTCATCGAGCCCTAACCCTAACCTTAGGGCTCCAAGTATGGAAATCGTACCTGCTTTGAGGTCTAAAGTTTGTAAATAGTACCTCCTTTGGGCTATGTTGAGCCTAAGGGTAAGTATCATTGGACTGTTGAAACCGACACCTAGTGTATCCCTAGACCCCTAAACTGCTACGAAGGACCTTCTCCAGCTCGACTCCCGACGGCGCCGCTTGACTTAAACTTAATGTAGGGCGAGTGATCAGTAGGATTTGTTTTGTGTATGCATACACACATAAACACCGTACAGTGATATAAGAACTGCATGTTGCATGGGATAGCGCAGCATGGCTAGTTTTGTTGTTTTTTCATTTTGTGACCACTACAGTATTCGGTCTAAGGTTTTTGCCAGGTTACGGACCAACGGACGTTTCAGGAGGCTTTAGGGTTTACCGTGGTCAAACCGGAACACCCGAACCTAAACTCTTTTGCAACAAGACCCAAACCTGAATCCAGCACCAATAAACTCCGGAAAGAATAGCCCTGAGTCCCGTATGCGGAAGCTAGAGTCCGTAAGCGATGCATTTGCGATACTTTGAGTTCGGATTCAGGGTTCCTTTGACAAACGGGTGAAGGATTTTTGGAGGTTGACCGTAAGGCTCCATGTACCCATATAGTAGACACTTAGGCCTTCAAGGGGTTCCTACATAGGTACTTTGAAGCCTACGTGTATACTTTATGGCTACTTGGGGGGTCGGGGGACTTAGTAAGTAGTTAGTAAGTAGACTTATAAGTGCCCTAAAAGGGACCCTAATTGGGGTTATGGTACTTATAAGTCCCTAAAATAACCAGTTACTAAGTCCCCCGACCCTCCAAGTACATGGAGCCTTAAATCCCATAAGCCCTGTCGACTCCTTAAAGGAACCCTAAAAGGTTCCTTGAAAGGGATACTGCAAGGCTACTATAAGGGTTCCTTTAAAGGGCTCTATAAGGGTTGGGGCTTATACTTATTGGCCGTAAACTCAACTTTTCAACTTTTACCCTAAAAGGGACCCTAATTGGGGTTATGGTACTTATAAGTCCCTAAAATAACCAGGTACTAAGTCCCCCGACCCTTGAAGTGGAGCCCTTGGTTGCAGGCTGCTGACAGCCGACCTGGTTCTTTCGGATCTTTGGCTTTGGCCTCAATTAAACTCCCCGAAGCCCCCGAAGCCCCTAAGCCCTAAAGCCTAGACCCCAATCAAAAGGCCCCAAGACCTTACATAAAACCCTAATCCTTTATGGTTTAGGCTTTAGGGTTTAGGGTTTCCCAAGCCCCTAACCAAGCCCCTAAACCGTAAACCAAACGATCCGCTAAGACTCTGCGCCAAGGCACTTCCCTCAGAGAAGTGGAGAGGTCAGTCTGGCACAGCGACGACGAGGAGTCAAAGGGTTTACTTCGATAGCCCATGGGAGAGCTTTAAACTGTCGGGGCTTAGTGTTTAGGGTTTCGAGCTAGGGCTGAGTTGTTGGTCGACCTTTGAAAGTTTGAAACTTTACACTTGCTGGCCTTATATATTTGTACTATGATGATAGGTTTGAGCTTTTCTGGGCTTTGTTTTTGAAGAAGAGGGCTTCAGGTTTGGGGTTGGGGTCAAATTCATCAGGGTCTTCCTGGAGGTATCGAGACTTAAGACCGAAATAGCCTATTTGCAGACTTTAGACCCCAAAGCAGGTACTGTTTGTATACTACAGTACTGTGTTAGGGCGAGCTGCTGGACTGTCCCACTTTCGGAGTCAAGCCCGGGTTAACGGCAGGTGGGTACTTGGAGGGTCGGGGGACCTAGTAACTGGTGATTTTAAGGACTTATAAGTACCATAAGGTCCCTTTGAGGGTACATATAAGTCTACTTACTACCTACTTACTAAGTCCCACGACCCTCCAAGTAGTGCAAGGGGGCCAAATTGCTTCAGACCTGCTCAAGCTCTGACTGTAGTATAACCTAGTAGTACTCACAGGGTCATGGGACTTAGTAACTAGGGTTATAGTTAAGGCAACTATACTCATAAGTACTTGTAACCCCAATTAAGGTACTTGTAACCTTACTTACTAAGTCCCATGATCCTCCAGGTAGAGCAGGGAACCATTAACCCTTTTTGGGTAGTACAGTCCCTATATTATCCCGATGTATCCAACATGGTTAACCTTCAGTTCCCCATGATACCCGACAAGTAGTATTTAATGAGAGTGTGAGACTCCGGCTCTACACTGTATACCCTACTTGGAGGACTATGGGACTTAGTAAGTTCAGTTATAAGTACCTTAACTGGGGATATAGCAAATTATATATATATATATATATAGTTACCTTATTTATAACCCTAGTTACCATGACCCTTTAAGTTGCCTCCAAGACCCAGGACGAAGGGCAGGCGACGAGCAAAGGCAACCAGAATCACCACGTTGTTTTGTTGTTGTTTCATTCTGTTCTGCCCCCACTCCTTTCCGCCGCCGAAACCGGAATGTATGTTTAGGCTTGCAGTGGTGATGGTGTTTTGCCCTTGTCCGTAATCCTTAGGGTGACGGCGCAGCGCGCAGGACCTAGAATTTCAGAGCTCTTAGGGTCAGGGGTTGGGGAAGCGCTCAACATCTCAAGCACAGGAGCTCACCATGATGCTGCCGCCGACGCAGCCCCTGGGCGTCGGGTTCAGTTTACAGACAGGGGGTGAACGCTTTGTTGTTTCTTCAATTAATGTGTAACAGTTACACATGAACATGAGCCGAAAAGTATTAGGACAAGCTTCTGTGACAGATGAGCTATAATTGCCATGGTCTCGCTCATGAAAGGCTTCATTCCAGACCCTGCGCCGTCAAGCCTTCACGCAGAACAGGCTGTACTCACTTGCATTACGTTCATAGAGCCCTTAAGACATCCCACAGCTAGAACTGAGGCTGCCAGACACTGCATTGTTCCTTGAGTAATATAGGATGGCGACATCATGCTCAAGCAGGTCGTGCAAGGGGTGCCCCTGCCTTAAACCCCAAACAACCTACCTTTTTACGGATTTATATATGGAAACATAATAGGGAACCCTCAAAAGGTAGGTTCTTCAGGGTCTAGGTAGACCCTAAACCTTAAGGCCCTTGGCTTGGACTGCTGAAATCCGCAGATATCCCAATATCCCTCAATTAAGGAATATACCTTAAATCGCAATATTCAGCGACCAAAAGTTACATAAGTAGTAGTCTTAACCATAAGAATAGCAACTTCAATATCCCTGAGATTGCAAGATAGATAAGATAGACAGATAGACAGATAGACAGATAGGCAGATGGATAGATAGACAGATAGGTAGATAGGTAGATAGATACAAATATTGGACAAATAGACATACGCAGATAAATAGAACATAGATAAATAATCGGATAAAACGAATATATATATATATATACATACATACATATGTATATATGTGTGTGTGTGCGCATGTAAAATAGACACGTACACATACATGCCTCAAGCGGCTTGTTATATAGATTACTGTAATTAGAAATGCCCACATGTTAGCTTTCAGGTACCGAGCCGAGTCTGTGGCACATCAAAGAACCCGAAAGCATCAGGCAGTCGGGCAGAGCCTGTGAGCTACGGTGCGGTTTAGGGTTTAGGGTTTAGGGTTATGGCTTCGGTGTAGGGTTTAGGGGTTTAGGGTTGTGCTATCAGGCTTCTTTGGAATGAGGCAGAGCAGACGCCTAGCGCAAGACGCGAGGATGCACACGACCATGCAGTTGCCTGTCATACTTGAAAGCCTCCAACGCACGAAGTCGGTGTCTTAGATCGCTTCGGTTTGGGGGCACCGGATGCAGAGAGGGGGCCCTTTGGATATGAAGCCACCTCCCAGCTCTACGGCCTTAGCACTTGCATCGCACCTGGAGATTTGGCTTTGACCGTCTACGTTCACTAGAGTGAACCTGCAGATACCTGCTAAGGCCAGGGTGGCTTGTACCAAAGCTGAGCTTGCAGTTGTACAAGTTCGAAGACACTAGCCGGAAGAGCGCAGAGGAAGACACTACTTGGAGGTTCATGGGTAGTTATAAGTAGAGTTATAAGTAGGGTAGCTGTACTGATAACCCATATTTCGGGACTTATAACCCTACTTATAACTACCCATGAACCTCCAAGTAGCCTCGGAAGAGCCTTGAGAGGACAAGGGCTGGGTGAGTTTGTCAATCAACCGCCCAGCTCTCCAAGGCGTGCCGGGCACCCTGCCTGGCCTGGAGGCCAGGGCTGAGCAGTCCCAATGTACTTCTGAACAAGAGATATGACCTTAAAAAATCACCAATGTACCTTTGCAAAAGAGGGATATGAGCTTGAACAATTGGTGCAGTTGGCCTTTGCTTTAAAGGTATCCTTGCCCAGAGATCCCAATACCCCTTAATTAAGGATTATACATTAAATCATATGAGGGATCCTATTATGATTTAAGGTATGTTCCTTAATTAAGGGGTATTGGGATCTCTGGGTGGATACTCGAGGAAGATGCTTCTGCTCGACGGCTAAAGCTACCACGAGAGAACACCTGGAAATGCTGAGGATCCGAGTGCCAAACAACGTCTACTAACATGGGCCCCTATGCCCCAGGGGAAGACCCTCGGTATCTACTGTTTTTAGGCTTTGGACCCCGGAGTAGGTACTGTTTGTATACTTGGAGCCTTGGGTAACCGTAGGTTCCTCAGAGGACGTCCTTGGGGGCGACAGTATATACTTGAGTACTCGGACCTGCAGGGCAGGGGACTGGAGGTATTTCGGGCATGTGGGTTCCTCAGCCCTTTGAAGCGAGCGTTTCAGATTGTCATATTGAATTCGTGTTAAGTTAATATATGGTAAATAACATATCATTGTACTATGGCACAGTGTAACATACTCATACAATCTACGGTTAGATTGTATTATGTCCCCCGTGACACTTGTGCTCTAGTTCAGAACTCGCAGGGGCTCTTTCAATTTTCTGGGTGCATAGCTGAATCTGAAACGAGAGACTCCTAAGCCCTAAGCCCTGAACTGGAATAGACGCATCCATAGCATAGTTTGCCGGGCGTTGCTAAATTGAAGAACCATGGAGTGTCCGGGGAGAAACGCCACTGCAATTCTTGCCTGCAGCTTGCGTGCTTTGGAGTTGGGTTCACAGCACGACCACGCTTTTGAGGATCTGGGTGCAGAAGCAAACATCTGCCTCAGGACTGGTACACGGCTTCGGCCTGAGTGGCGGGTGAAAAAAGCCAACAAAGGTCACAAACCAAATGTGGGGGCTGTTCGGACTTATGCTGCCTAGTAGGTCCTGACTGTAATAACCTTTCATGCCCCACTGTCAAAAGAGCAATCTTCCTTGTGCAAACCTTAAACCCCATGCCCTGAACCCCAAACCGTGTCACGAGGTTCTCAGCCTCAAAGCATCCTGCAACACAACCGCTTAATCGAAGGTTCGTGTGTATTTATAATTGTGGTCTTAGCTGATATGTGCCTCAATTAGGGCTCAGGGCTATACGCAGTGACACGTGTAGCAGCTTCCTAACATAGTGCCCTACCTGCTAAGTCCCCTGATTCCCGAAGTAGCTGTGCTTCAAAATCTTTCAGAGGGCAACTGCCCCCGGCGAACTTAAATTGCAAGCTCGTGAGATTTTGCTTAGGGTTCATTGCAGGGTCAAAATGCTTCGTAACATGTTGTTGGTCACCATAAACCTGTATGTACGAGAATACACCACTAAACGCTGTCTTGATTATTGTCATCATTCACTGTTACAGCTTCTGCATAAATTATTAGGAACACCGCCTGCTTTTCAGCACGGAGAGAAGAGACCACTGCTCAGTGCTTCAAACACCTTCACTTGGCAAACATACCAAGACTCCCGAAACGCTTACCTAAGCGAAGTTCCTTACAGCCTTTATAAGCCTTCAGGTGCCATGGTTTGGCGAGTGTTGCTGAGGTTTTAACCCCTTTCTATGCAGTATTGCAACCTTCAGCCTAAACCCCTACGCCGCCTTTGACTACCATAACCTGCTTCTTTCAGGTTCTCATGATAGTCCTGAATATAGAATTTATAGGGGCCCTACAAAAATCTAGGTTTTGCAATTTCAATGTAAACCTTACATCCTCTGCATCATTCTGCAAGGCCCACGACGCAAAATTAGAGCGGAAATAAACAGCATGGGGCGTTTTTTTGCTGTATAGTTGCTTAACTTAGCCTGTTTCAGCGTCTGAAGAACCCTGAAAACCCTGAACCTCAAATCCCAAACGTAATTAAGTTAAGCCTTTTTCAGCGGTTTTATAGGTCTGCATGGTCTAGGTTGGCACTGCCGTGATCATTTTTGATTTAATTCTTAGTCTGACAACAGCAAACGGAATTTTCAACCAAGGCCGTCTCAGGCAAGCGCGAGCGATTCGGCCATCATTCAGAGTTGTTTAGTTTAGGTTTGGGTTGTGCGTGTAGGCTTGTATGCAGGGTTTAGGGTATTCAGCTTCTGTTGGTATCGAATTTGGGGGGTTATGGTCATACCCGCGGACAGCGAGTGGCCCTAAAGCCCAAAACCCTCGGGTGAAGGTTTCAGTGGTTTGGGTTTCGGGGTTTCGGGTTTAGGGGTTAGGGGTCGAGGGTGAAGCGGCCTGGCCTGAGCTTGTTTTCTTGTTGACACAGCAAGAGGTTGCCGGCTCAAAAGCTTGGGGCTTGGGATCCGGTCTAAAATGGGGGCCTGAATAATTGGAATGGGGTCTCGGAGCACAGTATATTCTAGTATGAAAAGGGTATTCAAAAAAGTATATTCAGAGGATCTACTATTTGGGTACTGGAACCTTCTATGTACGATTCTACAGCCCAAACCTTACGCCTGAATCCTAGACGTTAAATCCTGAACCGAAACGCCAAGGCTTCTGCAAACCAAGCCCCAAGGCTTCTACAGCGCGCCGTCACAGTCGGATCTGCTGGAGGGGGAGAGCTTCGTGATCGACTTGTCGCAGGTGCAACGATCTCTACTGGATTTTCATGCAGGTTCTAAGGATTTTCAGTGAAAGGATAAGCTCTTGGGTCTAGGGGTATCTCGATTTGATAATCGGCTTGGGGCTTTCGGGGGTATCTCGACTTGATATTGGGGTTTAGGGGCTCTGCGCTTAGGGTGTAGGGCTTGAGGCTTCAGGCGGTCATAAGAGAAGTGGGCGAAATCGAAGTTCGCGTGACGTGCCTGTGTGTATATATATATATATATATGCATATATATTTATATATATATATGCATATATATATATATATATGTATATATATATATATATATATATTTATTTATACATACATACTTACAAAACTATACAAACACATTCTTGCCAATATCGTAATAACAAAATATGTGATCATACCGTTATACATACACACACATAGAGACATAAAAAGGTAAAAGGGCCAGTTGCAGCAGCAAGGGCCTTCCGGCCTTACAACAACCCAGAACCCAAAAGCCTGTGCCTTGAAGACGTAATGTCCCGAAACACTGGCAGAGATATTCGGAAGACCTCAAGTGGCTGCGATTCATTCTAGGATGCGCAGTATTACCCTTATTGCCTTTTTGTAGTCCTGGGTTCCTTAGAATATCAAAGAGGGAGCCTTTCTTTTTTCCTAGGTTACCTAGTTCTTGGCTCCTGAGGAAGTGAAGGCTGGAGCCTGGGACCACCCAAACTCTAAGCGACCTCAGTTCGTAAACCATTTAAGGGCCCAACCAAAATCACAGAAGGAGTTCTAGAGCTTCAGAAGCTTCGCCGTCACATCGACTCCACAAAGCTCAGTAACAACATCCGTGGAAGTTAACACGAAAAAGATCCCATCCTACACCCCAAACAACCAGGATCCTAAGTACAGGGACTCGCGCAGCAGAGCCCCAACGCACAGTAACCTCCGCCTTGTCTCGTATGAAAGCCCTCTGAAGGCTTATAGAAACGCAGCACCCAAAAACGCGGAGGGCTTGGCTCTCGAGGTTTCGGAAGAATGGAGAAAACCTGACCATCCCAGAGACCCCAAGTATACACAAATCCGAGGCTTTAGAGCTCAGGGTTTCGGGTTTCAGGGTTCGAAGTTGCGAAAAGCTACACCGCTAAACCCTAAACCGGTTTAGGGCCCTAAACCCTAAACCCTAAACCCTAAACCCAAAACCGTGGCTCTGAAAGTTTAGGGTCTCTGACACCCCGCCAGTGCTGGATTCCGCCCCCGGCTCCCTACAACGAGGTTGGGGGCGAGTTTCGGGCGTTTGGGCTGGCTTAGGGTTTGAGACTGAAGTTGCATTTGGGCTGGTTCAGGACTTGGGGGTGTTGCGGTTTAGGGTATGAGGCTGTTGTGCTGTGGGCCTGCAGGGGGGGGGTATGGAGTTGAGCTTAGGGTGGGGATTACTGTGCACACAGAGAATTCTGCATGCCTTTCTCGTAGGTTGCAAGACGAATTATGACTCCAGTGGTAGCGATGGCAAGTAGTTGTGGCAGCATTGAGGAGCCATACTAGTTGGGTACTGCCCCCCACTCAGTAACAGTTGAATGCTACTCATAATGAAAAATATGTTAGGCCCTGAATATTGTACAGGGGCAGGCCGTACCACTTCCCGCGATACCATGCTACATGTTCTAAAGCCATGCTAGTGCCGAAGGTGAAACAGCACTTTGCAAGCCGCCGTGCATGTTTAGCAAGATCGTGAGCCAGCTTGTTCACAAAGCCCAGTGACCATTAATCATTCTAACCCAAGCGGCAGAACTTCGGTAGACCTTCAACTGCGATAGCCTTGGGCAGGGTCCCTAAAGAGGCGATGGTCATCCACCAGAGAAGTTCGCGGTAGCTTAAGCTTTAAGGCAGGGCTGTCCGGGCCAATGCTGCCAGAAACTAAGTAGCTGAGTAGGTATCCTTTAACTTTTTAGGGTTTATATAACCCTACCGCGCGGTTAACATTTTTTGGGCTAGGGTACTCAGCCCCTCAGGAACACTGAACTTTTGGACTTGGAAGCCCTACCTGGAGTCTCAATTTAAGTTTGCGCCTGGGATTCGATAGAGGAGATCCAGTGGAGAATATCTAGGATGCCCAGTAGTACCCTTATTCCCCTTTTGTAGTCCTAGGTTCCTTATGAAGTTACCCAATACCAAAAAGAGAGGCCTTTTTATTCTTAGGTTATTGGGTATCCTAGCTATGTACATCCTGAAACTTGATTGGGTGTTCTTCTTTACCCCATAGCTTTAGATCCTGAGCTCATAAACCCTCAACTTTACCTGCCCATACATGTCCAATCGGCCCGACAGACCGTGGGTAGAATCGAGTTTAAAGCCGAAAGACTCCCTAGTTGTGGAGCAGGTAGCCTTTAACTTTTCTGGGATGCCATTATCCGTACACAACCCCATATGCCATATACTCCCAAAGGTTAACCTCTAGTTTCCCAGGATACTCGACATGCAGGACTAAGTATTCTGCCCTTGGACACTTAAGCCCGGTTTAGATGGGCTTTTTGGTACCCCCTTAATCAGCCCAAAAGAAAGCCATTCTGAACCCTAAATTGCTAGATGCTAAAACCTAAACCCGAAACTTCAATTTCCAACCCTAAACCCTAAGCCTTAAACCCTAAATCCTACACCTCAAAGCCCTAAACCCTCAATCCGAAAGCCTTAAACCCTAAACCCTAAACCCTAAACTTCCTAAACCTTCTTTCCCTGACACTCTCTGCTTTTCTCGCAGCCCTTCGGCCCCTCCGACGTTCAGGCGGAAACATGGTCCCAAGTTTAGGGGTTTAGGGGTTTAGGGTTTAGGGGTTTAGGGTTTAGGGGTTTAGGGTTTAGGGTTTAGGGTTTAGGGTTTTGGGGTTTTAGGAGTTTAGGGGTTTAGGAGTTTAGGGGTTTAGGGGTTTGGGGCTTTCGGGTTTTGGGGTGTAGGGGTTTAGGGCACTTGGGGTTTAGGGTTTCAGGTTTGGGGCTTTCGGGTTTTAGGATTTTGGGTTAGGGGTTCAGGGTACTTGGGGTTGAGGGATATAGGGTAGTATAGGGTTTCAGGTTTGGGGCTTTCGGGCTTTAGGGTTTAGGGTACAGCAGGGTTTAGGATTTTAGATTGCTTTCTAGCGGTTTCTGTAAGGGTGTTATAGGTTCTGGGGTTTTGTACGCTGTGTAGTTTTTTTTCGGTTGTGAATGGGGGTGCTGCTTTCTGCTCGCAGGTTACAAGCATTGAAAGGTTGCTAGGTCGTTCTTTCGGGTTCGACGGGTTCTATGTGGATGCTAGAAGGGCGCCGGGGATCATACCACTGATTTGTACACCGAGCTGCCACCTGCAGCTTGGGAAGCGCACAGCTGCCCAAGTCGAGGCTTCTAGGAGCTCGAGTCCAGCTCTTGCAGAAGCCGAGTCTGAGAGCGACGAGCTTCCAGGACGAGAGCGACGAGAGTAAGCTTACCTTTGGTTAGTAGGGAATGGAGGAATGTGGTACAATTATAACTGCTATTACTACTGCTGATGGACAAAATCCTGCATGACCTTAAGGACCCTAAACTATGGGAATTATGGTATATTCCCTATATTGGGTCATGCAGGGTATTGTCCATCCACAGTACCATTCTTCCATTCCCTACTAACCAAAGGTAAGTAAGGAGGAGGGCTTGGTTTTCTGCCCTACGAGCAGAAAATCCTGCAATGGTGGGAAGCCAGACCCAGACTTGGAACACAAGGAACTCATCCCGGAGCACGACAGACGCTTCAATGCAGCAAGAAGAAGAAGCTGCCAAGAAACAAGACGTGGAATGTCGTCTTGAAGACCAACTGAACAGCTGAGAGCGCTGGGATTTTAATATTCCAAATATTCGAAGCATTAAAATACGAGCCGGAACAACAGCTTTTTGGCTTGTGCGGCCGAGGCGAATTTCGCGCTTCAGTCCTAAACCGGTGCAGGCTGCAGGCTTCGGGCATCTGGAGTTTGAGCCGTCGTTATCCGGCGAAGTCATGAACCGAGCAAGTGTCGCAGTTTGGAGTGGATGCTTGGGAATCAACTGCCAAGCGCTTAACTAGTCGGGATTCAGAGCTGAGCTTTCTTAAGCTCATCCGGCTGCTTTTCTGTTATTGATGTGCTTTCCCTCCTTGCATTGATGCTTCTATGTTTTGGGAATGCTCGCCCAGAGCCCGACACCCTGGTCACCCTGAACGGTAGAGTCCCTACACCAAAACACTGAACCCTCAGACTCTGTCAGCCATGAACCCGTAGACTCTACCTATGTAGACTACTTGAAGGCTCATGGGACTTAGCAAGTAAGGTTATAGGTAGGTTATAATTAGGATAACCCCACTTAGGGGACTTATAACCCCAATTATAACCTACTAACTAAGTCCCATGATCCTTCAAGTAGACCCTAACTGCACTGCTTTTCCCCAGGGTCTAGTTTTCTCATCTCCAAAGCTCCGACATCCTGCAACCCAGACCCCGAACTCTGGAGGAGTGTCCGAAACCCTAAACCTGAAATGAAGGAGTCGCAGTAGGGCTCCCTAGATTCTGCAGCGGATTCACACTCTAAACTTTCAGCAGAACCCGCATCTAGTGGTCCCGGCTCCTCAACACCGACTGAACTCACACCCCCCTACGACCCGAAAACCCTCAACCCCAAACCCCACCCACCTAAACCCCAACCCCTAACCCCTAAACCCTAAACCGAACCCGAACCCCAACTCCTGGCCCTACCTACGGCCTCTGGATGTCCCATGCAGGGTAGGTGTGCAGAAAAGGAGCTTCAACACAGAACCCTAAAGGTCCTGTCCATGTGGGTGGTTGTCAAAATTATGGTCCCTTTTGGGGTTTCTATATGAGCAATAATGAGGAGGCTAAAAGTTTAACTTTTAGGAGGGGTTCGGAAGTCAGCCAAGTAAATATATTAGGTGCCGTATTATATTCGGGACCCAATAAAAGGGACCACAATTTCGAAAACTAACCATGTGTCCAGACAGTATATGCCTTAAAGTACTCCGTATATAGGTACTTTGGGCCCAAAGTATGTACTATTCGGGTACATGGACCCTTATACCGTAAATCCTATAGAATCCTTATAGAGCCCTTTAAAGGAGCCCTTAAAGGAACGGCACATGGACCCTTCGGGGAAAGAAAACCGAATAGGAGCCTGATCCGGAGCTCGAGCCGCAGAGTCTTCCGTCGATGAGCAATCTGATGACGGAGAGCTTCATGGCAGGCGCGGCTTGACTCAGGGAGTCGTGCAGGGCTTAGTCTCAGGAGTGGCGGGTTTTTGGGTGTCGGAGTTTAGATTGTGTGGTGTAGGGTTTAGGGTCTTGGAGATTAGGAGTTTACGGTTTAGGGGTTTAGGGTTTACGGTTGTCGGATTCAGAAGGGGTCGGATTCAGAAGGGGTTTGGAGGTGGTCCCCCGAATCTGTCCTGGTCATTTTCAGGGTCTCCTTGTTGAAGAGCTTCATGCTTAGCACGACCTTGGCTGCTTTAGCTGGCGCGGCAGGGAACATAAGCAGGGTACCGATCAAGGTCGGCCGTATCTTGCCCAGGGAGAATTCCCTCCTCGCCTTTATCACAGGACGGTTTAGGGTTTAGGGTTTAGGGTTTAGGGTTTAGGAGGACCACGCATGATGCAGCGTTTAGCATTCTGGAGTCCGGCTTCCAGGCAGGGTACGGCCGCTCAGGCAAGTACCACAATTATTTTGCCTAGGCGACGCTGACGGAACTTCAGAACAAAGCGGGTAGCCGAGCCAACTTGCCCTATGAGCTTGTTTTGGACACGCGTGAAGTTAATCAGCATGCTTACCCTAAGGGTCCATGTACCCATATAGAGATACATGGGCCCCAAAGTACCTATATAGGGACTACATTAGGGCCAATGTATATACTATATGAGTACATGGACCCTTAGGGTTATCTCTTCGAGACTACGTCCGAAGGCATCCTGACGAGGGACTATGTTCCCGTGGCATTTTGGAAAGTTTCCTTGACGACAACCACCAAAACCCTAAACTTTAAGCCCTAAACCGAAAACCCAAAACCCGATAAGCCCTAAACCTTGCAAACCCCAAACCCTAACCCTAGTCCCTAAGCCTTACAAGCGCCAAACCCAAAACCCTAATCCCTAAGCCTTACAAACCTCAAACCTTCCTAATCCTAAACCCTAATCCTTAAACCTTACAAACCCCAAACTCTAATCCCTAATCCTCATCCCTAAACCTTACCCCAAACCCTAATCCCTAATCCTAAACCCTAATCCCTAAACCTTACAAACCCTAATCCCTAATCCTAAACCCTAATCCCTAATCCTAAACCCTAATTCCTGAGCCTTACAAACTCCAAACCCTAATCCCTAAGCCTTACAAACCCCCAGCCCTAAACCCTAAGCCCTAATCTCTTAACCTTAGTACCCTAATACCCGGGAGGTCTGGAGGATGACATCCGCCGGGATGACCTCCGTCAGGCTCGGCCCGAGCCGGGTTCGTTGCTTTGTAGTTTATATCAAACTAGTTAGAAAATCTATCTATCTATCTATCTATCTATCTATCTATCTATCTAGTATCATATACATATATATATATATATATATATACAGATGCGCATACGTGTATATAGATATACACATACACACACACACATACCTATTTAGGTACATACATACATAAATAAATACGTATGTGTATATATATATATACTTTATATGTATGTGATTCGCATAGTTGAATGTTCTGTGTTTATTGAATGATAGGTTTTTGTTGGCAGGGCTTGGTAGGGTGGTGCATCCAGTCCGCGTCTTTGGAAAGGGCTAAACCCTATACCCTAAACGGTTGTGAACTTCGGCTTCAGGGCTTAGGGTTCTGAAGATCGAGGGCCCTTGGCGGTCTTGTACTTTGGGAAAGCCTTCTGGCTTCAGGAGTCTGAGGCTTCAGATGTTGATGTTGGGAGGCCATTTTGTGTGCATGAGCAGCGACGAGTCATTTCAAGCTCCGGAGTTCGAGCCCACGAGTGTCATGGTCTTGAATCTCAGAGCATCAGCGTACCTGGACACAACCGACATCAAGGCCACATCCATGGGGAGCAGCATTGTGGCCGTGGTCCAGCACCCCAAGCCTAAGAGCTTGTATATATCGACGCCCTCAACCGCATGACCAAAAGAACCGCCATCAAGAACGGGGTGGATCACGGTCCTAGACGGTGTGAAGCTGCTCGGCAAGCATAGCCGCATACTAAAGAGACCCACATATTTGTGGCCCTCGGACAAATGGAAGTTTCACTCGGGAGCTCGTCGCGAGGAAACAAATCCTCAAAAGAAGTGGATCCTCGAATCTGCATGTTGGCTCGCTACATCGACCGTGACAATTGAAGAAAGGCCGGAGCAAGCACAATGACCATGTGCACCGGTTGCATGCATGCATGCATGCCATGCATGCACTTCAACATATCACTCACATGCATGCATGCATGCATGGACTTGCTTGCATTCCAGGCACCGAGGCACTTTGGCACTCAGCTTCCTGAAGTGTATAGGGAACCTACCCTATAGAACCCATGGCCAGTGCATTGATCGAACAGATCAACACGGTGAGCAAGCTCGTGCGAACGATAAAGGACGAGAAGCCCGTGGAGAGCTTCTATCCGCACAAGCAACGTCCATCCAGGAGCAGGTCCTGAATGTGACACTGACGGGTGGTGATTGCGATCAGCTGACAGAAGCCATTGATTCTTCCGCTTTCAGTGACGAAAGCAAGACCGAGCTCCTAGAAACTGGAAATAGGGATCCTCATCTGAAGTACTTTCAGGAGTTACACAAGGGCATACAGATGTGTCATATGCTATACGGACGGCAACAAGAGTGTTGGCTGTAAAGGGGGGGAAGGATTTGGGGAGCAGCATTCATCACAACTGTTCTGCTTCCAAGCAGCCTGAACCCGAAATAGTTGTATCCTGAGAGTACGGCCCCCAACGAAGGTGCCCCCCAATCTCAAGAAGCCAGTAAAGACTTGATATAACGCCCTTGATGAGAACACGTGACGTAACATCTGTACAGGCTCGTATCACTTAACAACGTTATTATTGGATCCCTTCTCTAGAGTTTCCCAAAACCCCAAGCCTAAACGCCTGAACCCCGAAAGCTGAAACCCATTTATAAGGCTTATAAACCTTAACAGCCCTAAACCCGAAGAGCCCTATACCCTAGTAGTCCCTAAACCCTAAACCCTCGACCCCTAAACCCCTCAACCTTACAAACCCCAAGCCCTAATCCCTAATCCCTAAACCTTACAAACCCTAACCCCTAAACTCTAATCCCTAAACCTTACCACAAACCCTAAACCCTTAAGCCCTTAAACCCTAAACTTTTGGATTGCAACTCTAGTGGTCCCGAAACCCTAAACCCCTAAACCTTAAACAACTTTTGGATCTCAGGCTTTATAGACCCTAAAAGCCCTGAACCCGAAGAACCCTAAACCCATCTAAACCCTAAGAGGGAACCTAATCCCGAAACTTTACAAACCCTAAAGCCCTAAACCCCTAAACCCTAAACTTTAGGATCCCTACTCTAGTTGTCCCTAAACCGATGGATCCCTGTTCCAGTCTCAGACCTTATAAACCCTAAAAGCCCTAAACCCATCTAAGCCCAAAGAGGGAACCCTACTCCAGTCTCAGAATTCTCCGGACTTACACACCCTAAACCCCCAAACCCTAAAACTCCTAAACCCTAAACCCTGAACCCTAAATTTTAAACCTGAAATCCTGAACCCTAAACCCAAAACCTTGAACCCTAAATTTTAAACCCTAAACCCTAAACCCTTTTTATCCGTAGTTTACTGGGCATCCTAGTGGTTCTCCGGACCTCAGGAAGCTCAGGCCTCTGAGCCCTCGAGCAAGCGCCGTCGCAGCGATACAGAGGCTCGGGGTCTATAGGGTTCCTTCAAGGGTTCCTTTAAGGGGTCCTTTAAGGGATCCTTTAAGGGGTCTTTAGGGATCAGTGCCCGAAAGTGAAGCTTGCTCTCCTTCCTTGAGTAGTGTGTTGAGGCTCGGGTTTAAGGGTTCCTTGAAGAGATCTACCTAGTAGTAGAGTAAATAACCTTTGACCTTTTTTGGGTAGTATAGTCCTTATATAACCCCGATATTATAACCAAAAAGGTTGTCCTTTAGTTCCCCATGATACCCGACAAGTAGGTCTATAAGGGGTCTATAGGGGTTTAGGGTTTGGGTTTTTGTGGTTTAGGGATGTTTAGAGTTTAGATTGCTTTGGGTTCATGGTTTTCGGGTTAGCTTCTGTTGTGTTTTGTTTTTGACGGGGGTGTGAGGTGTGAGGCGGGGAGGGTGGGGGTTTTTGGGAAATTTGAGGATTCGGTTTGGGGTTTAGGATTTCGGAATGAGGGTTGGGGATATAGGAAATTGGTGCTTGTGCTGTTTAGGGTTCAGGTTTGCGGAATTAGGGCTTTCGGGGTTTAGGGTTTAGGAGTTTAGGAATAGCAGTTCATGATTTGGGGTTTACGTGTTTTGGGTTGGGGCTTCGGGTTCGAAGTTTGGCTGTACAAGTTGTAACGATGAAGGTTCAAACTTGGACCAATGACACTGGGGTCCCTCAGGGTACGAGGTAATCGTGATATGTTCCCCAGGACAGGAACCTGAAATTATTGCTATCGGGAACCAAGTCCTCGGGGCCCGCAGCTATTGTAGGGTCTGAATTGCATGCTAAGGATTTTGATAGGTGTTCGTCAAGTTTCACAGGGTCTTCAGATGTATTTGGTTTGTAGGCCACATGGCGTCGAGTATGTTGGGTTTTGGATGCTTAGAGGGTATGTTGTTATCATTTGCCTATTGGAGTGTTCCCGTTCCTAGAAAGCGTTTCACCATCAACAAGAACCTGATTGATGTTTACGGCTTGAGGGTTCACGAGTGACCGGCTTAGTGGTACCGCTGATGCAAGATCAACAGTGTCTAACAAGAGTACAGTTTAGCGGTCGCCGCGCTTTTGAAATTGCCAGTGGCACTCGAGTTTCTGCGTACCAGTGTACCAGTCCTACAGTCGACATGTAGCAGCTACAAGCCCTAAACCTCAATTGGCTTATCCAAAGGCCCCAAAGTAGTTCCTTTTTGGGGTTCGTATATAGAATCCTATAAGGTAATCCCAAAAAGGAACTACTATGGGGCCTCTGGGTGGGCATCCGGAACTGTTTCAGCTGATGTTACAAGCCTTGTAACTTCAGTTTGAGCCAGTGGTTGACTTTTGCAGGCTACGCCCATCCAATTGTAGCAGAGTTTGCATCGGAATCCTGCTCTGGTGTGTCCTCGGCTCCCACTACTACACCCTAAACCCCTAAACCCTAAACCGTCTTACTACAAACCCTAAACCTCACCCCGAATCCCCTGCCTGCAAGTACCTGGGCCCCAAAAGTATGTAGAATAATAGTAATAGCCTTTTTTATAGATTTTAGACCATTATTTTACCTACTTTGGGGGGTCTAGGTAACCCTAAAGGCCCTAAACCCTAAAACCCAAAACCCTAAAGGCCCTAAACTCTGGGTCTAGGTAAGAGTCCTGACGGCCAGGCGCACCCCTGCTGAGTCAACTCAACGCGGCCGATTGATGTCCGTCTGGGCCAAAGCAGCCAACAAGACGGGGCTTGACTTTACCAAACCCTCCAAAGCATGCACTCCCGAGCAGATGCCCCTTAGCCCCTAAACCGCATTGGGCTTCTGGAGCTCCCAGATAGGGCGAACAGTAGGATTCCCGCTTGACAGATCCTCGAATTCAGGGTGTAGTTTAGGGAAGACGGGACCCCTGGTTTTCCACAAAGTCCAAATCCCAAGACTCCGGTGACGGTGTTTATGGCCTCATACCTATGCAAACCTAAACCCCAAGCCCTGAACCCCTAGACCCCTAAACCCTAAACCCCTAAACCCCTGAACCCCTAAACCCCTAAACCCTAAACCCCTAAACCTTAAACCGCCAACCCCAAACTCCGAATCCTGAACCCTCTAAACTTTTCAACCCAAAGCCCTAAGCTGTAAAACCCACACCGGGAACCCTGAACCCAAACCACCCAAACCCTAAACCCCCAGACCTTCAACCCTCAACCAACCAACCAACCTAAGCCCCCCAAGCCCTAAACCCTAAACCCTTAACCTTAAACCCTAAACCTTAAGACCTAAACCCTAAACCCTTCTTGAACCCTACGCCCGGAACCAAAAAGCCGAGCCTTTTCGGTGCATGCAAGACGCACCGGTCCAAGCGACGGTGTGCCAGCTGCCTTTAAAAAGGTCCGTTCGGTTCGAGGTTTAGGGCTGAGCTTAGGGCCATAATTTAGGCTTAAGGATTGAAGAGAATTAAGAGTTTGGGGTCAAGGGTTTGGGCCATAGGCGCCCCAGCTCTGCCCAGAGAACCCAATACCCCTTAATTAAGGAATATGCCTTAGGGTTCCTTTTAAAGGATCTATAAGGGCTCTGTAGGGTTCCTTTAAGGGATCTATATAGCGTTCAGGGTTTAGGGAATGCCAATACCACGAAGTTTATAGGAATATACCGTAAATAACAGGGAACCTAAACACTGTGAGCCAAGGTCTATTCCTTAATTTAGGGGTATTAGTATCCCTTAAACCTTAAACCCTGTTGGATCCTTTTAAAGGGGCCCTAGGTATATTCCTTAATTAAGGGGTATTGAGACCTCTGGGTGTCAATGCCCAGTTCTAGAAGCTACAGAGTGGGAGAGAGATTTTGTGCTTTACATCCCAGACCCCGGACCCTCACATCATGAGTTTCGGTTTAGGATTTAGGGTTTAGCCTAGCGTGTATTGTTTAGGGCTCAAGGTTGGGTTCTCTTTGTGTCCTAATTTAATTACACCCCGGTAGTACATATATGGGTGGTTGTCAAAATTATGGTCCCTTTTTGAGTCCCGAATAGAGTACGGCACCGAATACTTAGGGTACCCAAAAGGGACAATAATTTTGACAACCATATAAGTTCTTCCAGGCCCTCGCGTAGACAGGGCCGAGTGGCAGAGGAGCCAATATATGTGTGTAGTGCACCGACAAAAAACCCCATATGGTGGATTAACGTCAGCGAGGCTAAATTAATTGTTGTGGAATCAAAGGGTGTAGAAAGGGGTTCATACTCCATGCTAGCCTTTTAATTAAGGAGGGTACAGACTGATCCCTACTTGGATGGCCAGGCGTCACTCTAGAGATTAGGAGAGGGCCTCCTTTTTGATACAGACTTCTGAACAAAGGGTTCCAAATTCAGACTATACTAACTAGGTATACCAGGAAAAACCATTCTATTGATTAAGGCTCCAATACTCGCTACACCCATTCCAGCCTTACCCACCATAACAATACTTGCTTATCTCCCCCGTGGTGTCGATGAGCTGTTTACAAGTGTTTCTATGTTCTTTCAGGGAGTTCTCCTGGTCCGTCGGTATTTGAGTATTTGAGGCTGCCGTGGGATCCGGAATAGCTAGTCTAACTCCGCGGACAACGATGGAAAACAGATCATACCCTCAGGGTCCGTGTGCTCATATAGTGTATCCATTGGCCTGCAAATAGTTCACTATTCAGGTACTTTGGGGCCAAAGTAGTTGCTATTCGGGCGCATGGACCCTCAAGATCCCTCAAAAGTATGTCCTGATGGCCTTGGTCGCGTGACGTGGGTGGGTGTCTAAACTGGGGGTCCATCCCAAGGTCGCTATCTCACAGTACTAGGAGTCACACCCTTCTGAATCCTAATTTGCTAATCTGTGTCATAGTTGGGTAGCATTTTAGATGTTGATGGGTACTTAAACCCAATAACGACTAACAGTGTACATTGTTAATCCTGTCTCAACCATGATCTAGTAATCCTTAACCCAAACCCGAAACTAAGCTGTACTCAGCCCCAAAGCCTTCTTTTTGGGTCCCTACTCTGGGGTCGCATTGCCAAGCTATCACTGCTTCGTCCCAGCCCACGCAAGCAGGCAGACGCTCTGCTGAGGCTCCGGTGTGTAAGTTTAGGGCTTTAGGCTGGTTGTTATGTTCTTGGTGTGCGCGGTATTCAGATATTCATCGATTGGAGTGTATTGTTTGTGCTTCAGCGACGTGCAGCATTGGTCGTGAATTACCATTAACTCTGAACGCAAAACCCTGAACCGGGGCTCATTAGCATTATGTAAGAAGACTCCCGAAAAGGGAATACTCCGAGTTGACCCGGCAAATGTGCATAGAGTATGGCCTACCACTGCCACGGCCAGGGTATCTCCGCTGTTTGAGGTGGAGGGTTTTGATAGGTTTCGTTTCCTCATCGAATGCACCAAACGGAACGGAACGTCTACAACAACCCTGATTTTTTGTATCTGAGTCTGTTGTAGATTACCTATGTTGCTCTCGGGCTTCAACAACAGGAAAAACGTAGCCGCGAAAAGATACCATAGTGTAGGGCCCAAACCCAAACCCTGCACCTCAAACCCCAAACCCTACACCAAACCTAACTACTACAAAGTAGAGTCTCAGTGTTTTGTATAGACTCCAGCTTGGACTTGACATGTGGTTCCTCCAGATGACCGGAACGATAACGGCAATTGACCTTTTACTTAGAAAGTCTCAAGAGGAGGCCCTATTTCTCAGAAACCCCCATGTCAGCCAAATGCTTGACTCTAAACCACAAACCTCTGAACCCCTAAACCCCCGTGTTTTTCCAAAGGTTTCAGTAGAACCCCTAAGTCCCGCCGTAAAAGTGCTATAGAACCCTTAAAACCCCCGAAAGCCCCAAAGCCCACGCCGGCCGCGCAACCGCTCGCAGCTGCTCGGGAAGTGCCACCGGGTACGGACGGGGGAAGATCCAACCCTTGGCCACCCTTTGCGGTCCTTAGTCCTTAGGGTTTAGGGTTTAGGGTTTGGGTAGTGTTTAGGTCAGAGACACAAGCTCTAAATTGCAGGTCTGAGGGTGTAGATGGACTTTGGCATGATATGTATGAAAGATTATGAAAGCACCGAACACTATTCCGGCATGCTTGGCCTTTGTTTCTGTACAGCCTCATGTTTTTGTTGCGAGACATGCGGGAAACTGCTGGAATAGGAGCGCTTGTGACAAGCAAAGCAGATGTGCCAAAGTTGTGATGGGTGTAATTATGGAGTTACCGTCGGACACAGGGATACAAGGAGCGAACCTGCATGCACAGAGACATAGCTAATGAAAGCCGAAGGAAGGTATCGTGATTGTAGCACGCCAGAACCTGATGTTCCGCTGGCCGCGATGACGACGACACTCGAACAAAGGATGCAAAACCGTGGAACGTTGAAGGCAGGCACGGGGTTTCTGGAGACTCCTTCGCACAGGGTCAATATAGAAGCCTCAGTATCTGAGCCCCAAAAAACCAAAGGCCTAGAAGCCTCAGTATCTGTGCCCCAAAAAACCAAAGGCCTCTATATTGCTCTGAAGCCTAAGCCAAGGTTTCGTACCAAGCCTAGGAGCAAAAGAGTCTTAAAAGCAAACTAATCTTTAATGCAATCCGGGGTCGTTGTGGCGATGCGGCCGGAACCCGCAGGGTTTAGGGTTCATAATTTATAGGTTTAGGGTATGAGAGATTTGAGATTTGAGATCTGTAGGTGTGCCGGGGTCTTGGGAGTTTAGGAGATGGTTCCAGCACTGCTCGGTTTTTACCTGCAGTCTGTATTGTAGTTCCTTGCTTGGGTCCCCGGCATTTTACAGGTCTGAACCACAGCAGGAACTACGGACGTAATTTTGCCTTCCCCCCCCCCCCCCCCCCACACACACACACACACACCAGTCGCGTGCGCGTGCGATCCTGTAGAGCCCTGCGCACGTGCTTCACCGACGACAAAGCCCCGATAGGCCCAACGACAAGCGATACCTCCAAATCCTCCACCCCTCAGACTCGAACTAGCCCAAAGGAGGAACTATTTTAATGATAGAGTTTAGACCGTTTGTACCAAAAGTAGGTGGTACGGTTGATGATAGAAATCCTGCATGACCCATAATAGGGAATATACTATAATTCCCTTAGTTTGGGGTCATTAAGGTAATGCAGGATATATATCATCAACAGTATTTCTGAACTTGGGAAGAAGCCCATGGTCCACGAAAACAGCCCTGCAGCACCCAACCCCTAAACCCAAAGCCCCGAACCCTAAGCCCCTAAACCCTGAACCCCCTATCGATCCCTTATAGAACTTATAGAACCCTCAAGGGACCCCAAAGACCTAAACCCCTGGCTGATTGAACACAGGCCAAGGGCGAAGCAGCTAACCGACAGAAGGCTCTGCGATTGCAACCCTCAACCCAAACCTTTAGTGGAGGGGCCTCCTTAGCTAGAATGGGGTTCTTTTAAAGGGATCCTGAAAGGGCTCTAAAATGGATTTATAAACTCCTTAGTTAGAATGTGGTTCCTTGTTTAAAGGGATCCTGAAAAAGCTTTATAATGAATCTATAAAGGGACTATGAGTCAGAGGCCTTAACAATTAGAATGGGGATCGGGGCTCCTTCGCAGTCTAGTTACAATCAGGAACCCTAGTGAAAAAGATCGGTAACTATTTAGGCTATGGTCTGGCTTCGGCTTTAGGGTCTCTTTTTGGACTTATGGACTTGTGACTACTTGAAGGGTCATGGGACTTAGTAAGTAGGTTATAATTGGGGTCATAAGTCTCCTAAGTGGGGTTATCCTAATTATAACCTACTTATAACCTTACTTACTAAGTCCCATGAGCCTTTAAGTATGGTGGTTTCTTGCAGGCAACCTACAAGGGTCTGCAGGGTGCCGTAGGTTGTTGTGGGAGGTCAGGGTTTAGGGTGTAGCTGTACTTGGAGGCTCGGGGGACTTAGTAACTGGTTATTTTAGGGACTTATAAGTACCATATTTTGAATTAGGGTCCCTGTTAGGGTACTTATAAGTCTACTTACTAACTACTTACTAAGTTGGGGACATGGGGCTTTCTTCAAAGGTGCCTAAAAGCTATACTGTTTCTCACGGGCGGTTGCTGATGTTCCTATATGACAGCGATTTCAGAATGTCATTCGAGAACGAGGCTGCTGTTCCCGACGACTACGTACACCAGGAAACCCTAAGGTTGAAGGGTTTAAGGATTTAGGGTCTTGAGTTTTAAGCTTCAGGGCGAGGTCTTATCCTGCAGATTTCAGTGTTAGTAGCTCGCAGTCTTGAAGGTTGGGAGTTCCTTTAAGGGTTCCTTTATAGTGAACCCCAGAACGTTGGAACATGGATTTGAGATGATTAGTGCTAGGGTTCCCTCTACTTTACCTTAGGGGCATGAGGATAATGATGTTCCAACTTTCTGGTTACTATAATGGCTCTTCCCCTTACAGGTTTAGAGGTTTAGGGTTTAGGGTTGTGCAGGGCCAGGCTCGGCAACCCGTACTGAAAGCCTTGACTGTCGGTGTGAGCTCCACAGCAACAATGACACAGGAGCAGGATGTAAGGAACGTATAACGCACTAGGTCCATGTATACTACCATTATCCTCTTGGTAAGGCAGCCCGTAGATCCAATTGGCTGGGGCCTCTGAGTGTCTCAGAGAGCCCTGACACCCCAAACCCTAAACCCCATTACCCACAAATATGCAAACCTGTTACGCCCCATAAACCCTTGACCGACAGTAAGCCACCTTCCTAAACCCTATGAGCCCTATAAACCCTATAAATCCTATAAAGCCTAAACCGATCATCAATAAACCCATGAGCCCTGTAAGCCCTGAACCGAGAATCACCCTTAAAAGAGACCTTGCAGGAACTTTGTTCGGGTACATAATAAACTCTATACACCTTCTAAACCGAGAATCAATAATCTGCTTAAACCTTATAAGTCCTATAAACCCTAGCCCTAAAATAACCCTAAACCCCATCAGCCCTATAAACCGTGAAGCAATAATCCTAAACCCTACACCACCAAGCCCAATAAGCCCTATACGCCCTATAAGCCCTATAACCGCTATAAAACCCTATAAAACCCAAAAAGCCCTAATTATAAACCGAGAATCAAAGTCCTAAACCTTGAACCCTAGACCCAACAAGCCTTATACACCCTATAAGCCCTATAAACCCTATAAGACCCTATAAAGTAAGCCCTATAAGCCCTAATTCTGAACCGAGAATCCAGAAGCCACCGAAGCCAAATAGAAGCCCTATAAGCCCTAAGAAATATCCACCCCAAAGAAACAAGAATCAATAAGCCAGCAAAGCCAGAGGCCGCGAAGCCGACTCGACCGGCTACCGCTGCGCAGCGAGGCGGTCGGTTGGATTATAGGATTTAGAGATTTAGGGGTTTAGGGTTTAGGTTTTAGGGGTTTAGGGTTTAGGGGTTTAGGGTTTCGGGTTTAAAGTTTAAGTTCGTTTAAGTTCGGGGTTTAGGGGTTCGAGAACATGACCACCTCATGACGGAATGTAGGGTTTAAGGTTTGGAGTTGAGGCTTTAGGGTCTTGGGTTTAGAGGTGAGAAATTTGGGTGTAGGGCGGTTTAGGGTTTAGGGTTTAGGGTTTAGGGTTTAGGGTTTAGGGTTTAGGGTGAAGGGTTTTAGCGTAGGCAGTTCGGTGCCTAGGTGACCGTCAAGTTTTACAGTTTGTTTAGGGCATTGATTCTGGGTTGTTCGGCTTGGGCTCTGTGTGTTAATGTTGTTGGGTTAGCAGTTAGCATGACTTACTGTGGCTTTTAGAGGGTTCCCTTTAACAAGCGATCTATAATGGATCTACTTGCAGGGATTATACAAGCGGGTCGGGGGTTTTAGGCTCGACTCCTGAATATAAAGAGTCATGTATGTACTTTGCTGTGGTTCCGAAAAATCGCTAATCGAGACAATCACCCATATAAAGTAAACTGTATGGCGAGTCTTCTGGTCATGGCCCCCATGGCCGTGGAGCCTTAAGGTCTCAAGCTCACGCTCAAGTCACCGCTCTGACAAAAGTCCAGACGTGCGTGATGAGGACGATCGCCGCCTAGCAAGTGACGTGAGTGACATATCCCGCTTTATAGTCCCACAGATCAACCTTTATACTTCATTCCCTGGACTCCAAACACATAAACGCTACCTTGCTCGGGGTCGACCGGGTCGAAGGACATAGCCAGTAATTACTGTTGGGGCTAATCGTTTGGAGTGCTAGGCTAGGGTATGGGAAACGGAGCAGGGAGTGTTTCAATACAGAATCCTTATCTCAGGTCCTTCCGAAAACCTTTGCAAAACTCCTCGAACACGCAAATAAACAACAATCTTCGCAACAAGCAAGCCTGCAGTCGATGAAGCCAAAGGAGTAACCCGGCCTTATAAGCCCTAAACAAAGAACTTAGGCCCCAAACCGTGAGTTTTAAACTCTAACCATGTCCATCACCACCTCAAGAAGGCATTTCCGCGATATCTGCGATAGATGCGGCTGCATCCGCTGCTGCAGCGGTGGCCGCCGCCAAGGCAGCCCACAGTGACAGAGAGAAAACTGAAACCCACCCCGGACCCACCCCTTCAAGGTTACCTAGAGACTTAAAATGTAGTACTTTTTGCTGGATGAGTTGTATTTCATCGTTAGGAACCTACAACAAGAAACTAAAATAGCCAAATAAAGGTACGACATTGAGGCTAGGCATTTCTGGACTCCTAGCCCCTAGCTGTAATTATTGCTTGTTTGGTTGTCTTAGCTTGCCACCATGGGGTCCTAACCAAAACATCAGTTATACAATGAAGGGGTTCAGGCGTGGGAGTTTTGGAAGCTAGGGCTGCAGGGTTCGAACTCTTCAAGGTTTCAAGTTTACGGCTTAGGGGTTAGGCTGCAAGTTTTGAAACTGTGTTGCTAAATCTTCAATCGCACTTGCAACCCTGAACCTAAATCCTGTGCAAGCGTTTTAGAGGGACCCCGAGCACAGCTCCACACAAACATCCAAAGCTGCCTAGACCCTGGATTGGTACCTACCCCCTAAACCCCAAAACCCTAAAACCCCTAAACCCCTAAACCCAACCCCCTAAACCCCTCAACCCTAAACCGCTAAACTCTAAACCCTCAATTCAGGCCACTGCAGCCTTATTGGGTGACCGGCGGCGGCCCCCTCCCTCCGAGGCGCGCTTGTCTGTCAGCGGAGTTGGTGTACTATCTGGGTAGTTCTCTAAGGGCTTCTATACGGGTTTACTGTTTAGGGTCCCTAAACGTTAAACTTCAGGGTTTAGGGTTCCTTAAAAGGATCTCAACAGGTTTCTATAAGGGTTTGGTGTTTAGGGTTCCTTGAAGGGATCCAAAAGTTTCTCTAAGGCTGCTATAAGAGTAGTTCTCGAAAGAAAGGAAAAAAGACCCGGATTTGGAGAACTATCCACCTGGACCATAAATGACCTACTTTTCCCAGGATATATATATATATATATGTATATATATATATATATATATATATCAATACATACAGAACGGTAGGTTATAGAGGGCTCAGGTGTACCCGGGCGTGAAAAACCCTAAAGTAAGTAGGTACCATTCATGGAACATGCACCCCAAAACAGGTCCCATTTGTATACTTGGTGATCTCGGGTTCAGGCTTGTCTGGGTTTTACAGAGTTTGGGGCTTCCGATGGATTTATGCGGAGATTGCCGTGCCTTAATTGTGGGAACTGACCCTAAAGCCCTGCCTTTGCAACTGCAGGGACTGCTGTCGCATTCAAGGTAGCCCAATGCCACATAAGATTGAGGAAACTGCGCTTTAACCTACAGCGACCCTAGCATGACTTATGGCATATTCCTAATGCTCAGGGACTCTGAATCGGGGCTTGTGTTTTGGGCCGATCCGAATCGTTTGCTCTTAGATAGCCGAGCTTGCCCGTAAGCATCGCTTGAGCTTCCTTCTAAAGATCATACCATTAAAGTGGAAGACGCATCTTTAATGTGGCAATATCAGGTATGCATGCTCGCTGAAGGGGTGGGTAAGTCTCTTTGGGTGGGCCCCAAGCACTACTACTCCCGCAAACCCCCACTAATTAAACCCTAAACCCTTGGCCTTCCTCTCTTACATATGACATCTGATTCGCCACTACGGTTTGGGAATGCGGACTGGAGGTTTGCTAGTAGGGTTCAGAGTTCAGGGTTTTTCGGCTTTATGTAAACCGGGTAAACAACCATTCCCCCAGAAGCCGAACGTGCAAACATGCTCCTAGAGCCTGGAACCCTAAGCCGTATAGACTATGCACACTGTAAACCCTAAGCCCTATAAACCCTCTAAGCCCTTTGATTTGAACCCTATGAACCCTATAAGCCCAACCAACCCGATAAACCCTGAACCGAACCTGCAACTCTTGGCCCCCTTCACCAGGCTCGGCTCGGGAGACATGCCCGGATCCCGTCGTTTCCATCGGTGTCCCAAAGGGTCCTAAGCCCTAAGGGTCCGAGTACCTAATGATCGTATACTCTCCCAAATAGTAACCTACCTAACTGCCATCCTAAACCCGAGTACCTAATCATTGGGTCCTCTTTGGGGAAGTAGCCAGAAGGGTTCCTGTGGATGAGGGCTGCTAGAAGGGTTCCTTTAAGGGCTTCTGTAAGGATTACGGTTTAGGGTACCTATTTGAGTTTCAGAACATGCGGAGCTCGAGTATTGTAGGCCATAAAACCAGCAGAACCATTTAGCTAGCTCGAGTATAAGAGGCCTTAAAACCATAAGATCCCGCTTTGTGAGATTCTCGTAGGAAACCACCATGAATTTCTGTAGGGGAGCGCGTCACTAGGGAATCTATCCCTCAAAGAACACAGGACCGTGAACAACTCTGTGTCCGTATAGGGTAAGAGTTGTGCGACATGAATACTCAAACCCCGGATAGAAAAAATCATAAATCTTCTCGCCTCACCATCAGGATCCCGATTCCATCCCTCTTGAGGTAGGGAGGGATCAGTCTCCAGGGGCCCGCATTGCCCACGATGGTTTTGGGGGTTTGTTTGGCTCTTCCCCCAAGGGTCCAAGTACCTAATAAATCATATACTCTCCCAACTCCTAACTTACATAACTACGATCCGAAAACCGAGTACTTAATTATTGGGTCACCCTAAACCCTAAACCCCTTAAAGGAGCCTTTAAAGGAACCCTACACCCTAAGCCTAATTATTGGGTCCTTTGGACCCTCGGGGTTCTGGATCTTCTTTGTTTGAGCTGCATGTTCGGCTCGTCGTCCGAATTGCAGGAATCCCCAGGCCCAAGCCCAACACACTCAAACCTAGTTTACATCCTGTAGACTTCCAAAGCACGCATACACGCATATATATATATATATATATGTATATATGTATATATATATATATATATATATAACTCACGCACACGCATGTCTACATATATATATATATGTATAGCATAGATAGCTAGATTAGTAGCCAATAGATCGATGGATACATACATAGGGAGGTAGGTTGATTGGTAGATAGGTAGATAGGTAGATAGATGGACCTATCGACCTGTCTGTCTATCTGTCTGCCTGTCTCTCTGTCTGTCTTTCTGTCTGCCTACCTGCCGGCCGGCTGGCTGTCTGTCTCTTTGTCTTTCTGTCTGTCTGGCTGTCGGTCTGTCGTCCTGTCTATCGATTTATCCTTCCATCTACCGGTCTACACATCTGCCTATCCACCTATCCGTCTATCTGCGTGCCTGCCTGCCCGGCTGGCTGTCTGCTTATCTAGCTATCTGTTTCCTCTAGTTCTCAGCCTACAAAGCATCTATCTACTACCCTACCCGCCATCTACCTCCATACAAAGCTTTCTATCTATCCATCCATCCGTTCATTCATCCATCTATCCGTCTATCCAGCCAGCTAGCCAGTCAGCCATCCATCTATGTAGCAATCTGCTACTCATCTATCTACCTCAATTCTGATCTGATCTATATCTATGTATTTAATTTAACAGCCTTATTCAAACCCCACTTGCAAACCCTTTGCACTGTTGATGATGAAAATCCTGCACTACCTTAAGCACCCAAAGCTATGGGAATTATGGTATACTCCTCATTATGGGTAATGCAGGATTTCTATCATCAAAAGTATCTGTTGCCCAGGCTGGCAGGCGGAGCAGCACGCCCAGCGAGAGCAGGCCCCAGGGTCGCTAAGGGAAGGCCGGTGATTTATCGGAGGCCTCAAAAGGTGGGATGAAGGTAGGTAGGATTAAGGGTCCCTTATATCAGGACTCTTATTTGGGAATATCCCACCTACATTCATCCCACCTTTTGAGGCCTCCGAATTTAGCGGTTTTAAATTATGCAATTTCATACGGGTGTTATAGGACTTTATAAGGGGTTTATAGGCTCCGATAAGGAGGCTATAGGGTTGCGGGTGCGAGGGTGAAGGTTTTAGGTTTCATTGGTTCGTCTTTCGAGTTGTAGGCTTTTTCATGGATTCAGGGATGGATGGTTTAGGGAGGTCCCGGGATGCTTTCGTGGAGGGCTAGGAATTTGATTGAAGGAGAAGGATTTCGTTCCACAACAACTCCAGCAGTCCTTATTTCAGCTAGCTTGCTGAATTGATCGTGGGTTTTCTTTCAACTGGCATCCTGAGTTAGTAGATGTTAGAGCTTCTGGGTTATAGGTTGCTTATAGCTTTGGGTGATTAAGTCCGATAGAACCCGTATAGATACTTGAAAGTTCCCTTCAAGGAACTTTGTAAAAAAAAACCTACACCCGATACCTTCATGCAACCTTCAAAGCACCCTCATCACAAACAAAACCATAATGCTCGTAGAGTACCTTTATATTCGAACCCGGATAGTTTTTATCCCGAAATCCTAAACCCTAACCCTAAACCCCTTATAAGAGCGCCCCATAGAGATGCTTTGATCCGCGACCTTTGCGAAGGCAAGGCCTTGCCTTGCTGGCCCCCGCCGAGGCGATGACGGCTTAGCCCAGGGTTTAGAGTTTAGGATTCAGGGTTTAAAGTTGAGGGCTCAGGGTTTGGGGTTTTTGGGTTTAGGGTTATCAGGGTTTAGGGATAATAAGGGTGCAGAGTTTCGGGTTTAATTAGGGCCTCTTACGACTCCAAATCATGCAAAGTAGTTATTTTCAAAGGAAGTTAAACCCCAACATAGGTAATTTCTATTTGTACACTTGGAGCCTTAAGGTTTAGGCTCATCAGGGTTTAAGTGAAGTTGTTTTTGGTTTCGGTTTTCGGGCTTAGGACTATTAGGGTGCACGGTTCTCATAAGGTTTAGGGGTTTGTGCTTCAGGCGAGGCATGTAGGGTTCAGGGTTGTTGGGGTTGAGGGCTCGGGGTTAGTCGGAATATTGCCACTCTAAGGTAATGTTGGTTGCAGGGCCAAAGGCTTAAACAGGGTCAGTCAGAACATGGCCACTACAAGAGCTACTCTGGGAGTTGAGTTCGGGGCCTAGCACAAGGTAAGCCTTCCGCAAACGGCTGTTTCCAAACATTTAGGCATCCCCTCGATTCCAAACTGAAAATGTTCAGCTAGGCTCATGAGCTCAACAACAAGGGATGATTGAGCAGAACCTAAAACGGTTGATGATCTAATCCTGCATTACCCTTAATGAGGAATAGACCATAATTCCCATAGTTTAGGATCCTTAAGGTAATACAGGATTTATATCATCAACCGTAGGATCTGGGATAAAGGTCCTAGCTTTTGTGGGGTCGATGCCTTGTTCTGCCTTGGGGTTCGAGTCCGAGGACTCAGGGTTTTTCTATCTGGGTACTTAGGGTTCCTTTAAAGGGATATATAAGGGCCCTATAGGGTTCCTTCAAGGGATCTATATAGGGTTTAGGGTTTGGGGGTTCCTTAAAGGGATATATATATATATATATATATATATATGGGATCTATAGGGGTAGTTGTCAAAATTAGGGTCTTGTTTTGGGTCCCTATTATAATGCGGCACCCATTATTTAGGGCACCCCAAAAGGGGCCATAATTTGGACAACTACCCATCTGGGTTTGGAGAACCGTAGGTTCAGGGGGTCTGCGGTGTGGGTTTTTGTTTCGGATTCTCGGCGGCCCAGTGTCACTCCACCCTAAATTATATTATATATGGTCAGGCGTCTGGCGTTCCCAGCCCCCCCCCCCCCCCCAATGGTATGGTCTGCTAGGGGTGGGGGGGGGGGGGGGGCTGGCGTTGCGGACAGGGGTCGGAGCCGTTGGAGCTGTCACTGGATGGTGGGATGGTGCTGGCGGCCAGGGCTCACACGCAAGCCCTTCGCAAGCAAGCCGTAAACCCTATAACGCAGCGCGTGCCCTTGTTTTGAGTAACCTTAAGTTGTACTTCCAACCCTACACCCAACCCTAAACCCCACCTAACTGCAGGCTCTAAGCCTAAAGCAGAACATACACCGCAAGTCCTCCCTAAGCCCTTGTCGACTCGAAGCGTTATACCTTGTAACCGTAAACCCAACACTCAAAAGCTTAAGCTAAACCCTAAACCCCAAAACCCCACAACCACCCCACAGGGGGAAGAGGGACCCCACACCCCACACCACAGGGGAGGGGGGGTCCCACCCTATATCCGGACCATTGACCTTTGGGGGGGGAGGGGGGGGGGGCCGCGGAGCGCGTGACCGCCTCAACCCCTAAACCCGTCACCCCTAAACCCTTAAGCCCTAAACCCCTTGACCCCGAAAACCTAAAGCCTTAACCTCTATGTTGCTGGCAGAGGTGGCTTTGGCCCCGCCAAGACGTGGCAAGCCCTTGGACAGCCAAACAGGCCGGGGGGTGTCGGGGTTCGTCTTGGGCCCTTGGTTTCGGATAAACTACTTGGAGGGTCGGGGGACTTAGTAACCGCTTATTTTAGGGACTTAAAAGTACCATAACCCCAATTAGGGTCCCTTGTAGGGTGCTTATAAGTCTACTTACTAACTACTTACTAAGTCCCCCGACCCCCCAAGTAGGTTCCTGTGTAGTACCCGTTTACCCTTTCCAGTTTGGGGTCTCCTTTTTAAAAACCGAACACTAGGAAAGAGGGTACCCTGATTAGAAAGGGGTAACCTCAGGGACCTAGCGAGTTAAGCTTTGCAGGTGAAGCTGAGGCTTTGGGATTTCAAGGGGTCTTTGGCTTTTTTTGGGGCTTTAGGTTTGGCTGAAGGGGTAATAGGTTGTACTGGGCATGCTTCAAGCATCATGTTCGTGAAATTTCAGTCTACGTCTTATGTGTTTCCATGCCAAAGTAAACTTATAATGGTAGGACGCCACTCTAAGCCGCGATCTTCAGCCACAAATCGCTCCATTCCCCAATCACAAGCGCAGACTGCAGTCGATCGCCCAAAAAATGGAGCTGCTTGTGGGGTTTAGGTTTTCAGTGGGTGGCAGGCTTTTAGTTTGGGGATGATCGGATACTAGATGGTGAGTGCTAGTAGGGTCAGAATGCAGCCGGAACGGCAAACTCACCCCAGCGTCACTTGACGCCAAGGTTCACGTGCTTGGCAATCAGCTTTCATTCATGGAATTTGACAGTGACCCCAAGGGTCCAAGTACCTAATAATCATGTACTGTCCAAAATCGTAACCTACATACCTACTATCCTAAAACCGAGTACCTAATTATTGTCTCCTTTGGACCCATGGGGTGAATTAACCCTGACACCCCTCCCGCCACGTTGGGACGAGATAAACATGAGGCTACAGCGAAACTGACCCCAAAACAAGCCCTGGCCCCTATACACCCTGGTCTAAATTGCATCCGAAGGCAGCCAGAGCGATTCCTGCAGGCGCACTGCGCCCGAGAATTCCCAAGTCCTTCGTCGCTCAAAGGGGTTTCAGCTTAGTGTTTTCTGGTTCAAAGCTTCTCGATTCGGGTTTGGCTGCTAGGATTTAAGTTTAAGGTTCCGAAAGCCCTTCCAAGCCCTACAGGTTCGAGCACAACACGCCCAAAAGCCTTAAACCGCCAAACGAGAGAGAAACCTCAGGCTGAACCCAACCTGGACCTCACATCGACACAGGTCTTTTGGATATAAAGCATTATCTTCTTTCCCGGATCCATAGCACACCCTCTGCCATGAACCAGGCTATCTAAAGATGTGTTACAATACAGGGTCGAGGTCGAAGGTTCTGGTGGCACTGCCGAGTATCATCCCAGTACAATTGATTTGACATTTTGCGGTTCTGCGTTCGATTTAGATAACGGCGTTCGCACAGAGATCAGCTACAAGGATACATGCATACGCGCATGAGTGCATGTATGCATTTTTCATGTTTACACTTGTACTGCGGTATACATGTTGACATGCTCAATATCAAGCACTCATGCCGCATGGCCGCCAATATTGTATGAGGGTTAATTATGATCATGGTGTTGCACTCGTTAACAACTTCACCCGGACGATTCATGTAGAAGGACGGCGATGCAAGCTCTCCCGCCTCCTGAAGAGCGTTCCGAGCCTGCAGGTCCGTGACGGGCAGTTACCGGGTTTTTTGGGGTTCTGCGGTTTCCTGTTCCTTCTTCAACAGGATCCCCTTAATAGTCTGTTACGTCGGGAAGAGGCACGAAGCCAGTGTGGGGAACAGAGTATGTGCCCAGTGCGCAGGCAGCGAGCGGCTAAGATAGGCTTTCGGGCTTGCCGTGGCAAAGCGCGTAGGCAATACACGTAGTATCGTCGGACGAGGTCGTGTGTGGAGCACTTCGTTTGATGGGTATGAGTTGTCAAAGCCTCCCTTCTTTCGGGCGTAACTAAACTCATTCAAGATCTTGTTCTGAATCGTCTGGGTCATTTTGCTTCGATCTCAGCACAGGCCCGTAGGCCCCCCGGCATATTCCACGGCCTTGGATTCGGATTGGACCCCGCAGGTCCCGGGCGCGCCAACTCGTGCACACATCGTCACAGCCTGTACGGACGAAGCAGCGACGACCGCATCACAGACAGCTGACATTATCAGTGCAAGGACACACAACACACCTGTTGTGCTACGCAACAGAACAAGATGACAATCAGAATCAAACACCCTCCACACGTAGACACAAAACCTAAATGGGGTTCAGGGCAGCCCCCAACCACAGAAGCACCGTCCAAACTAGAAATCCAAGATTTGTGTTGTTGTTCACCCTGGAAGAGCCACCTTTCCAGCCTGAGTGCACAAGCTCAGTACCCCACCCTAAGGGTCCAAGTAATCCCTATTTATGGTTTTTGGTACCCGACAATAACCCTACACCCTAAACCCCTAAACCCTAAACGAAGGCACCAAAGTCCTCTGATAAGGAGTATGCCGACCCCTATAGAGCCATGGTTTAATCCGCTTCGGGACCTAGGATATCACGCAAAGCGCCTTTGAGAGGTTCGTAGGAGGTACCGGGTGTTTGCAAGCCGTGAAAAGGCCCGAATGACAGATTCCACCACCACCCCAAAGCTTCAAACCCTGAGTACTCCAAGTACTCCGTATTTAGGACTTTGGGGCCTGTTTGGGTACCAAAAACCATAAATCAGCACTTCTTGGACCCTTAGAGAAAGAGAACAAGGACCGGGAGGGACTTGCGCGGTTAGATTCACCAAGCGGCATGTCTTCGGATCGGCCGCATATCGTATAAGTCATCAAAATGGGATGGTGAACCCTTCCGCCGTACGTGTATATAACGGCTTAAGCCTAAACCGAGAACCTTAAGCCTTCTCTAGAACCCTATAAGCAAACCCTCATGTGTCCCTATACTTCTAGAATCATGAGTACAGTTTAAGGGCTCATGGGACTTAGTAAGTAAGGTTATAAGTAGGTTATAATTAGGATAACCCCACCTAGGGGACTTATAACCCCCAATTACTAAGTCCCATGATCCTTCAAGTACCCTAAACTGCCCCTTATAGAACCCTTATATTATAGATCCCTAAACCCTAAACCCTTTAAGGAGCCCTTTAAGGAACCCTAAGTCCTATGATCTCCTCTAGCGCCGAGAAGGAGGTGCCGAGGGAGCGCCGGCAGCGAGCCGACCGTCGTCGCCAGTGGCTTTGTCACGCATTTCCATCGAGTATGCTGTACGCCTACTCAGACACTGTAGATTATAATATAGGGAATGTAGAAATCGTGCGGTAGTAGTAAGGATCCCTCAAAGATACAAGGTATGTTGCTTCACTTTGGGATTTTCGATTGTCCGGCCGGTCCTCTGGATTTAGGGGGCCTGTGGTAATCATCATGATTTGACCTTCTGGGAGAGGCGCTCACTTCTGTTCTTTTCGAGCTTCGCCCTTCATTTGGCAGGTACGATTCACATAAGGGCTCCATGGCATTGCTTTCATTATCACTATCATTGACTATCATGATTTGCCTATTACTGATTATTATTGCTATTGTCGTCGCTAACTCAAAAAAGCAACCTTGTCCCTATTCCAGTTCACAGAACGTTCTTGTAGCAAGTCCTTTAGTCCAGGCCAGGGTTGGGTAGTGCCCTTCTACATTTTGTTCGGTGTTGGTTCCCAGAGAACCCAATACCGCTTATAAGTAAGGAATATATATATATATATATGAAACTTATAGAGGCTTTTTTTGTGATTCAAGGTATATTCCTGAATTAAGGGCTGTTGGCTCCTTTGAAATCCTTTGAACAGTTAAACAGGGACGCTACATGTATAGTTTGGAAGTGATATAGTTTAGGTGGTTCGGAGTTGGGCCGTGTACTGCGGTGTACGGCGTTTGGCTTCTATCTAGAATGTACTGCCGATTTCTCGAGGACCCAGTTTATGGCTTGGATCCAACGTTAACAAAGGAAGCAGAAGTATTACATTGAAAGGTCCAGGAAGGTTCGCGCTTTCGTTGAACCTAAAGCCTACCCTAAGCCCTAAACCCTGAACCCTTGCACATAAAAAGCACCCTAAACCTTATGGCAAGAGTTTACGATGCGAGGCTTATATAGACCTTTAGTCTGGCATTCAAACCCCAGCGTTTAAGGGTTTCATACGGTTGATGATGAAAATCCTGCATGGCCCATAATCAGGAATATACTTAAGGTAATGCAGGATTTTTATCATCAACCGTATTAAGGAGCCCTAAACAAGTAGGTTTCTTCGGGTCCAGAAAAAGCCTGAACCCCTAGACCCTACTTGAAGGCTCATGGAGCTTAGTAAGTAAGGTTAAAACTAGGTTATAATTAGGCTAACCCCACTTGGGGGACTTATAACCCCAATTATAACCTACTTTCTAAGTCCCATGATCCTTCAAGTAAACCCCGCTAAACCCTAACCCTAAGGGTCCAAAGGACCCAATAATTAGGTACTTGGGCTTAGGATAAAAACTATGTAGGTTACTATTTTGGAGAGTATATGATAATTAGGTACGTGGAACCTTAGGGTAAGCCAGTAAACCCCCTAACCCTAAACCCTTTAACCCTAAACCACCAAACCCCAAACTCTGCAAAACCCGAAACCCCGAGTGGGGAGTCTTGAACCCAGAGATCCCAATACCCCTTGATTCAGGAATACACCTTTAATTATAGAGGCCTTAATATTATGACTTAAGGTATATTCCTTAATTATAGAGGCCTTAATATTATGATTTAAGAATATACCTTTAAGTATAGAGGCCTTAATATTATGATTTATATGGTATATTCCTTAATTATGGTGTATTGGGTTCTCTGGGAAGCTGAGGTGCTAATCCTGGATGCAGGCGACTCGCCAGCTCATCGGCCGGCCAGGCTCGGGGTTTAGGGTTCCGTTTAGGGCTTCCTGCCAAGGGCTCTTTTGATGGCTCCTTTAAGGAATATCTCTTTTGATGGCTCCTTTAAGGAATATCTCTTTTGATGGCTCCTTTAAGGAAGACCTCTTTTGATGGCCCCTTTAAGGAATATCTGGAGGGTTATCTGTAGGGTCCTAGTGGGTTGACGACTTGTAGTTGAGGGCTTGATTGTGCTTCACGAATTCATGGGCTTCGGTTTGGGGCTTTAAGGCTTCTCGCTATATCCTAAATCCGTTTCGGTGTCGGGTTGAGGGATGGGTCCTTAGGTTTAGGGCTGATAACCGTTCAGTCTCAGTTTGGGGTTTAGGCCTTGGTGCTATGAGGCAGTTGGGGCTCTGGGGAAGGTCCAGGCTTTGCGGCGATCTCATTATGTGAATCTGTCGATGTTTGATATCGAATATCTTTGTGTATCCTCATGCCATCTAGGCTTGTTTTCACTGTGTACACATATACAAACATATTCCAATTTGTGCGTACATGTGTATATATAGATAGACAGATATAGATAGGTATAGGATTTAAAGTTCGGTGGGTTCAGTGTACGTACGGTAGTTGAGATGTCAATTGAGGGTGCACGGCTTTTGATGTTCTTGAGATTATGGCTTCGGTTGATGGGCTCAGGGTAGAGCTTGAACCCTAGGCACCTAAAGCCCCGGACCCTGAAGCTGACTTCGCAGAGAAAATTCAATGTGTACAATAGAAGCCCAAAAATGGAAACCCAATAGCCTCCATCCTTAAGAGTAATGTATAGGGATGTATAGGGAATTCCAGCACTAGTTTTCCTTAATCCTGTTTCCAACTTTTGGTAGTTTGCTTTAGGGTTTATTGGAGGCACATCGGCACAAGAACCCCAGAAAAGGCACCAAGGTCGATGTTTAAGATTTAGGCTTCAGGGTATAGGGATTCCAAGGGCAATAGGAGGGACCCTTAATAAGGACCCATAGGTATATACCCTTAATATAGCTATTATATACCCAGTATATAGCCCCTTATAGGGTCGGGGTCCCCATTAGGGGTCCCTCCTTTTCCCCTTTGAGGGATGTTCCTCTTGGTTACGTTTGGAAGCTCCTGGCTGCTACTTGGAGGGTCGGGGGACTTAGTAAGTATAAGGGGTTCCTTAAGGGCCCCTTTAAGGGATCTATAGGGATTCTGTAAGGGTTTAGGGTTTAGGGGACTTAGTAACTGGTTATTGTAGGGACTTAAAAGTATATACCATAACCCCAATTAGGGTCCCTTTTAGGGTACTTATAAGTCTACTTACTAACTACTTACTAAGTCCCCCGACCCCCCAAGTATCTACCAAGAAAGGGAGGGTTCCGGGTTTAGACGGGTTCAGGAAGCTTTTATGGTTTCCTTCAGGGCTCCAATTATGAAATTACTGCACGCTTTACGGTGCAAACTCTGTTCCAGTCTATGGAGATGGTAATACCAAGCCTGACTAGCTGAATAACTTGCGATCTGTTTTCTTAGAGCTCCTTGTTCAAAGCATATATACTCATGCATACAAACATGTGCAAGTTCATATACCATATAGGGATTCACAATATATGAGCATAGGGCCCCTACTTTTAAGGGTCATTTGGTCGTTCGGGTACCCCAACCTAACCTATCAAGCCCGACACTTAAACACAAGCCTCTCAGAGCAACGAATCTTCATTACCGTCCTACCTTTGCTCAAAACCCCAAAGCCGAAACTGAAACCCTAAACCCCAAGCCCTAAACCCTTAACCCTAAACCCTATAGGCCCTAACTTAACCCTAAACCTTTAACCCTAAACTCTAGAGACCCTAAAGCAACGGAAGCCCTTACATTTCTGCACGCGTTCTCTGCAGACCCATCAAGCGCATTACAACGCCCTTGCGGGCAGGAGCCCCAGAGACTCCAACACCCTTCCAGGATGCCCAGTAGTACCCTTGTTCCCTTTTTGTATTCCTAGGTTCCTTACCCAAAGGGTCCAAGGTACCGATATAGTAGAATGTAGGGTTTCTATATTAGGAATTACTATTATGATCTTTTTGTATTCCTAGGTTCCTTATAAAGGTTACTGGGCATCCTAGCCTTTGATTGAGGAATATGACTTAGGGGTCCTTTAAGGGATCTTTAAGGGCTATTAGGAATTGAACTATAAGGGCTCCGTAAGAAGAACATAACTGTCTTGAGTTATGGTAGGATCCCTAATATGGTTCAATGAATATTCCTTAGTTAAGGGATATTGAAGTTTCTGGGTCTTCTGGGCTGTCCTTAAGACTCCAAATATTTCTCGAAATTAAAGTGCCCTTCTTCGGGCTCCTTAAAGAGATCCTTGGAAGCATCAAGGCTTTGCGAGCTGCAGCTGAAGGAGATCCAGTGTTGAAAGACAATGGCCCAGAATTCTCCATTGTTAGCTGCCGCCAGCTCGCTCAGTCACCAAGGAACGAGTTCATGCAACAAGTGCTGAATGGTTACCTTGCTGGTGACTTCGACTATGACGAGCAACATGGCACAAAGGAGACAGCATTGCAGCAGTTGAGAGAGAGCAATTTCTTCCCGGACGCTTCGACGCTCGTGAGGCTGGCAAGCGAACTACTGTAAAACAATAAAGAGATCCTTAAAGTTCCTTACAGGGATTTCTAAGGGTTTCTGCGAGGTTTCTATAATTAAGGTTTCTATAAGGGTGCTATATGGGCACTTCTCTACATGGGGGTCCCTTGTTTGGTCCCCGGAGTGTACGGCACCCTTATGAACAGGACTCTGGAAGGGAGCCTCATTTGGAGAACCTCACAGATCGCCTTATATATATATCATCAGAGTATGCAGCCAGCACCACAAGCCTCCTCCTTTCCCTGCTTCTTGCAGTCTGACGATTTTGTGCTTGGGTTTTCGGGTATACGACTCCTTGATTCTGGAAGGTTTGTGATTCGGATTCAAGCACCAAGGGTTAGGGCGTGTGCGCTTTGGACGCCCGCGATATCAGCGCGGATTGAAGAACCTGCTGTTGGAGGAGTACAGGACCTGGTCAAAGCAGCCAGCAGCGCACTGCGCAAGTAATTGTTGTGGACTACAACTCATTAGGCTCAATGTCAGCTTGGTTTGCCACTCTTTGATGGAGCAGACTGGAAAAAGAGGCGCACCTCACATACCTCACGCGGCTACTGAATCCTTGCGCTTGCAGCAGCGCGCCGCCCACGGTTTTGGTTTTGCTGCGCAGGAACTCTGGACTCAGGATGAGCTGTGCACTCATAGCGTGGCCCGAAATGAACTTGGTTGTTCGAGTACAATGTTGGAGGTAGCCTCCGCGAGGATTCTGGCAATCCATCGGGGTACCTTGGGTACTACTTGTAGATTTCAGACCCCCAAGTAAGCACTGTCTGTATACTTGGAGTCTTATGGTTTGATCGTCTGGCTTAAGGGGCGGTTAGGCTTTAGGGTTAATTAGGCATTGAGGTTTGGGTGGTAGGGGGATTTAAGCGTTTAAGGTTTGCGGGTTTCGGGTTTTAGGGTTCAGAGATTGTGGCTTGAATTTTCACAATCACATTCTTGCAGAAGTCGTTAGTATTTGTTCAAGACCTTGCGTTAAGTTGCCATGAGTTTGTCTTGTCTTCGTGAACCTGTGCCCAACCGCTTCCACAACTGTTTCGTGCTGACGTCCGAAGACCATTTGAGTAAGGACCTCAAAACTCGTGTGAGTGTGTCTTGTTGGTTCCTCGTGCCTTACAAAGGCAAGTTACGTAAGGTCCAAGTAACATACGGGCTTTAATAATTACCAATACCATTTTGGGAGTTCCTTTTTCTAAACATAGTATAACGGGCCCAAGACCCTATTATAATTTTCAAGGCCCCAATACTTAACCCTAAACCCCCAAAGGGTCCAAAGTACTGTTATGGGGGGTACTGCCCCAAATCATAATAGTAACTCCTTATATAGGAACCCTACATTCTACCATAGAGGTACTTTGGACCCTTTGGGACCCTGAACGGACCAAGCCCAAGGTTTACTCTCGAAGGTCGCATCGCAGGGTGGCGAGCCCAGGCGCTGCATCGAGGTGGACGGAGCTGGAAACGGGGCTTTGGGATTTGGGGATTGGGCCATCAGGGTTTAGGTTAGGTACGGCCCCCTTACAGTAAGAGTCTATATTTGGGCTACTATTAAGGTCCTAATATATCTATATTATGAATTTTATTCAACTATTACTGAGTGGGGGCCGTACCTAAGGTTTAGGGGTTTGGGGTTAGGGCTTTAGGGCTTGGGGGTTTTACGGGTTTAGGGCTCCAGGAGTTGAGGGGTTTAGGGGTTTAGGGTCCTTTTAAAGGGATCCAAAAGGGTTCCTTAAAGGGATCTACTATATGGGTGGGGTGTATGAGGGTTCCTTAAGGGATCTATAAGGCTATAAGGACTCTGTACAGGGGTTTGGGGTTTAGTGTTTGAATCGTCGAGAAACAATAGACATGTGCGTTTCATACGGTAGGCAATATGTGTTTGAGGGTTTTGGGAGACTAGAAGAATTGCGTTTCGTTTTTGAATATGAGGGCTTTCTTTGTTTGGTACAGGTCATGGGTTATGAGGGTGTGATAAGCAGATTGCCTCTCAGGCCTTGGGACTAAGTATCCACAAGATTAGTATCTGTGCGGTAATTCTGAGTAGTCAGTGATCTACATTGCGAACTTGTGGGGTGCAGGAGTGTAGTATCAAGTGGTAGCACAGCGCTCAGCATGGATCATAACTTTGCAACATTTGCCATCTTTCCATCATTATCATCGGGGGCACTGTTGTGTCCCGGAGCCGAGCATTGCCTCGTAACAACACCAACTCCTATAAATCAAGGGGCGGTAAGCTGAAGGGCTCTACGACCAACACCTCATGACTGAGTGCCTAAATCCTCAGCGCAGGAACCAAACCGCAACAGCAGAATGACCACAAGCAAAGCCTCTTTCGCACTCCGGGCCTAAAGCATGCAGACCTTCAACCCCTGAAGCCCTTCAAGCCCTGAATCGTAAACAGCCTTGTATTGCCCTAGCCCCTCATGAGGGGAGCCCAAATCCAGTCCCATTTCGCCCCACAAACACCCCATAAAATCCAAAAAACACTCATGTCGGGGCTAGGGACGCCAACAGCTCATCCCGGGGAGCCTCTCCACCGCGTTCGGAGGAGCGAGTTCTAACCACAAAAAGTGTTGGCACAAGGCGTAGTGTCATAAAGTTTTGTGGTGTCTTTCTTTTGTTTGAAGAGGTTACAAACAAGTAATGCAACAAGAGATCCGCTCAAAACGTTGTGAGGGGATGTCTTCACGCACCCCTAAACCCCAACGCCGTTGCCACCAGTGTAGGACATCGAGCACCACATTTCTTTTAGACTGATATTCGCTAATTTCATATATAACCCCGCTGGGAGGAAGAAGTCCCGGATAGTTTGTATACCTTATAACCTTCAGGCATACAGTCGCTCAGAAGCCATGTGCAGGGTGTTGTTGGAGCTCGACGCCCAACGGCTCCACATATGGCCTTCGGGCTAGGATTCCGAACTAGAGATTGCAGCTGGTTTGAAAGCTTCGTTCGCATCTTGATCCTTATGCTGGCGTTGTACGCAGCAGCTGAGTCTGTAAAGGGGATGTATACCGGCTGTACAGGACTGCCTATGCAGCTATCAAACCCTGTTCGAAGTATGAAGGACGCAATGCCGCTCATAAGCCCTATTCACGCAGCAAAACCCTGAAAATATGCATGGTTTTCGGTTTCTGGTTTAGTGTACGTACGGTTTTAAGTTTCTAGTTTGGCAGGTTCACAGCTCTATGGTCTGCTTGCAGGATCAAGCTCTGCAAGGGGGCTGTAACCACATTGCAAAGCTATAACTAACGATGCCCTAACCTAATTACCCCCCCCCTTTAGGTTCTGTTTTGTAAGGGCCCCCCCCCTCCAGAAAACCATCCAAAAGAGGTGTGGAAATCCTGACTCCCAGCACCTTAAACCCGTAAGCTCCGTCAAACCCCAACTCCCTCGCCTTTCAACCCGAAAGCCCTACAATGTTACAACCCCAACGACTGATGGGCCCGAGCGAGTAGGGTTTGTATACTACAGCAAGAGCCTGATTCAGACACCCTGGCCCCATATCCCCAACATATAGAACCAACACCCAGGGTTTCTTTATCAGGTTCCTATTACTCTATATTATGGTTCGAGTTCAGGGGTGATCCGTTGCGAGGAGAGTGACGATGAGGGCTTTGAGCTCGTCCAGGTTCGCTCTTTGTGGCTTTGGGTTCAGGGTGCTAGCTCTCGCAAGGGGCCTTAACCACCCAATAGGACTTTCGGTTATGTTCTTTGTTAGAAAAATCAGGAATCCCAAGAAATGGTATTTGCGGTATTAGTAGCATTTAGGGCACTTGGGGCCTAGATTGTATTAGGTCCAGGGTTTTGGGTCATAGTTTTAGGCTTAGGGTTTAGGGCGTGCACCTTTGGGTCGAAGCGAGTAGAAACAGCGTCTCAGGTTTCAGGTCTGGGGTTGTGCATGTAGGCTTGAGGCTTTTGCGTGTGTAACAGGGCGTGCGGTTATATATTTCGGGAATTTCAGTTGCTGTCAATGTGTTTTGCTGCTTGTGTTAATGTCAAGCCTCAATGTCATCACTTCCATGCCCATCAAGCTCCATCCACATCGGAGGAATAAACGAGTTTCCGAGTCCTGAGACATGTTGTCCTCTTCAGATCTTCATCCGTGTAAGGAGCGCCTGCACATGCCTGGGCGTTTGTAACATGTCTGTTTCACGAAGACGCGGCCGTTGCGGTACGAGCTGGCCGTGCTAACGTGAAACTGATCGGCGACCAGGGGTGTAGGGATCCAGACTTTGTGGCGAGGCCTTAAACACGAAACTCGCCCACAAAAAACCCTAAACCCTGAGCCTTCTAAACCCAAAACGGAACTCTGAACTCTCTAAACCCCGAAACCCCGTCCTTTGCAACAGGGCCCGGCGGCGTCACCGCTGCAAGTCACCCCGAAGGAAAAGCTGCTGAAAGAGGCAGACCAGGCAGACCCGGGTGTTTAGGGTTGAGGGTTGAGGGTTTAGGGTTTAGGTATGGGCTAGTAGTAGAGTAGGTGACCTTTAACCCTGTTGGGAAGCAACAATCCCTATATAATCCCAATGTACTTACCCCCCCAAAGCTTAACTTTTAGTTCCCAAGGATACTGGACGATAAGGATACTTGGAGGGTCGGGGGACTTAGTAACTGGTTATTTTAGGGACTTATAAGTACCATAACCCCAATTAGGGTCCCTTTTAGGGTACTTATACGTCTACTTACTACCTACTTACTAAGTCCCCCGACCCTCCAAGTAGGGTTTAGGGATGGTGGGGCTTTGGGTTGCCCAGGCTTTGCGATTTGTAATAAGGGTTGAGAGTTTAGGTTCTGATTTTAAGTTTTTACGAAAATCCAGTCTATATCAGAGTAGGGGGAGCAATAAGATTATATGCTGTGTTCTACAAGGGATTCGAAAGAGGGGGTTTACTGGTGTGTCTGGGTTATACTGTTTGTTTTTGTTCTAGGGTTTGGTATTTTTTGGAGTTTAGAGTCTAGGGCTTAGGATATTCAAGGCTTGTAAAGTCTAGGACAGAACATTACTCCGGGGGTGGGAAACAATACGATTATGTTATGGCTAGAAGGTTTCGAAAAGGGGTGTCAGGTTTATGTGTTGTTTTGTTTAGGGTTTTCATTGCCTGGGGTTTACGGTGCAGGGTTGTTTTGGATATGGGGTTTCGGGTTCAGCAAACTAATGAATGGAATGACATGTATTCTCTAAGGTTGTCAAAAAGGTTTAGGGGTTCAACTGTTCTCCACCGTTGTTAAAAGGGTTTAGAGGTTCAATGTAGGGCATGGAGAGCAGCCGCAGGGCTTTGTCGGCTTATCGGTAAGAAGGGTTTGTTGAAGGTTTTGGTGTGTTTTGAATAGCTAGTCATCGCATCCCTGCAGGCTTGTCCAGGAAGGGCAACCAAGACATAGCAACACAGTCCACAAGCCAACATGAGCCTTCTAAAACCCCACAGCCCTAAGCCCAAGAGCCTAAACCCGAATGCCTGAGCCCTTTCAACAACAGCTCATCGTCCGAATCCTAGCGCTCCTAGCACTCCCAGTCGCCCGAAGTACGTGCCATTTACAGGCGTTCGACCTCCAGTCTGCATCATGTGTTTTTCTAAGAACTTTAGGGTCTATCGGCTTGGGGCTCGGGGTGATAGAGCTTAGGCAGGGAGTTATGTAGTGCGTTAGGTTTTAGGGCTTGGGGCTTCGGGTCTACATTCGTCTTGAAGATTCAACACGCCCGCTACATCGCAGGAGCTCATCCTCATCCAGGCAGTGTCCTTTTTGGCTTCGCACTGGTTCTAGAGTCGTTCTGAAAGGGTTTTCGTGGGGTTGTGGGTTAAGCGTTTTGGGTTCATGCGTCGGTTAGAAGATCCATGGATTCATGACTTTAGGGTTAGAGGTGCTTGGTGCCTTATACCGCTCGGGGTTCAGGGCCGCTTAAAGTGTACCAGGCCTTCGGAATAGCCGAAATTCTGCTTTGCACCGGAATTGGGTTACATGTCGTGGTATCACCCACCTCGTGGTTAGCAACCCATCATTTGGAAGCAAATAATTGCAAACAAGAAACACCCAAAAAACCCTAATGCCCCAAACCCCAAACCCTAAACCCCAAAGGTGTGTACCTGCGATGTCTAGGTCGGTTTATACAACCTCTGTAACCCAACCATCTAGAACCTTCTTCGACAGTGAACGGGGGAACTTTAAACTTTTCGGCCTTGTATATATTAGCTCTATCTTAGAAAGTTTGAACTTTTGGGGGCTCGGTGGTTGAAGAAGAGCGCCTTTTCGAAAACCTCCCGAACCGTTGTAGCCTCTAGCCGATATAAGAACCCTATGGCCCTCGGCAGTCCCATAAAATCTGTGGAGCCGTGGGGAAGAACCGACGTTCCAAAGCTTACCAGGCCAAGTCCAATATTTCTAAGATTCTAACATCTGAGGGAGCTTAGGAGCTAAGCTCCTAGGGTTCGAGGGTTTGGGTTTGAATGGCTTATGGGGTTTTGGGGTTTATGGGGTTCAAGGTTTCGAGCATAAGTTGTATGTGCCCAAGATTAGAGATCCAGAGCTTAAGTTCCTACACTCTGAAAGAAACACGGCCCATTAACAAGTATTCAATTCACAAGCCTTGAGCCCGAAAGCCCTCATCCCCCCCCAAGCCTCCCCAGAAAAAGCTAAACCCTTGTGAGACCCTTATAGAAACCGAAAACATGCGTCAAGCATTCATGGCCCCCCCCCCCCCACGGCCCGGATAACCATTGCGGGGGCGGGGGTGGGAACGCAGGACGCCAGAGATAGAAGCCCCCCAAAACCCTTCGAAACCCCAACAGCCCAAGAAAACCCAAACTGCTTGGCACCACAGGGCCCCAGAAGGAAGCGACGGAGGTCGATGACGGAGATCGCGGAAGAGGCTCGGGGTTTGGGGCTTAGGGTTCTCAAGGTTGAAGATTTACGTTAACCCCAAGTAACTTACCTTGTTAAGGACTTATATAAGGAAACCACGATGGGGAGCCCTACAAAGGTAGGCTCTTCAGGGTCTAGGTAGGGTTCGGGTTAGGGTTGCCGGGTTAGAATCTAGGGCTAGGGTAGGTTCTCGGGCCCCCAGGGATTCAAGGTGTGGGGTTTAGGGTGTGAGAGTTCAGGACTTCGGGTTTTGGCTTTAGGGCATCCAAGGCCGCATACTATAGAAGCCAAAATAATTACCAGTATCATTCCTTAGGGCTCCTTATTACAACTATACCAGAAAGGAGCCCAAAGCCCTATTGTAGCTATTAAGGCCCCAATAATAGTGAAGCGAAGCGCTCAGGTGCAACCTCTCGAACTTAATCCGGAGATCGACGCTGATGGTCATCAGGACGACGATCCTTATCGGTCTGCGTGGGAAGTTTTCCGACCCAGTCCATAGAAATTTACTACAATATCTGCACCCAGAGAACCCAATACCCCTTCACTAAGGAATACATAAGTGCCTGAATATTATGACTTAAGGTATATTCCTTAGTTCAGGGGTATTGGGTTCTCTGGGAAAAAACATGTTGGAACAGTTGGGGACATTGAACCCCTTTGCTCTCAGGTTTAAGGAGGTTTCAGGACTTTTTGAAGAATGTCCGGTACCTAGTCAGACAGGACTTCAATGTCCCCCAAGTTCATCTGGGGCCAGGCAAGAACCTGCACCAGTAAACCGGAAATCCTAAGCCCCAACATATCCGCAACCAGTCAAACCCTGTCCTAAACCCAACACCCTGCACCCTAAACCCGAAGCTATCCGAAACCAGATACCTCAAGTCCCGAATGCGAGTCACTACGACGGTCGGTTCTTAGTTTAGGGCTTGAGGTTTGGGGCTTTGGGTTTGGGAGTCAGGGTTTATTGTTTCGGGTTCAGGGGCCCTTTCTGGCCTATGAAGCGTCGCACCCAGAGAACCCAATACCCCTTAATGAAGGAATATATCTTGAGTCATAATATTCAGGCGCCTATGATTTACGGTATATTCCTATAAACTAAGGAGTATGGGAATTCCCTAAACCCTAAAACCTATATAGATCCCTCAAAGCAACCCCATAGAGCCCTTCAAAGGAAGGAGTATTGCTTAGAAGGGGCCCCCACCCTGTAATAGTGGTATAGTGGGAATTTTTTCATAGGGCCCTAATATAATCCTTATAGTCACTATTTCAGGGTGGGGTCAGCTGCTAAGGTATTGGGTTCTTTGGGCAGAAACGGGGGAACCGCTCTCAGAGTCTAGAGATTCGAGTTGAGGCTTAGGACCTTCTGAGGTTCATAACATCAGGATATCAGGGTTCGAGGGTAGGGTTTGGGGTCCCTAAGACTCAAAACAGCTCAAAGTGTTCACAACATCAGGGTATCAGGATTTGAGGGTAGGGTTTAGGGTCCCTAAGACTCAAAACAGCTCAATGTAAGTACTCTTTATGGTCTTCAGAGCCCCAAGGAGGTACCATTTGTAATCTTGGAGTCTCAGAGTGACGTTGTTCTTAATCCTGAAGGCGATGCGGCTATGCAGAGATCGAACCACCAAAACACATACCATACCCAACAAACACCCTGCGCAGGAGGCAGAGCAAAAGCCTCGCCACGTCGCCACGCCTCAACGGCGGAGCTCTGTCAGTACAGAGGCATGAGCCTTCTCCATTCATCCAGCTTCCTGTCAACAATTGTAGATGTCTATATCTCTAAAACTCATGATATATATAATATATATGTATATATATATATATATATATTGAATTTATAGATATTTTTGTTTGGTTATTTATAGACATTCACGACATAGTTTCATACTACATATGTTCATTCATGTACATATGTACAACATCTGAGCACATATAATCACACATTTATGCATGCACATGCATAATTGTATATGTATAATTATATATGTGTGTGTATATATATATATACATACATATGTGTATGTATACATCTCTTGCGCTCTCTGTGTTTTGTTTGTGAGACAAGCACCTGTGGCGCCCCATATACATTGAAGCATAGACCTGCAGCTTTACGGTTCCTCCGAGGTGCAGCAATCGCGCATATGACTGTTGAAACATTGCTAGCGCGATCGTGTTGTTGATGATGGCGGTGTTTATCTTGGTATAATGATATTGTTGAGGAAAATGATGCTGCAGGTCATGCGGTAGATGATGGTCCTTGTGGTGGTGATGAGCGTGCTGGTGATGTCGGTGAGAATGATGATGATGATGAGGATGATGTTGATGGTGATGACGATGATGATCAAGCTTATGACGATGAGCACGATGTTAAGGCTGATGATAATGTTTGTTGATGATCATGATGATGATGCTGATGATGATGATGATGGCGATGCGGTTTCTGGTGATCATTACTGTTTTTTTATCGTTTTCCATAAGCAGCGAAAAAGAGCACTGACAGCATAGTCAGCAGACATATAGACATATAGCTTGCGCGTTCGCCGCAACATTCCGAGGTAATAATGACATGCTGGCATCTTACATTACAGCTAGCTTTCCTTCTGGCAGACATGGCGTATGCCTTCTGTGCATGTAGTTGTAGGGCCCCAACCCCGCCATTGATATCAATCCCTGGCCAGTCCACGACGCTACCTGCGCCGACGGCCAGCGTGGCACAAGATTCAGGCAGGATTGTTGAGATCGATCGGTTCCGGTGCAGGGTGAGGTGTTGTCCCACATTCGATGTGGTTCGGAAGTTCCGTGGGTACTGTAGGGGGTACATACATACCGTTACATTCCTATGCTATTTTGGGGGTTCCTCATTATCATTCTAGTAAAATGGGCCCCAAACCCTATTCTAATTCTTAAGACCCCTACAGTATACAGCCTTAGAGTGCCCATGTGCGTTTCTGAACGTTGGATCTCACTCTTCTGGAACGCGGCATCTTTCAGCCTTCCCACCAACACAAGCCCGGGAAGTTGAGAGAGGTCTTCGAAGAACCTTACCAGGATCTTCAGTCAAAGTTTAGAGTTCAGGCTTCAGGGCTTAGGGTTTTCGGGTTTATAAGTTAGTGTTTAGGGGGTCAGGATTTAGGGCTTAGCATGTCACCGAAGTCTTCTGACCGAGCATTGGGCTGGGGTCATGGCTAGCATCCGAGCGTTTTTGCCAAATGGATTCGATCTGCATGCAGCGACCCAAGTGGTTGTCTCAGCTAGGTTGTACACTCCGTTTTCTCCCTGCACCTGGACTGCCCCTGCCCACTCTGCCACCTGGGAGTGCAGGTAGAGGTGGCCTAGCCTAGGGGTTGCCTGCACGCTTTCCCTTTAACACTAGGTTCCAAGACGGGAACTCAACAACCCGTGCCTTTGCCGGATTTCCACAAAAGCCCCAAAGTTACCAACACCCTTGATTTTATCCAAGGGTAAAAGGAGGGACCCTCAATAAGTATATACCCTTAATGTAGCCGTTATATACCCATTGTATAGCCCATTGTAGGGGTCCCCATTAAGGGTCCCTCCTTGTCCCCTTTGATTTTAGAACCCGAAGCTTCGCCCTCGACCCACGTTAAGCGAGACCCTCAGTACCCCTGAAGACATTCCCGAGACTGTGCGCACCTTCGAACTCTTAAGCCCGCGAGAAGTTTCAACTATCCACCTCAAGACATCTTGGAAGCTGTAAATCCTTTCACCTTACAAACACTAAAACCCTGTAACCCCTAATAGCCCTTCAGCCCTTAAGCCCTATAAGCCCTTACAAAATTAAACCCTGAAGCCTTTCGACCCTTGAACCCCCCAGCGCTGAACCGTAAACCCTGAAAACCCTCAAACCTCAAACCTCTGTGTAAACCCCAACACCTTCAAAACGCAAGCCCCTGAACCCTAACACCCTGAAAGCCTGAAACCCTGAGTCCGTAAAGCCCTAAGCACCCAACATCCCTGAAAGCCGGAACATCCCGAAGCTCTACAGCTCTAAAAACCCAAGCCCAAGCAGCAGGTGACGAGGTTCCGGCACCGCCGAGCCCGACCTCTGCAGGGATCCCAGTTTTCGGTCTTCGGCTGCCCTAACATTCTATTCGCGTACAGTAGAAGCCCAACAGTTAGAAACCCAATAGCCTCGATCCTTAAGAGTAATGTATAGAGAATCCCAGCACTATTTGGCCTTAATCCGGTTTCCAACTTCATGGGGTTTACTATAGATAGTTTTACATAGCTCAGAAATGAAACTTCGATTGACATCAAAAATCATAAGGAACAGGCGAATGATGCTGAAATGAAAGCGCGTTCTGAGTCTGACAAGCAGATTGGTTTTGTTTTCCAACTATTGTTCAGTCATTGTTTCCCCGAGTTGTTTCAATATACAATATACCTATATATATATATATATATATATATATATATATGTATTTACATATATACATATATATATATATATATAGATAGATAGATAGCAAGCGCACATACATATGCATATAGGCACACAGTGCGAGTAGTTTTTAGTAGTAGATGTTATTTGTGATTGATGGTGGAGTCTGATATATGAGCTGATGATTCGAGACACTGATGTCTATTTCGGTTGTTCAACATTTTTGGAAAATGCGACTATGTTAAGCCAACTAAAGTACAGAGATACAATGTGTGTTTCTAGTGGGTTTCGTGTTTCCGGTTTGTTCGGCAGATACAGAGTATGCTTTATCATGGTTTACCACCTTTGTTATACTTCAGGTCGCCTTCCATTGCAGCCCCAACGAAAATTCCGTCAGGTTCAACGAAGCTGCGTCGGGGAGTTCTGCACCATTTGCTGTGAGGCCAGGGGTTTGAATGAAGTCTTCAGGACCAGCGACTGCATACCCTAATTGCCTAGGACCTAGAGTAGGCCCTTATTCCCTTTTTTGGGGGTTCAGGTTCCCTTAGAAGCCCCTTTACACCAAAAAGGGCACCCTTTTTATTCCTAGGTCACTCTTGTTTCTAGTTGCAAGATGCATCCACGCAAGCCACAAAACCGCCGGCTTTCGGGGGGTGGGGGTAAGCATTTTTCGAGTGCCCGATGACATGTAGTCAACCTTTAGCCCTGAACCCCTCACCCTTGATCCTTAAACCCCGAAACTCGCATAATTTAAGATCGGAGTATGTCGGAGTCATTGGTACTATGATGTCCTTATAGCCATAGTCCCTGTACTTGTACCTAATAAATCACCGAAATTCAGGCACCGATTTTATGTGAGACTAATCCCGCAAACCCCTCAACCCTAAACCCTAAATCGCACTAACACCCCCACGTGTAAGCAAAATAATGGCCCAACGCCTATAAAAGGCTATTATGCTGCAGATATTTGGGATCCAGGTAAGCCCAAAATCGCCGCCGAACCCTAAGCCCTGAGCCCTAACCTGTCGCACCGCAAGGATGTGCAGCCTGGCAAAGCTGTTCGTCTCTCCTGCCGGCACGGCTGGCAGCCTCCTCGGAAAGTTTTTTCCGGGCGATTCCAGAGTCCTGTGTAGGGGCTTCAGAGTGTAGTAAGGATTTGGGGTTTAAGGATTGATTTAGAGGTATTGGGTTCAATTGGTCCTGTTTACACCTTGTCTAGGTGTCCATATTCGACAGCTTGGTGACGAACAAACCCTCTTACTAAACTCTCCAACTACTTACAAACTACTTGACATCAAGGATCTTTGTACAACTGAGGTTGTGTATTCCTTCGTTATCCATCTTGAGTTTTGCGAGAGAGGGTTTCGTAGGGTTCAGGGGAAAGCACTTCGTATGGCTTGCATAAGTTGAACTGCCATTGCCGAGAAGACGTCGAGTCCTAGTTCAATCATGCCAGCCCCTGCTTAAGATTCCCCGAACCCTTAAACCCTAAACCTCTTTAGTGGGTGAGTTCGTTTTGAGCTTGAGTGCTGGGAGTGTCAAGCAATGCAGACACCCGTTTGCTGAGGGGCCTCAACAAATGAAGGATACCTTACTACAAGCCTGTGCTTACTGAGGACAGCGGGGGTTAGTCAGAGAACAGTCCTAAACCCTAAACCCTAAACCCTGAACCCTAAAGTCCTAAATCCTAAACCCTAACCTAAGCTCTTTGTGTTGGGGGGTGCGGGTCTTGAGACTTCCGTTGGGCTTCGCATGGAGGCTCATCTCCAAAGGTGACGGCTTAGGGGACTCTGGGCTGAAGGTGGTGGTTGAGCATTGAGGGTTTAGGGTTTAGGGTTTAGGGTTTAGGGGTTAGGGTTTAGGGTTTAGGGTTTAGGGGTTTAGGGTTGAGGGCGGAGATTTTGGCTTCTTTGCCGTAGGCATGAGCAGGTCACTTCGTCTCTATACAACCCAAAGATATGCAGCTTGCAGTAGTACTTTCGGCAGTGCCATAGCACTTGTGATGATGTCCGTAACCCAAAACCCCTGAATACTAAAGCCCTCTACCCGCTTCCCAAACCCGACTAATCCACCACACGGGAACCCCCGCAAGTCCAAGCTTTCAGAACCCTTGAAAGCGAAAGCCGTACTATATGAAGAGCCTACGAAGCCTGTCGAAGTCATGTGAGACCCTGCAAGCCTCCGTCCGCAACTCCTAAATTTCGATCCTTCAGCCCTCCAAATCTTGCTGAACCCTAAGCCCCAAATCACCTACCTTTTTAAGGACTTATACAAGGAAGCCATAACAGGGAACCCCAAAAGGGTAGGTTCTTCAGGGTCTAGGTAAACCCTAAACCCTAAACCCCTAAACCCCAACCCTCGTCAATCCGAGAGAGGGCCGATCGGAGGGGACCCTTTACTAGGACCCAGAGTAAGCCCTTAATCCCTTTTTTAGGGTTTAGGTTCCCTTTTTTAGGGTTTAGGTTTCTTTTTTTAGGGTTTGGGTTCCCTTATAACACCCTTCAAACCAAGAAGTTTATTACTAAGTGACTCTTGGGTCTAGCTAAGGTACTGCACCCACTGCCTGGAGCAACATGCGAAGGCAGGACGGGGAAGCCGCTGTCTTAACCTAGGGTCGAGGACCTCAGTAGGTGCGATGACCATACCTTCAGGGTCCATGTGCCTATATAGTACATACTTTGGCCTTAAAGTAGTCCCTATATGGGTCCTTTGCGGGCCAAAGTGCATACTATTGTTGTACATGAACCCTCAAGGATAAGTGGATAAGTGGGACCGAGGATCCCTCATATAAGTATAGAGCCCGATGCTTTCCTGTACGAAGGCCGTGACGAATTACGACCCTGCCCATGAAGCTGCATAGAATTGAAAGGCTGCGAGGTGAACCCTCTAAGAATCCGTTGAAGAATCCTTGCAAGGCCCTTTGCCGATTGCAAGAAGTCTTGCAGGGACCTCTATCATGAATCATGTGAAGTTAGTGCCTGTATGTCCGAAGTCAGCCTGCAACTCTTCAGAAGAAATCACGAACCCCATGGACTAAGCTCAGGTCTCCCGTCATTGTTGCAACTAGCTGGTTAAGAAGAGTGAAGAGACTTCGAAATTGCAAGTAGCATTCAAATTGCCGTATTACTTGGCTTCTCTAAACCCTAAGCCTCTAAACCTTATGTATCTGGGCTGAACAACGGAATTTGCATTACGAGTATACTCCCCCTGCCCTTCCTCCCAGAAACGGGGATTCCTAAGAAAGCTTTGTGAACTCCCCCCCCAAACAACCCCACCCCCCTTGCCCCACCACCTTAACCACAAAACCAACCCAGAGACTCCAATATCCCTTACTTAAGGAATCTACCTTAGTTCATGTAAGGGAACCTGTTATAATTTCAGGTATAAATTCCTTGGTTACAGGAGTATTGGAGTCCACTAAACCCTAAACCCTACAGAACTTGATTCAATGAAGGAACCCTAGGCATTCCTTAGTTGGGGGATGTTAGAATCCCCTGAAGCCTAGACCGGATAGATCCCATTAAAGAACCTTTACACATCCCTTTAAAAGGGCTTAGCGAGTCTCTGGGTCTTGCGATTGAAGGAGCTCCTCAAAAATTCAAACATATTCCTGAGTTTTTGCTAAACCCTAAACCCTAAACCCTAAACCGTCCTAAGTTACTAAGTTTTGGGGGTATTGGAGTTTCTGGGAAGCAAGAACCTCACACAAGAGGCTCGTCTTCAGATCGGCTCGGCCCGGGAGCACAGCTTTGCTACAGGGGCCTTACCAGAGACTCCCATATCCCTTAATTAACGAATATTCCATAAATTATAGTAGGATCCCGAATAAGATTTAAGGTATATTCCTTAATTAAGGGATATTGGAGTCTCTGGGTTACTACTTACCTAGGGTTCCTTTTATAGGGATCCTTAAGGGGCTTATAAGGGATCTATTATAGTGGGAACCTTGCAGATAGAACATATATATATATATATATATATATATATATATATAGCTATATAGAAGAAATCAAATACCCTATATATATATATATATATATATAAGAGACATCAGCGACATCGCCACTGCCTCTTGGCTGCATTGGGCTTTCGGTTTCGGGTTGAGAGGGTCAGACAGTTTCGGGGCGTGGGGTCAGTTTCGGGTGCGCGGCGTGGTCAAGATAGGGTTTAGTGTTCAGGGCATGTAAATACAATGGCTTATATGCATAATATAGCTATTCGAGAACTAATATAGGGGCCTATATAAATAGTTACTACTAAAAAATACCTGGAACGCCAGAGTTGTGCACAAAAGTTGCAGCTGCAGAAATCTGGCTGAACACCGCTACTTTAGGCCACCGAGGCCCATAAAATGCCACTGGGGGTTTCAGGGTGATCAATCGAAACTTTGCCTGCGTTGAACCAAAGATAAGACCATATGAGCTGTATTTACACCATCTAAAGATGACTATGAAAGCCTGCTTCCAATGCTGGCCAACTTGGTAAGGCCAAATATCATATTAAAGCCTTTATGACCATGCCACATAGCCCTAAACCGCAAAGCATATCCCTAAAGAAGCCGACTTTTTCCGTTCCCATGCTCCGTCGATCGACCGCGACCTGGCGAATGAGCCGATGAAGCAGGAGAGGAGAGTTGGGATGGAAAGTGTCGGGCTCGAGGGTTCGGGGTGGTCAGGTTCGATGCTAGATTAGATTGGATAGATCATTCCTGTACAGCTTGGACTCCAAATCTAGATGATTGGTGAGGCCTGCTTTAAAAATCGAGATTTCTGGGTCTACCAGTAGTATTGACTTCGGTACGCCTTTCAGTATCTTATGTGCGGCTGGTGCCATTTAAAAAGCACCGCTGTGTGTGTGTGTGTATGTGCTCTGCTGCTCATCCTCATATCCTGTCTGAATGTTTGTAGTTCGCTGCACACATGCATACATATGAATATATACATATATATATATATATATGCACAGAAACATGTGTGTATATGTTGCTGTATCTCTTTGTGATGTTTTGTATGCTAAGTGCATACATAGGCAAGTGTGGTTGTGTGTTCGTCGGTATTTGTTCACATGTGTGTGTTTTCGCATGCTCGCATACACAAATGCATACACAGTGCTGTTGAATGTGCTCCGGGGATGCCTTTATGCCACCTCGGCATCTACACTAAACGCCTCGATCAACCATTCAAACCATGCTTACAGCAAAAGCCGGCCTTACAAACCACATAAAACCTCCTGTGTAGAACAACCGAGCAACTTAATTTCCCCACAACCCTAAAACGGAGAAACGAGTGTGAGCGCCGAAAACGGAGAAAACTTCCAACTTATCCCAAAGACGAAAGGAATCCTCTGGATGGGCCGCCGACTGGGGCTGGGTGCCGCAGCAGGAGGCTGGCTTGATCAGATTAGATCAGAAACTCATAAGCAACCACATTAGATTCATTAGATTAGGTCAACACCTCATAAGCAACCACCGCCCTTCTTGAAGGACCCGGATTCTGGATGCTGGCCTCATCGATGAGCTTGGGTCACCCAGGCATGGTTACCTTGGGGGATGTGGTCGTTCACACCGAGATTGGAAGCCGCATTCAGCATGAGTCTTCGGTGCAGATTTGTGGCTTCAAGTTCCAGGGCCCAGGATTCAGGGTAGAGCTCCCTGTCTCGACATGTCGTTCAGTCGACTTCCGAAAGCCTGGAAGGGTTTGCCCCTTTCGAAGTCTCGACAGAAGAAGGGCAAAACTTGGCTGCGATGGATGGACGAGACTGATGAGAAGCAGGGTGAACCGAGTACCCAAACCCTCGCATACAATTGCCCCATGGTTCATTGTATGGTGGAAGCTTTGAAGACTCTGGATCCTGTTAAGATCGAGCCCCTTACGGAGGTTGTGGCTGGGCTTCAAGCTGAATCGTTTTGTGGGTACGAGTGGGCTGTTTTCTCCCTCTAATGACCTTCGTTTCGAATTCCATCATAATGCTAGCCAGCTAAGGTTCAATCTTTCTACGAAGATTGCGGCTGGGAGGTCACCTCTCAACAGGTGTACAAAGACGGCTGGGGGCTACGCAAGCTTTACAGCTTCGCCTTCAGAAGGGAAGCCGATTGCTACACCAGGGGTCAGACCCCTGCTGAGTCTCCTTTGCAAATTGGGTTCTCAGTTTTCTGTTCCATCTGAAGCTATGTAAACATAGATGATGGTTGCCGGGATCCCTTTTAATCTTCATGCAGGCAAAGTCGGTGCAGAACTTGTTCAAGTTGATTCGTGATTTGAGGGAAACGCTTCCAGCCCCGGTGAAAAAACTCAAGGGTGCTTGCAAGCAGAAGGCTGAGCTGGCCGAGGCCAAAAGGAAGGAGCAACAGGAGCAGGAGGAGGAGGATGAATGTGTGGAGGGAGGCGAACAAGCAGAGGAAGAGGACATGGAGAATGATCCGTGTGTGGAGGTGGAGATGGAGACGCCGGTCCGGCGACTCGGGGCAAAGACATCGCTAAAGGACGAGGAGGTTCTTTTTGTAGATGAGTCGAAGTCCGACAAGCGAGCCCAGTTGGATGATCTCTTGAAGCAGATCGCACTGTTGGAGATCAAGCATTGGTCTCAGTTGTTCCCGTGTAATATACTGTCCTAAACGAAGCTTCTTCCATTGCAGCTTCTGTGCCGCCGATGAGAGAGAGGGTTGAGACACAGAGAGAGACAGAGAGACAGAGAGAGAGAGAGAGAGAGAGAGAGAGAGAGAGAGAGAGAGAGAGAGAGAGAGAGAGAGAGAGAGAGAGAGAGAGAGAGAGAGAGAGAGAGAGAGAGAGAGAGAGAGAGAGAGAGAGAGAGAAAGAGAGAGAGAGAGAGAGAGAGATACGCATGGGGTATGTATATTCTACTGGAAATCGGCGACTCGCTTGCAAAGAGCGACAGGGAGAGGGAGAGAAAGGAGAGGGGCGAAGACACACCCCATCACACCCCGCACGCAGCCCCGCCAAGAGATCCCTGCACGCAGCATGCACATCACAGCCACAGTTTTACCATACACAGGTCCAATGGAACTTCTCCGACTTCAGCTGGCAAACTCAGCATCCCGACTGACATATCTGTATAATGCATTATTCCCCGGGCCAGCCTCATAATCCAAATCAATAAATGTATCCCAGGTACGACTCCATCGACGGCCTCGAGTAAGAAGCGACGGAGAGCTGCATCCTCCACTGTGTCACCTGACGAGGCAGTCTTCTTTCTCAGGTTGAGAGCATAATCTGATGCTGGTTGGTGCATTCTGCATTACATGTATGGCCCAAGGGGCTTTTGGTTGTGAAATGACATACCCGTGTGTGTGTGTGTGTGTGTGTTCAGGTGGAGACACAGCCGATGGATATCCATACGGCCACATCGCCGGCCAGCTCCGCTGGTACTCCGAAATCAACCTCAAGCTCCCGCCCCGGGATCCTCAAGAAAGCCGCACCTTTGGACAAGGACCCTGAGCCCAAACATGTAGCATCACTGTATGGGCCCACTGCACATGCAATTACTACGCATATTTGCTGCAGGAGAATGACCTCGAGACCCCGATGGTTGATCCCATGCAGCAGAGGACGCTTCGTGCTGACAAGAAAGCTGCCATCAGGGCGGCCAAGGGCAAAGGTAAGGGCAAAGGTAAGGGCAAGGATTCCAAGTCAAAGGCAAAGTCGAGCAGTGTCGAGGGCAACGAGAAAGGCAAGGGAAAGGGTTCCAAGAAGGGTTCGAAGACCAACTCGAGCAATGACGAGGCCGAGAGCAATAAGAAAGGTAAGGCAAAGGGCAAGGGCAAGGGCAAGGACACCGAGAGTGACAAGAGCAAGCCGAACGGCAAAAAGGGACCTGGCAAGAAATGCAAGAAGAGTCCAGAAGATCCGGAAGATCCCGAGCCTTCTGGCGAGCCGTCATCCGCTGTTCCGCCGAGGAAGTTGGGGTGTGGCAAGTGCAGATACCTCAAAGGAGGATGTTCGGTTTGCCGCAATCCTAACTTTAGGCCCCGAGGACCCCGAAGATCCTGAGCTGTTGCATCTTGCAGCCGATATCTTGAAGCTACGTATGCACGGAGCTTCGGGGACTTAACATGACTGAGTAGTCTATGTTTTTCGGTACAACGATCGCAATTATCATCTCCCCTGAGCTTCGGTGCATATACTCGGGTTGGGGGGCCTGCTGGAGTGATCGAACTGCAGACAATTCATTTGCAAACCCGTCCTAGGAGAGCTGTATGTCGGGCTCCGCTGAAGTGTTCGGTATAGGCTTATTATGGGGGCTTATAGGGATTATATGGGATTGGTTCCATTAGGGCTTTTATAGGTGGAGGTTATAACTAGCCAACACTACTCAATAGGGTCTTCAAGTCTGCCACGAAAACCAGCAGGCAGGCCAAAAGTGGCCTCTGGGAACATGAACATGCATGAGAGCCATAGACTCTGGTGCCAGGAGTGTACGAAAACAGTTGTATTCTTCCAGCTTGCTAGTCACCCCTACACGATCCTTGGGCTTCTGGGCTTACGTGTATAACGCCAAATCCTGGGCCAGACCGGGCTGTCATGTGTGCTTTAATCTGCACATCTCGACTCGTGTGCTTTGGGCATTAGGTGTGGCTGTGCTGCAGGCAACCGACTCCACAGGCCTGCAGTCTCCCCGCACGACCGAAAATGGTGCTGCACGTAGCATGCACAGGAACGATGCTGCTGTATCCATTGATCTTGCAATAGACTCAGTCCGGTAACCCTATAACCCCTGGCCGAACCTCACAAACCCTAAACCCTAGTGGCCCCCAAAGCCCTAAACCCAGACAAGTCCTCCAAAGCCTTTCCATGCCAGGTGACCGACACATCGCTCCATGGTTCGAGGCAGCAAGCTCCTAAAGGGCAAGCTCAAACGTGCCCCCGCTGTTTCGGCTGAGTTCGCATCACCGTCGGAGCAGTTGCAGCAGTTGGGTGCATTGCCAAGATGCGACTTCTGTGGTGGCTGTTGCACTTCAGTGTTGTGTTGTCATGCATATAAACCGCAGCAGTGGGCCTCGAAGCTTGAAACCTCGACTACATAAGCTGCCTCGCCTAGCAACCTGCAGCTCTAGAAGCCACTACGGCATGTTGTTCCGTCAGTAAGAACTCAAGCCAGAGTTTGCTGCAATGTATGTTTTTGTTTCACTGCTTCGTGACCCCTGGCATCAGCGACAACATCGACTTCACGCAGGCTTGGAGTCGCAGCCTTGTAACCGGAGCCACCGCCCCCGAAACCGCAGCCCCGGATCCTCGCCAACCCGCAAACCTACCGGCCCCGCCTGAATGAAGGTGGTATAGCGGGCTTTAGGGTGTGATAGGGGTTCTACGATGAGGGATTATAGTAGGTTCCTTAGATGGTCTTCGACGGGTCTGCCTATCTATCTATCTATCCATCTATCTAGCCAGTTACATGCCTACATGCCCACATGCATGGCTATATATACATAAATAGTCATACTTACCTACATGACGGCATACTTGCAAAACATATGTACATCATGCAGGCATACATACATACATACCTACAAGCATGCATGCATACATATATATATATATATATATACTTACACAGATGCATACATACATACATACACATACATACATATATAAATACATACAGCCAGAACACACACTTATACATAAACACATACATATATACACACATACATACATACACATGTACATAAATCCTTACATACATACATACATACATACACACAGTACACACACACACACACACTCACTCACTCACAGACATCCGTATATGCACACACACACACACAACCCCATACATCTGTACATCTCTAAATACATTTATGCACAGCACAAATCATGTGCACACAGGTATAAACATAAACACACACACACACACACGCATTCCTGAATGCATGCCTGTAGACAACACACAGACATACACACACACACACACACACACACCCGCACACACGCCGACATGCCATGCATGCTTACATATGCATGTGTACCTAAAGACATGCCTCCCTTTGCACACAGCAGGAAACTTAATATGTGCAATTAAGTGCCGAAGTTGCACTAAATAACCTTGGCCTACTCTCAGACAAAACCACGCATGCACACACAAGCTCTGGAATATACATTCGCACAAGTACATGCACATGTAAAGTCTATGGTGAAGAAACAGACAGTCGCTGGAGTTTGAAGAACATGTCTTCTTTGGCAACAGGTGCACACTGGTGTGGGCTTAACTACTCGTGGGGATCTTCGCCTCATCTGCCGCCCGGCAAATTGGAAACGGCCTTGTTTGTAACTCTTTGGCAATTGACTTGCCGCTGCTTCCTAGGAAACCGACGAACATCCGGATATGATTGGGGGTTCGGCTGCTTTGATGCAAGCGAGATATCGAACCCCATGCATTCTTCTGTCCTGCATAGATTATTCCCTGATCGTTCGCCACCCGAGGTTGTGCATGGCGACCATCGTCAGCTCCTGGGCTTGTGTCCGGTCATGGAATTATCCAGCAGCTTAGTTGTGCCTGGTGCCTTTGTCGTTGTAACTGCATGACCTCTTGTGGTTGCCTTTACAAGTGCCTCGACCGTGCAAGTGCTACCTCTTGCTTACACATGTTGAGGCCTACATGGTTGGCGAAAGATATGCTCAACTGGGGCGGCAATGGGCCCCTTTTTACCTCATCCTGTTGCTGACTCTGACGAATGCAGACCAAGGCACCCATCGCACGTGTTTGCATGTATCGTATGGGTCTTTAAGGGTGGCTTGGGTAGTTAACATACCGATGGCCAGTGGTGATGCTCTTTACATGATGATGGGTGTTGCTTCTGCATATATGGTTGTGGCTGCATGTGGGGCCTTAAACATGTGTGTGTGTGTGCATGGCTGTGATGAAACCCGCATATTATATTACGTAGTGAAGTATTGCCTCCTGTCCTACAAGGATCCCTTTACACGTGTACGGTTTGCGACCCCCGACAATAGATCAGGATATGGCTTGTCGAAATCACAATGCATTCGGTGGCCCTTCCCAGAACGTTCTATGCAGCCAATGCCCCTTGCACCAGGAAAGCCGCAGAGTCCGGCCAAATCTGGAGAGGAGCCATCGCAAAGATCCTGAGATGCAGCAGCCATGGTGTCACCGGTTAGGGTTGTGTAGTTTAGTCACCCTTTAGGTTTTGGGCTTGGGTGTGCTAGGTTACCCAAAGAGTAGCAGTGAAAGCTGCCACCGCATGCAGAGACGTCGGGCTGTCGCCAAACTAATATCAGCCACTACGGTTTTGAGTGTTTTTGTCGATCTTTGTAGCACAAACACAGAATTTTTAGCAACAGCCCTGTGGCGCAGAAGTCCGCAGAAGTGGCGCAGAAACCCACAGAAGTGGCGCAGAAAAGCATATGTTGCTTTTCCTCTCACATTTAGAAGGGTTTGTAGCAACTTTCAAGCAAGAGATGTATGTATAGACATTCGGTGTGCTGCTGTCGGTTCGAGGATCGGCTCTTGTGCTAGATGCTGCTGGATTGCAGAACTTGCTATGGCGAAGCCAAACCGCAAACGTCGTGCCGCTTCGTCGTCGTCGTTACACCTTGACAGCAGTAAGAAGCCCGTCAAGGAGGAGCCCGAACCCTCCCTGGAACAAATGATTCAGGACTGCTCGCTTGCCCTGATCATGAACTCAAATATATGTTAAGTTCCAACTTCGTACTCGTCATGCATTCACAACTTGCCTTCGTTCTTTGCAGGACGCCCAGAAAAGGCTCCAGCACCTGCAACAAAGTGTTCTGCTGCCTCCTGAACCGGTGCCAGCAGGGCATGAGTCATGAGGAGGGCAGTGCAGCACCCGAAGAGGCCGAGGAGCCACTTCATGATGCTGAAGTGCCGGCTGCAGAGGCCGAGGAGGCCGACACGCCGGAGCCGCCGTCCTCAGGGGGAAAGAGGGCGAAGAGAAAACTTCGCAGGAAGAAGACCCGCAGGCTTGTGCTAAGGGGTGATGATGAGGCCGACCAGGGGTATGGAGTCGGACACGTAGATGATGGGGTTGGGTCGGGGCATGAAAAGCCAAGCCATGGTGGTGAGGAGTTGGGAGTGGAGCTTGGAAAGCCGAGCCATGATGGTGAGGAGTTGGGGGTGGAGCTTGAAAAGCCGATGGGTCGTGTGGACTCCCCCAGCCGCTTGCATGGCAGCCAGGAAGATGCTCAGAACCCTTGGGCCACGTCTTCAACCCCAACCAAAGCACCAAAGGCAACCCCTGGATCCCGTAGCCGTAGAAAGGCCAAAGGCCTCACCGGCTTCACTCCAAAGTCTGCCACACCCCGCAAATCCCTGCTGCTATCTTTCGATGGTGCAGCCCAGGGTCCATGTGCTCTGTCACAAACCTTGCAGCTTCCAGATGAGGAGGCTCCTGGGCACCTGGATGCAGGCTATCACTCTCTCCTGGAGGCCACCCTGAGGGAGTTCGATGAGGAGGACGAGGACTGCTACATGGTGGGAGCCGTGACTTTGCTTAATTACAGAACCCCCCAGCTGATGTTCTTCAAGTTCTATAGTTACATCGTACTCCGTGTCTTTGTGCTGCAGTGATCACATCCCAGGATGGTTACGATGGCTCGCCATTGAAGAATTTCAAGGACGGCTATGATAGTTTCATGCTTGCGGTTGTACTTCTATATCCCCTGTCTTCTGTGCTTGCCTGGCAACATAAAAGCCGAGCAGGTCTTGAAGCCGATCAAGGCAGAGGAACCCGGGCACGACGATGATGAAATCACGCCTACAGAGGCGGAATCCCCAACAGGGGGTCCTGTCCCCGCACGGTCGCACCGAACTACGAAGCCCACTTCGAAAGCTCTCGCGATTACCAAAGCGAAGGTTCATTGTCTGCAATGCAGATGTATAGTTCTACCGGCATGTCGAACAAGTGTATGCATGTTCAGAGACGACAGATTACTGTTTGTGCAATGCAGGACAAAAAATCCAAGCTGGACCTCGACAACCTGAGCAAGACCGACCTGTCCCGACTGGAAGCTGCTCTGTACCGGTTGTGTGGCAATCGCCGCAAGGATGGTAGTGTTGCTGTACCAGAACACATACATCGTATGTGGAAGGCTGGAGGTAAGCAACGTCGTGAGCTCCGGAAGGTTCTCATTGAATGTGGGGAGGACAAGGACCGATCATGTGGGATTCGCCTGCATACTCGTCCTTACTTAGTTAACTGTGATTCAACCATATCCTGCAGGAGCTCTTCAAGCAGCAGGTCGTGCACACGTTCCAACAGGAACGGTCGAACGAGTTCAAAGTGAAAAGTGGGTTCTACACCGACGAGATGATGGAGAAAATCCTGAACTTTTCGGCGAGCCTTAATTGCATCATTCTGTCGTGCACGTGTGCACATGTTTATCGGTATTGTTCGCTGCTCACCCCCCAAAACCAACATCTAAGGTCCCGCCGCAAAGCCGTCAGGAAGTTTTGCCTCCGAAAGGAGAACCGCAAAACTCACGTGTTGCTGCTTGTCGGGCAACAGAATTGGTTCAGGATCGGTGTTGGTCGGTTGTGTCGACCACTCTCTCCGTCTCTCGCTCATGTAGGTATACGCATGTATTTATACTAATATGTATATATCTATACCAATATCTACCTAATATATATATATATATATATATATATTCATTCTCTTTCTTTTTCTCTTTCTCTCCCTCTCTCTCTCTCTCTGTCTCTCTCTCTCTGTCTCTCTCTCTGTCTCTCTCTCTGTCTCTCTCTCTGTCTCTCTCTCTCTCTCTCTCTCTCTCTCTCTCTCTCTCTCTCTCTCTCTCTCTCTCTCTCTCTCTCTCTCTCTCTCTCTCTCTCTCTCTCTCTCTCTCTCTCTCTCTCTCTCTCTCTCTCTCTCTCTCTCTCTCTGTGGTGGTGTCGGGTGCTTCCTGCTAAGTAAAGCAGAACTCTTTCTTTATCTGAGGAAGGACAAATACGAGAAGAAGCTCAAATGGTTCTGGGCCGATGTAGGATATGAAGGAACACTGACTGAGACCGACAGAGAGAAGTTGACAAGAGAGACGGAGATCGCCTCCGGTTCCAAGGTTGCCAAGGTACCCTTGGGCTTGAGTAGATCCCAGCCGCTTCGCCCGGACGCCGCAGCAAGCTCAGAGTCGGAGGATGATGTCGATGAGGATGACAGCGAAGATGAAAGCAGCGAAGAGGAATCAGACTCAGATGGAGCAGGAGCTAAGTCTGCTAAGCCGACCAAAGGAAAGGAGAAGAAAAAACGCAAGAAGGAGGAAGAGAAAGACGATGATGACGATGAGGTCTTGTCGTGGGTGCTTGAACACATGACCCTCCAGTCTGATGATTGCATGTACGACCAGTTCGATTTGTCATGTCGTCTATACTGCCAAGCTCCTCAAGCGATGTGAGAGTTTGGGCGCCGCCGAGTAGCTCGACTTTATGTGTACTTTGCTGAGTCTTTCCCGCAAGCCCGAACCCACATGAAACTCAATACGCATGGGCCTCGTTCTGAAACTTTGCACGAAACCTCTGTAAGGTGTTTTACATGGAATAGGAGTATAAATGCGAATGAAGCAAGTTCTCTAGCTAGGGCAAAAACTACAAAGGTCAGGGGTGGTTATAGGCTTGTATGTTAAGCCTTCTTTATGTTTCTGCATAAACCACATCGTGCCTAAAGGGTTCGGGATTTAACTGGTCTTCACGGGCTGATGAAGCTTGCTTTGGCGATGCTCGTGCTGCGGCCTGCTATGACTTACATGTGTTCAACTACAGGTTTCATTGTCGGGCCCAGGCTGGGGCTGGAGGTTCAACACTTCTAGAGTATGCTGGGTGTTATGGGGCAGGGCTTTTGGAGTTTGGTGGGTGCTATGGGTCTAAGGTTGAAAGGAAGCCACCTAAATTACTGACGGGTGTAGCTGGGTCTGACATTACCAATGGTTCCTAGAGCTGCACATATACTACTGTGATTCCACAGAGCATCTCAGGCAAGCCTCGAAGTTGAAGCAGCACAATGCCGATTTGTCCAAGCAGCACGACGAGCTGGCCGACTTCAAAGCAGCCCACGATTCGGATGGGAATCTTGATCACTCGTACCTCGCATGCATGTTTGGAAATGCACAATGCAATCAGTCTTCGTGCTTTATTATGGAAGGAAGGTGTCGGAGTTGATTAACAGCATCAACAAGCTGCTGCTCGGCATGATCTGATATCGTTTGGGCTGCTGTCACAAACATGCTGTAAAATATTGCTGTAGGAACTATCCCAACGAGCTTAGGACGAGCCGTATGACAATGGAGGAGAACAAGATCAATAAGTACTGCTCCTGGAATTACCGTCGCATCAGGTGTCCAACTTCAGTACATGTGTATGCAATCCAAATGTGTTTCGCTGTAATCACCAAGGACTGTGCTGAGTGGACTGAAGCCGGAGAAACCTGAACGGCCGAACGGGAAGCCTAAAGCCAAGGCTTCCAGCAAGAAGCCCCGCAAGTGATTCGATTGATTATGCCATAGATCTTGCAGCTACGGTTGCTTCGATGCTGTTGTCATGACCCAAGCATACAGCTGAGCTTCGGGAGCTTCGATCTTTACGCCTGGCGGCTAGGGGAATATGCTGCCTTCTTACGACTGGCTGCTCGCTGGCAAAATGCTCGCTAGCTAGATGTGCACCAAGCATGGCATTTGAGAAACCTCATGTTGCTGACCAATGCCAGAGTCCCTTCCCAAGCCATGCCAAAGATCGCATCTGCACGCAGGTACTCTATCCCAGCGATCCATCGAAAGCCTTGGATCCAAGTCTTCTGCCTCGGTCCCTGAATCTGGGCCTTTGGCGAAGGCCTTGACTAAAGGCTTGACGAAAGGTGTGCCTTGCTCAACAATTTTATCGCCTACACTTACCCCGAAGCCCTAGCCCCTGTTGCCTTCTGCACCCCAAAATGGTCGCCTCTGGAAGATACCTCGGACCGCTTAGAGTAGTTGGAGTCCTAGCTTTGCAGCACAATGTTCATATTCAGGATGTTTTGGGGGTTGCTTTGGGGGCAGGGGCTCTAGTGGTAACGGCTGCTGGGTTGGGGTCTTCTTCAGCAGGATGTGGATTGGGGGCTTTTAGGTCTACTTCGGGCTACCAATGTTAAGTAGTCTCTCGGTGGTTTCCATGCTCGGGCTTCTCTTTTGTCTTGTCGTTGTAGTTATGATGATGCGGTTCTTGTAATGTCAGAAATGGTTGTAACTGCTTATAGGCTAGCTGTTGCAAAGCCAAGGTGTCCCATGAGTTGGCTACAGAGCTGGCACAAGCCGTTGTATCGGAGGTTGAAGGGGCATTTGGTGACGAGGCTGCTGGTATGTTGCAATCTTCAAAACTTCTACTGGAGATGAGTCGAGGGTACTCTACCGGCCACGCAGCGAGTGTTACCAGAAAAGCTTTGGACTCCATGCCAGAAGTTCAAGTCCCTCTGCCAGTTACTTTGGTAGATGTCGGTCTGCCAGAATGTCACCCTTGCATCCTATTTTCCGACTACTTTCGTCTGCTGGCTGAAAGGGGCAGCTTGGAAACCTTGACTACAGGTGCAGACCTTCAATCTTTCTGGGACAAGATGCAGCCACTGAAACCCAATCATCCAGTATACAAGCTGCCTGCCGCAGACAGGGCTTTTACAGTCCCAATGTACTTGATCGGCGATGAGGGTCGGGGTTTCAAGAAGTCAGCCGTAATGGTGCTCGGCTCAGAATCGGTGCTTGGCCAAGGCTGTGAAGCAGAAGATGAACAGACTGCACAAGACGAGCTACGAATGAATTTCCGAGGGAACACCCTGCTTACAAGGCAGCTCTTTGCCGTCATGCCGAAAAAAAAGTATCAGAAGGATTCCACTCCACTTCGCAGGCTGGTGGATGCTTGGGCCGAGGATTTGGGCAAATGCTTCACCACTGGCCTGGAGATTCGCTCTGGCGGGTCAGTCCAGACATGGCGGATCGCGACACTTGGTTTGAAAGCCGATTGGCCGGCCCTAAGCAAGCTTGGCTGCTTAAACAGACACTATCTTCGTGAGTCCTACCCGTCTGGACATGGCATGTGTCACTGCTGTATGGCCAACACCCGGGAGTGCCCTACATGGCACGAACATGACTTTGACAGTGCGGCATGGGTCCGAAGCATTGCTACAGCTGTTGATCCTTGGAAAGCACGGGATGAATCAGGACTCACACGAATGATTCCGATGGAGATGGACAAGAAGCCCTTGTTCTACATGATAGATCTGTTTCATACCTTCCACAAGGGGGTCGGTGCAGACCTCGCCGGGTCAGGGTTGGCGCTTTTCCTGCACAATAGCATAAACCGTAAAATCTCCTACAAGCCCGCCCTTCTAACATATCACACCCTAAGGAAGCCTTCTTGAACCATCATAGTATTTATCCCAAAAGCCCGCCCAAGGTTTCCATAAGTGAGTTTGTACGTTTTTCGTTTCATCACTCATGAGCATCCGAGATTACCCTGTGGGACTTGAAAGTCACTGGTTGTACAGCTACTGGCCTCGACAAGAACCTTAGCTACCTCTTCGATGACATGAAAGCCTTCTCGCAGGCTAACAACCTGTACTTGCACATGTGCAATTTGACAAAAAGCCTTTTGGGCATTTCGAGTGCAGCAGACTTTCCGTATGGGTGCCCTGGCTTTTGTGATTCACATCTTTCTGTGGGTTTGTGGTGCTTTTTTATGCAATCGCGATCGTAGATTTTGTGTTTCTTGCACTTCTGACCCAGGGCTTGGTTCAAAGGTGCTGATACCACTTTTGTGATCAAATATCTGCTGTGGAAGTTTCAAGATGTGCTGGAGAAACACGAACTACAGGATTCGGATTCGCGATACTTGAGCGATATTCTTTCTTGCCTCAGATCCGCTGACGGCTTCATGAGTTCGCTCTACAGGGGGAGCCTTTTTCTCGGCCCCCGTTCTCTGCCCAAGGTCGTCCGGCTTGGTAGATCCATGGTACACATGTATGCCAAAATTGCAAGTTTGGCATATGAACGAGGCTTAGCACGATACAAGCTGAATCCCAAGTTCCACATGCTGCTCCACATTATTCTCCAGCTTCGGCTGGACCTGCACGCCAACCGTGAAGCATTGAGCCCGATTTCACATTCTTGTCAGATGGCGGAGGATGTCATAAATCGGATCGCGACTTTAGGTCGTGCTTGTGCCCCAAGAATGGTGGCTGAGCGAACTCTTTACTTGTACAAGGTTGAGCTTGCACGATTGTTGTAGGCGCTTGCAGTGAAAATGAGCGATTGTGTGAGGTTGGGGGGCCCAACATTTAGCCACCGCCCGGAGACCTGCCACCAGTGACGGGTTCCAACATTTAGCTTCAACTGCGGCGATTCAGGTACTACATATTTTGGGGGGTTCCTTATTATGCCTCATACAACTACCCAATACCAGACGGAGCCCTATATATGGTCACGCGCTCCGCAGCCCCCCCCCCCCAAAGGTCAATGGTCCGGATATAGGGTGGGGCCCCCCCCTCCCCTGTGGTGTGGGGTGTGGGGTTCCTCTTCCCCCTGTGGGTGGTTGTGGGGTTTTGGGGTTTAGGGTTTAGCTTAAGCTTGTGAGTTTTGGGTTTACGGTTACAGGGTATAAGGCTTCGAGTCGACAAGGGCTTAGGGAGGATTTGCGGTGTATGCTCTGCTTTAGGCTTAGAGCCTGCAGTTAGGTGGGGTTTAGGGTTGGGTGTAGCGTTTTAAGTACAAGTTAAGGTTGCTCAAAACAGGGGCATGCGCTGCGTTATAGGGTTTACGGCTTGCTTGTGAAGGGCTTGCGCGTGAGCCCTGGCGGCCAGCGCCACCCCACCATCCCGTGGCACCTCCAACGGCCCCCAACCCCTTTCCGCACACGCCAGGCCCCCCCCCCACCCCTATCAGACCATACCATTGGGGGGGGCGGGGGGCTGGGAACGCCAGACGCCTGACCATATATAAGGTCATTGAGGATCCTAGTGTTTGGCAGCATGTGCTTCGTGCACCTGCAGAGGTGTGCATTTCATGATGTTGCAGAACCCGTATATAGCCCGACCCGTTGTGTGCTCCGCACCCCGAAACTGACCTGCCCATGTGAACGGCAGCAGGACATGTGCAGCCACGGCTGGGGACCCGGTCCTTCCAGGGTTTGGTGTTTCAGGCTGGGAGGGTCAGACAGTTTCGGGGCGTGGGGTCAGTTTCGGGTGCGCGGGGTGGTCAAGATAGGGTTTATATGATCATATATAGTGTTCAGGGCTTGTGAATATAATGATTTATATAAACATATAGCGGTTCGAGAACTAATATAGGGCCTATATATGTATAACACTACATATTTTGGGGGGTTCCTTTATTATGCCACATACAACTACCCAATACCAGAGGGAGCCCTATATGTAAGGTCATTGAGGATCCTAGTGTTTGGCAGCGTGTGCTTCGTGTACCTGCAGAGGTGTGCATTTCATGATGTTGCAGAACCCGTATATAGCCCGACCCGTTGTGTGCTCCGCACCCCGAAACTGACCTGCCCATGTGAACGGCAGCAGGACATGTGCAGCCACGGCTGGGGACCCGGTCCTTTCAGGGTTTAGGTTCTTTCACATAGTGGGCGCCGATCGGCGCCCTAGGAGGGTTGACAGGTGCCGAACGGCTCCTTAGGAAGGTTGACACGTGCCGAACGGCGCCTGGTCAGGAAGGTGCCGAGTGGCGCCCGGTCTTTGGGTGCCGACGGCGCCCTGTAAGTTATACTTCTATATATATATATATATATATATATATATATGCATATATATATATATGTATATATATATATATATATACATATTACTCACACTACCACTATAGTGTCTACGGTTCTATATTAGGGGCCTGAATAATTACCTACACTATTTTTTGGGGTGGGTTCCTTTAAAGGGGTCTATAAGGGTTACTACACAGGATCCAGAGGGTATTACAACATGGTGCTTAAATATTTACCTCTACAAATTTGGGGGGTGTTATTGTCGTGGTTCCTTCTCATAATCATAGTAAAATGGGCCCCAAAACCTTAATTTGTTCTGATGATTAAGGCCCCTATATTGGGCTTCAGGGCTTTGGAGCGCTTTGCAGGAGTTTCGGGTTGAGACAATGCGGCGTGCGAATTTGGGGTCCCGTTTGGGGTTTAGCCTTTACCTATAGAGTAGCCAACTAAGGTGCCATTAAAAGGTGCATGTACCCATTCTTTTGAGGTCACATTCTATTTTTACAGGTGCGTTGGCTACTCTAAGTATAAATCTCCGGGCCTGGGGTGTAGGGCTGGGCTTTAACGCTATAGGCTGAGAGGCTTGAGGCACAGGGCTTGCGGGTCCGAGGATAGAGTTTAGGGTTTACGGGTTTAGGTTCAGGAGGTTTAGGGATAGAGTCTGTTCGGGGATTGAAGCGAAGGTACTACCACCTGACGGCGGTGTTGTATGGCGTTCCTTACTTAGATCGGCTGCAGGGTAAAATGCCCCAAGGGTCCATGTACCTCTATAGTATTTGCTCCTGTACATACGTGGAATAGGTCTATGCTGTTCGTAGACGAGTCTCAGCGACAAGGCCCTAAGCCTCAGGCCTTAAACGCGAAGCCCATGTCAAATCCCGATTTTTTCTTAGCCCTGAACCGTAAGCCCTTCACAAACGGGAGGCCTCTATAAAACGGGAGCCGAATTTTTAAATGGCAATATCCCACTATGGCCCTGGCTGCAACAGCCTCAAGGTGGATGTATGCTGCCCTGAGTGCAACACCTCCATCGCAGAGCGGTCGCTGCGCCAGGCATCCTGCACGACAGCCCAGTTTCTTGAAATACCAGATCTTCTCACTGTCTCTAAGTTCCCCCAATTCCGATTCCCAGGACCAGTTGCAGATACTTCCGTGGGGTACCCGTGTTTTCTATTTTTGCGATCCTAAGCAGAAGCTTGGGTATAGCTGAAAAAGGGAACTAGATCGGAAACTCAAGTGAAACCCTGGCGGTTGGATGCTCAGATTTTAGGGCTCGGCAATGACACAAAGCCTTATGAAACCTTGTTGCACCCTCCTCGATCTGTTCAAACCCTGCATTTTTCAGTCGTATTGAATCCCACTAAGCGAAGACCCAAACCCTAAACCCCTAAACCCTAAACCCTTAAATCCTAACCCTAGAGCCTAAACCCTGTGACGGCGAACTCGAGCGGGCGATGCCTTGCCAGGTGCTTCCGGCATCTCTGGTGGAGCAGCTTCTCACAAGGAGGGGTTTAAGGATACGTGGGTAGTTGTCTAAATTGAGGTCCATTTTTGGGTCTGATTATATCACGGCACCAAATATTTAGGGTACCCAAGAAGGGGCCATAATTTTGACAACTACCCACTTGTTGATGCGGTTTAGGGTCTGGGGTTCAGCGTTTCTAGGGTGTGGGCCTTAGTTTTGGGCTGATAGGGTTGAGGGCTTTTGGGGCTCAGGCTCGGGGTTTATTTGAAGGGTGCTGTTGAACAGAAAATACCTCGTCGCTGGGTTTCAGGAGAGTGACTACGGCAGTGCATGCTATTCTCTCATTATTATGATGGCTTAAGTCTTACAAGAGCACGTAGAGTGTAGGCTTCGCAAACGTTTTTGTGAGAATGTCATTCCGGAATGAACATTTCGTTCAACATCGTATATTATGTTCGTTGGGCCCAATCTTCGTGTTTGGTCGGTTGAGCCTTGAATGTGGGCCGTTTCGGTACATGGGCCCATTAGGGGTCGAGTTGACCCAGAGCAACCAGGATAATGTAGGGGCCTTAATAATTAAAATAGGGATGCGGGGGTAGAGTATATTTAATATACTACATTTGGAATTATCAGGAGCCTCCAAAGCCCTATTCTAATTATTAAAGCCCCTACATTACAGCACCCCCTTAACACCTTTTTGGAGCATGGCATGGGGAACGCATCTGCCCGTGTCAGGAGCTTGGAGCAAGCCGTGTCGGCTGCCAGCGACTGAGTCCACAGGAAACTTCATGAGCAGTTTCCCCATGAACCCCCCCAAACCGTAAACCCTGAACGGTTTGGGGTTTAGTCTAGATTGAAGGTATCCTAAACCCTAAACCTTGAACCACAAGCAAAAAAGATACTTCGCCCGACTCAGTCCGCAACCGTCAAAAACAGCACACATGATTACCTATACTACGACTTTTGGGGTTCCGTATTATATTTATAGTCTAGTGGGCCCTAAAACCCTATTCTAATATTGAATTCCCCTCTATTATAGTACCCTTCTAGATCCCTTATCGTATCCCTTCTTGTAACCCCTTCAAAGGAACCCTATTCTAATTATGAAGGACCCCCCACCACCATTAATCATCTCCAGACCCTGCCCCCGTCGGGTTCGAGTCTGGGGAGAGACCGATTGAGGTGAGATGGCTCGTGAGCTTCTGGCGAAGTACTGGGTATCGATTTGAGATTTCTTGTAAGTTCTCTTTATTGTTTACGACACAGCCCCCAATTCTACATAATTCAGGGAGACTGTTGAAAGCGACACCTAGAAGCTTGAAGAATCACCAGTCCTATTCCTCAGCGCTCGTAATTTCATACTTTGACTAGAATATCAGCCAAAACCTTAGAATCTATTCTAATCAAGCAGGTCCCCCTATCCTTCCCCTGTCAGATACTGCGACTGCGCTGCGCGATCTCCAACGAGAAGCATCCGAAGCCTCAGCACCCCGAAACCAGAAGAAGCCTTAAACCCTACTTGGAGGTTCATGGGTAATTAGAAGTAGGGTTATAAGTCCCCTAATATGGGTTATAAGTACAGCTACTCTACTGATAACTCTACTTATAACTGCCCATGAACCTCCAAGTAAGCCGCAACGAACCCCTTTTAATTTGGTGCCACAAGTATATATATATATATATATGTAGTTATATATCATGCGTGTGTATATACATACACGCACGCAAGATTGCAAGACAGCTTTGCCCAGGCACAGGACATTTATCCCTGCCCGACGCCGAACTGCTCCTTCAGAGTCGCTTTGGAGGCAGATGAGGGCTGTCATCGAGGCCCTAATAAACCTAAACACCGATATCCCTGAACCCTGAACCCTAAACCCCAATATCCCTGATATCCTAATATCCCTATATACCTAAACTCCAAGCCCAAATCGATCTCATGTGAATGCTACCCCGCACTGTCCTGCCCGTTTTTGGCAAGGGCGATCCCGGCCGACAAAGCCCAAACCCCTCTCAGAAAGCTAAGGACCCCTGCAGGAGTAGGAGCCTTAGGATATTTCATGAATTACAGGGTTGAGTCTGTCAGCAGGGTGCTGAAAGATTCAAGCATAAGAATCTGAGGGAGCGAAGGGTTCCGACATGCTCTGCTTCAATTTGCTAAAGGGGAAAAAACAAAGTCTCTCGATCCCTTAAACTCCAAGCCCTAACCCGAAACCCTAAACCCAATATGCGCTGAAGTCTTAATCTTAAAAGCAACACCCTGAACCCATAGTCTCCTCAGGTTTTTTAGTTTTTGTTCACATAAAAACCTAACAGAGTATTAAACACTTCGTTTTTTATTATGGCTCTAAGGGGAATATAGAAACAAGGGACGGCTCGAGAGGATTTTCAGCGAGACTGTCTGGAAGGATGACGGCAAGCCGGCTTCAGCTTCAGGGCTCAGGGTGCCTACACCTTAAAGATCCCTTTTAGGAGCGCTTAAAGGAGCCCTTGTAGATCCCTTTAAAGGATCCCTAGGAGTAATTATTGAGGTTTGCAGTACTGAGATAGCCAAAACGCTACACCTTACACCCAAAGCTCAATGAAAAGGGCGAGAATGAATTTCACGTTTTTTTAGGGTTTAGGTTAGAAGGGGCCCCCACCCTGTAATAGTGGTCTACTGGGAAAATAATAGGGTCCGAATATAATCCTTATTGTCACTATTACAGGGTGGGGGCCCCTTCTAAGGTTTAGGGTTTAGGTTTTCAGCTTTCGTCCTCGCCGATGACAGGATGGAGATGTGCCGCGCTTGAAATGCCCTGACTGCAAGAAAACTTGCTGTCTCCGTTGTGCGGAAGCCCAGCATTCTATGTATACACTTGCAATCATGCACACACATCTTATGTAAATTGTAAATGTAACTATACGATTTTGGTGAATAAGTTAAAACAGAAAAGAATATAATCTGATGCAACAGGTTGTAACACAGTATAACACAATGTAAATATACTAACACCGAAAGTAGCGTAGTATAGTGTACAGTATAGTACAGTTTAGTATAATATAGTATATCATGTACGAACTATATACATATTTACCCTCTCACTCTATGTGTATGTATATATATATATATGTATATATATATATATATATATATATATATGTATATATACATTTCAGTATGAGAACGGTGTGTGTACATATATATATATACATTTACTGATATGCTCTCATTTATGCTTCAGCTGTTCCTCAGGGTTCCCTAATCTAAGATATTTGTAGTGAGAAGCAAACTCACCCCGAAGCATAGCCTGTTTTCTGTGGCCGCCAAAACACTGATTCAAGTTCAAGCAAACTTCGTCCATAATCTTGCTGTTGTCGTACCCATAGAGCGCTAAATTCCAGTGCTCCTCCGTATTTTTTTCGCAGCATTTGCCAACACGGGTCCACTGTTTTTTTTTTCCTAGGTCTGGCCTGGTCTGGGGGGCCTTGCTAGGTCTGGTCCCATGGTGCCTTGGTCCCCTGGCCCTTTGGTCCTCTGGTCCTGGTCCCCTGGTCCTTTGGTCCTCCGGTCCCCTGGTCCCTGGTCCGCTGGTTACCTGGTCTCTCCTGGTCCTGTACCCCTAAACCCTCAAACTTTCTTCCTCATACTTCTCAACATTCAGGAGTGAGTGCATCAAGCACTCATCCAAGACTGCTTGTACCGGCACGGGAAATGCTTTACATCCAAGGTCCCTTGGTCCCCTGGTCCTTTGGTCCTCTGGTCCTGGTCCCCTGGTCCTTTGGTCCTCCGGTCTTCTGGTCCCTGGTCCCCTGGTTCCCTGGTCTCTCCTGGTCCTGTGCCCCTAAACCCTCAAACCGCGAAGACTTGAGCCAAGCTTTCCTCCCTCATACTTCTCAACATTCAGGAGTGAGTGCATCAAGCACTCATCCAAGACTGCTTGTACCAGCACGGGACATGCTTTACATCCAACGCGGATGAACCAAAGGACGAGTCGGGAAACATTTTCCAAAGTAGTGCTCGCTCGCGAGCTGATGGCCAAATGCCCTCAGCCACAGACCCCGAGTTCTTGGGTCCTAGACGTGAGAGCACGGGTTCAGGTTCAGAGTTCACCGTTCGTGTTCAGCCTAAACCCCTGAACCCTAAACCGTAAGTTGCTGGCACTCGTCTCACTGCCCGCGATTTCGAGGCAATCGCGTCGTTTGCCAAGCCATGTCGGACCCGAAGCATTTCAGATGTTCAGCATCTAACTTGGGCATTTCCGTGTTGGTGTGTGCAGTACTTCAATCCTTCTAACCCTTATCTCCTTCCAGACCCCGGAATCCTAAACCCCCCTTGAAGCGTAAAACCCAAAGCCTTGAACACGACAGCCCCGGCCCAAGGTGATCTTATCCGCAATGCCGACGGCAAGCCCATGGATTTGGGTCCAACCAGCCACAACCACAACCACCGCGACAACCACAACAACAACAACAGCAACAACAAGAACACCAGCAACAGCAACAACAACAACAAGAACAACTGACACGACGGCAACGACGAGGACGAGGACGAGGACGACGACGACGATGACCTAGATGTCGACAACGACACCAAAAAACAACGCCAGAAGACAGAAGATTTGAAATTGGCATTTCGCACTATTCACACGCGAAACACGACCCTGCAAATTGTAGTGCTCCAATACCTTCATGCAATACACAAGCAAAACCAGACCCTGCGAATGCTAGTTCCCCATTAGCTTGATGAAAAACACAAACAATAAAAGACTCTGCAAATTGTAGTTCCCCAATAGCTTGATGCAAAACACAAACAAGGCCGACCCCGCAAATTGTAGTTCCCCCATTAGCTTGATGCAAAACACAAGCACAAGAACACACCGCAAATTCTAGTTCCCTAATAGCTTCAGGCAGAACACAAGCAGAAGAAGACCCTGCGAATTGTAGTTCCCCAATAGCTTGATGCAAAACACAAGCAACACCGATCCCTGCAAATGCGAACCCCCCAATAGCTTCATGCAAAACACAAAGAAAACCGAACCCTACAGCAACAACAAGAACACCAGCAACAGCAAACAACAACAACAAGAACAACTACCACGACGGCAACGACGAGGACGAGGACGAGGACGACGACGACGATGACCTAGATGTCGACAACGACACCAAAAAACAACGCCAGAAGACAGAAGATTTGAAATTTGCATTTCGCACTATTCACACGCGAAACACGACCCTGCAAATTGTAGTGCTCCAATACCTTCATGCAATACACAAGCAAAACCAGACCCTGCGAATGCTAGTTCCCCATTAGCTTGATGAAAAACACAAACAATAAAAGACTCTGCAAATTGTAGTTCCCCAATAGCTTGATGCAAAACACGAACAAGGCCGACCCCGCAAATTGTAGTTCCCCCATTAGCTTGATGCAAAACACAAGCACAAGTAGTTCCCAAAAAGCTTCAAGCAGAACACAAGCAGAAGAAGACCCTGCGAATTGTAGTTCCCCAATAGCTTGATGCAAAACACAAGCAACACCGATCCCTGCAAATGCGAACCCCCCAATAGCTTCATGCAAAACACAAAGAAAACCGAACCCTACAGCAACAACAAGAACACCAGCAACAGCAACAACAACAACAACTACCACGACGGCAACGACGAGGACGAGGACGACGACGACGATGACCTAGATGTCGACAACGACACCAAAAAACAACGCCAGAAGACAGAAGATTTGAAATTGGCATTTCGCACTATTCACACGCGAAACACGACCCTGCAAATTGTAGTGCTCCAATACCTTCATGCAATACACAAGCAAAACCAGACCCTGCGAATGCTAGTTCCCCATTAGCTTCATGAAAAACACAAACAATAAAAGACTCTGCAAATTGTAGTTCCCCAATAGCTTGATGCAAAACACAAACAAGGCCGACCCCGCAAATTGTAGTTCCCCCATTAGCTTGATGCAAAACACAAGCACAAGAACACACCGCAAATTGTAGTTCCCTAGTGGCTTCATGCAAAAGACAAGCAGATGAACACACCGCAAATTCTAGTTCCCTAATAGCTTCAAGCAGAACACAAGCAGAAGAAGACCCTGCGAATTGTAGTTCCCCAATAGCTTGATGCAAAACACAAGCAACACCGATCCCTGCAAATGCGAACCCCCCAATAGCTTCATGCAAAACACAAAGAAAACCGAACCCTGCAACTTGTGGTTCCCCAACAGCTTCATGCTAAACACAAGCAAAATCAGACTCCGCAACTTGTAGTTCCCCAATAGCTTCATGCAAAACAGAAGTAAAACCAGAGCCGTCGAATTCTAGTTCCTCAATACCAAATGCCCTCAGCCACAGACCCCGAGTTCTTGGGTCCTAGACTTGAGAGCACGGGTTCAGGTTCAGAGTTCACCGTTCGTGTTCAGCCTAAACCCCTGAACCCTAAACCGTAAGTTGCTGGCACTCGTCTCACTGCCCGCGATTTCGAGGCAATCGCGTCGTTTGCCAAGCCATGTGGGGCCCGAAACATTTCAGATGTTCAGCATCTAACTTGGGCATTTCCGTGTTGGTGTGTGCAGTACTTCAATCCTTCTAACCCTTATCTCCTTCCAGACCCCGGAATCCTAAACCCCCCTTGAAGCGTAAAACCCAAAGCCTTGAACACGACAGCCCCGGCCCAAGGTGATCTTATCCGCAATGCCGACGGCAAGCCCATGGATTTGGGTCCAACCAGCCACAACCACAACCACCGCGACAACCACAACAACAACAACAACAGCAACAACAAGAACACCAGCAACAGCAACAACAACAACAAGAACAACTACCACGACGGCAACGACGAGGACGAGGACGACGACGACGACGATGACCTAGATGTCGACAACGACACCAAAAAACAACGCCAGAAGACAGAAGATTTGAAATTGGCATTTCGCACTATTCACACGCGAAACACGACCCTGCAAATTGTAGTGCTCCAATACCTTCATGCAATACACAAGCAAAACCAGACCCTGCGAATGCTAGTTCCCCATTAGCTTGATGAAAAACACAAACAATAAAAGACTCTGCAAATTGTAGTTCCCCAATAGCTTGATGCAAAACACAAACAAGGCCGACCCCGCAAATTGTAGTTCCCCCATTAGCTTGATGCAAAACACAAGCACAAGAACACACCGCAAATTGTAGTTCCCTAGTGGCTTCATGCAAAAGACAAGCAGATGAACACACCGCAAATTCTAGTTCCCTAATAGCTTCTGGCAGAACACAAGCAGAAGAAGACCCTGCGAATTGTAGTTCCCCAATAGCTTGATGCAAAACACAAGCAACACCGATCCCTGCAAATGCGAACCCCCCAATAGCTTCATGCAAAACACAAAGAAAACCGAACCCTACAGCAACAACAAGAACACCAGCAACAGCAGCAACAACAACAACAAGAACAACTACCACGACGGCAACGACGAGGACGAGGACGAGGACGACGACGACGATGACCTAGATGTCGACAACGACACCAAAAAACAACGCCAGAAGACAGAAGATTTGAAATTGGCATTTCGCACTATTCACACGCGAAACACGACCCTGCAAATTGTAGTGCTCCAATACCTTCATGCAATACACAAGCAAAACCAGACCCTGCGAATGCTAGTTCCCCATTAGCTTGATGAAAAACACAAACAATAAAAGACTCTGCAAATTGTAGTTCCCCAATAGCTTGATGCAAAACACAAACAAGGCCGACCCCGCAAATTGTAGTTCCCCCATTAGCTTGATGCAAAACACAAGCACAAGAACACACCGCAAATTGTAGTTCCCTAGTGGCTTCATGCAAAAGACAAGCAGATGAACACACCGCAAATTCTAGTTCCCTAATAGCTTCAGGCAGAACACAAGCAGAAGAAGACCCTGCGAATTGTAGTTCCCCAATAGCTCGATGCAAAACACAAGCAACACCGATCCCTGCAAATGCGAACCCCCCAATAGCTTCATGCAAAACACAAAGAAAACCGAACCTACAGCAACAACAAGAACACCAGCAACAGCAACAACAACAACAACAAGAACAACTACCACAACGGCAACGACGAGGACGAGGACGAGGACGAGGACGACGACGACGATGACCTAGATGTCGACAACGACACCAAAAAACAAGGCCAGAAGACAGAAGATTTGAAATTGGCATTTCGCACTATTCACACGCGAAACACGACCCTGCAAATTGTAGTGCTCCAATACCTTCATGCAATACACAAGCAAAACCAGACCCTGCGAATGCTAGTTCCCCATTAGCTTGATGAAAAACACAAACAATAAAAGACTCTGCAAATTGTAGTTCCCCAATAGCTTGATGCAAAACACAAACAAGGCCGACCCCGCAAATTGTAGTTCCCCATTAGCTTGATGCAAAACACAAGCACAAGAACACACCGCAAATTGTAGTTCCCTAGTGGCTTCATGCAAAAGACAAGCAGATGAACACACCGCAAATTCTAGTTCCCTAATAGCTTCAAGCAGAACACAAGCAGAAGAAGACCCTGCGAATTGTAGTTCCCCAATAGCTTGATGCAAAACACAAGCAACACCGATCCCTGCAAATGCGAACCCCCCAATAGCTTCATGCAAAACACAAAGAAAACCGAACCCTGCAACTTGTGGTTCCCCAACAGCTTCATGCTAAGCACAAGCAAAATCAGACTCCGCAACTTGTAGTTCCCCAATAGCTTGATGCAGCAAAGACCGCAGTTGCCGCTGTTGGCAACCACAACCAGTGGGCCAGACTTAGGAAAGCAAGCCGGGGAGGGCCAGACCTAGGAAAAAAAAACGCTCCGCCTTGCCAACACGCAGATTGGATATGAAATTGACGTAGCAGTCCACATGCTATTGTTTATCCCTTTGGCTGCCACATACTCCAAAGATAGCTAAAGCCTAAACCCCAAATTCCCCAATACTTTGACTATCACTCGCCGTAAAACCCGGCAACGGAAAACGTCTAATCTCGAACCTTTCAATTCCCAAGCCCTACAGCTCCAAACCCTCAAACCAAGTGTAGAGATCTGAACAAGAATAACTACTAATCGCATCCCTTGAAAGCCCAGACAACCGTTACCAGTTCTAGCATAACATGCCTCAGAATTGCATTTCAAGTCTTAAGGCCCCTGTATTAATTAACCCTGAAGCTCCTAAAGGCCTGCCTCTATCTGGCGCGGATTGTCTGCACTGACTGCCTGCATCAAATCCCTAAACCCTGGACCCCTAAATCACGCTGAAGCCATGAGACCCTAAAGCCCTTAATTAGAGGAATCTTGTTCTGATTTTGAAGGCATTATACCCCAAGACCCCTGAAAACCTTCAAACCGCACAAAGACCGATGAACGCAAAAATCAACCCCTAAAGCCCGCCAAAGCTCCAAGGCCACCAACCAAAAGCACGGCTTGTCCTTCTTCCCCCCAAGTGTCCTTTACATAAAGGAAGCCTTATGGTACACTTAAAGGAGCCTTTAAACCCCCCAAACCCCTAAACGCGTAAACCCTTAGAGGAACCATGCTATTTGGCTACGACCCTCTGAGGTGGTGTTCAGCCATGGCATCGCGGGAAGACCTGTGAGGCTGGCCCCTTGTTTCCCTTCGGATTCTGGACCAGAAAGTATTTGTCTTCTGCTTCTTAAAGATAGTTATATGCTTTTGGTCTCTTGATTGGGATTTTGAGCATGTTTTGACAAGGGTGTATTGTGTTGTTGGTGCGGGTGATTGCATGCTTTGTTTGACGGGGATCTTGCGGTTTGGTTTGTTGTGTTGCTCGTATAGATTGTCAAGTATGGTCTCTTAGGATTTGCCTGCCTAGGGATTTGATGGGGGAATGCTTAGCCCTCAGCCAAAATCCCTGCTGCCGCTGATGAGGAGGCTGCAGCACAGCGGCGCAAAGCAAACAGCGATGAAGCGGCGCTGAAGCGATGGATGGTGCCTCGCCACCATGTAGTTTGAGCTAGAGTTGGTAGTAGCAGCACAACCCCACCTAGGAAATCCTTACACAACCCAAGCCAGTCCATTCCCAGCATAAGCTGGATGCTAAGTCCCCTGGGAATATCCTCTGCCAGAGCCCCGCCCACCTATATACCACCGACCTCCAAGGCCCCAGCCCCTAACAATCGGGGCTGTCCCAGAGACGGATTAAAAGTTTTGGAGTTTGCTAATCCCGAAACCGTTATAGAAGACCTTAAGGAACACGAAAAATTCATCAGTTCAGAGATATTTGAGTATGTGAGGTCTCAGGTTCAAACTGATGAGGGACGGATCGCCGGGCTGTTTGGTAGCCAGGGCCAGCATGCTCCAGGGATATGGGAACCCCCATCGGTACCCTTAGAAGAACCCTTTAAGGAATCTATTTGGGCACATGCACTCTTAGGGCAAGGTGTCACCGTTCCAGTTTTAGGCTGTTTGGCACACCCCGGAACGCCCAGATCCGAAGCCCACCAGTTCAATCCCTGGGGTTTAGGATTTGGCCTGGTACTAGAGTAGGGAACCTTTAACAATTTTTGGGTAGTATAGTCCCTATATACATAGTCCCCTATATAACCAAAAAGGTTAACCTTTAGTTCCCCATGATACCCGACAAGTAGATTGGGGTTCAAGATTTGGGGTTCAGTGTTTGGGATTTAGGGTTTCGGGTTTTGGGGTTTAGGGTTTGTTGTTTGAAACATCTATATAAATCCAACCGCCAAGCCTCCGCCAAGACCCCTTCGTATCCTGTATGTCCCAAAACCGTTGCATGCTGCCTAAACCCGTGTACTGCAAACCCTATGTAAACCGTTACAAACCCTAAACCCTCATGAATCCCAGACTAACTTAGTAGCTGAGCAGGTAACCTTTAGCCTTTCGGGGTTTATATAATCCTACCGTAATCAAAAAAATCAACCTTAACATCCTTTTGGGCCAGGGTAGTCAGCCCCTAAGCCATGAACCCCAAGCCCTAAACCCTAAACCCTATACACCCCTAAACCCTATACCCTATAAACCCCTGCACCCTATAAGCCCCATAAACCTAGACTCTATCAAGCCTAAACCCCTAAACCCTATAAGCCCCAAACCCTAAAGGGCTAGGGTACTCAGCCCGTAAGCTCAAAGGAACCCTTATAGGAACCTCTATAGATCCCTTAAAGAAGCCCTTAAAGTTACCCCATATAGATCCCTTAAAGGAGCTACTAAAGCTCCAGGTGGCCACTGGTTCCAAGCAGTGTCCCACCTGCCAAGTTGTGGCCCACAGCTCAGACCACCAAGGCGATCGAGCGGGTGTAATTAAAGGGGCCTGAAGAAGCACCAATACTATTTTGGGAGTTCCTTAATGAAGTCATATAGTATAGTTTATACTATGTTGGGCTGGTTCCTTACTATACTTCTACTTTGCAGGATCCCCAAACCCTATTTGATTATTGAGGCCGCGTTGCCGGTATGAGTGCCCGGTTAGTAGTCAGAAAAAGGGCTATGAGGGTTACAAGTAGCGTTCTATGTTATATGGGCCGTAAGGAGCAGAAAAGTGTTTCTGGTGCACATTACAGTATAAGTCATTGCGATCTCTTTTTTGGTGTTGTCGGGTTTTAAGGTGTTCAGTCTAGACTGCGGTAGTTCTGGTTGAACAGACTTAGGGTTTAAGGTTTCGCAGCTTACATCTCAGGCATGAAAGGTTGTTATCAGATATCTGCGAGTTTGACAAGCATGGCCAGGTTGTGTACAAGGATCCAAGGGTTCTACGATATGTTTGTCGCAGTTCAGACTCATGGTTCGTTTGTTTTTTCGCCTCTCCCTGAGGTTTGTGCAATTTGTTAAAGTCTAGGTGTTTGGATTTCATACGGGGTGGGGGAGGGGCGGCTGCTGTCAGGATTCCTTTAAACAACCTCTGCACCCACAGCCCGAAGCACTTATCGTGCGGAGCACGTGCTTTTCAAACGCATTAGACAGTCGTGTCCGATTCTGTGCATGTCCGACTGTTCTGGCTGGAACAGGGGAGATCTACCAGATACAATCACGTCCCGCTGCTGTTTCCCTTGGGAGACTCTGCAGTAAACCACTCTCAACCCTATATTCAGCCAAGTTGTCCAGGGCCTTGTAGGTGTAACCGTGTAGCTGTCAGCCTCAAACCTCCACATGAAGGCACAGCGTGCAAGCCCAAGCGGACAGCGAATGCTGTAAAGCAACAAAAATTGCGTTTCCGTTTTCACTCCAATACAATCGGCCAGTACTATGACAAGTTCCTCAGGGGGCCACGGCTTGAACATGGTCACCTATATCCAAAAGCCTGAGGTGCCTGCAACCCATCATTTCCCAGACAACAGATATACCAAGACGTTCCACACAAAGCAAGCCTCAAGAACCCTGATTTTCAATGTCTAAGGGTTCGGGGCTTTAGGGCTTGTGTAGGGTCCCGAACCCCTAAACCCCAAGGCCGTTTTGGTACTTTTCCGCTGTAGCTGGTTATTCGAAAGGCGACGATGCCGAGGCTTCAATTTATCATTTCACTCAAGAGATTTTAGAGGCGGGACGATTCGGGTACGTGTAGAACTGAGGGACCAAGCCAAGTTCGATTTGTATGTGCGATTACCCCTGCAAGTGACCGAAATAACTTATAATCCTGCTTACAGCCTATGTTCTACGTCCTTTGAGCCTCCGCATGGGTAGCTGTCAATATTTTATGGCCCCTTTTTGGGGTACCCTAAATATTAGGTGCCGTATTATAACAAGGACCCAAAAAGGGACCATAATTTTGACAACCACTAACATAAATCCCATATAGATCCCTTTACGGACCCCCTAAACCCTAAACCCTATATAGATCCCTTAAAGGAGCCCTATAGAGCCCTTATAGATCCCTTTAAAGGAACCACCCACATAAATCGGTGAAGCTTGGTCCCTCGTGATCGAACCTGCCCAATGTGTGTTGCGGTCTCCGGCTTATTGGCTACCTGTAGCCGAAAAGACCTACCCTTTTTAAGGAATTATATATCGAAACCATAATAAGGAACTCTAAAAAGGTAGGTCTTTCCGGCTCTACAGGTATAGCTAGGTTTACTGTAGCACTTCAGGCTTTGACGGTTTCCCCAAGGGTCCAAGTACCTAACAATCATAGACTCTCCAAAATAGTAACAAAAACCGAGTACCCAACTGTTGGGTCCTTTGGACCCTTGGGCTTGTCTTGGTTTCGGTACCGTCCTGTCAGACGCTGAGGTCACGAAGCAAAACCTTGAGAAGCAGGGTACGCAGTACGCCCGCGCCTCAGGGGGACAAGCTCGGCAAAGCCTACACGGGAGCTTCCGAAGATTCGGAGTACTTTTTTTTGGTGGCTCTTATAATAAGGATCCTACTATTTAGGATACTATATCAGGGTCCCCCATTTTCGGGAACTCCCGCACAAGGAGGGGAAGGCGCTTCTCATGCCGTGACTTACCAGCTTTCCTTAACGTCTCACTGTCCCAAGCTCTAGACCCCTAATTCACCCTTAGCCCCTAAACCCTCTGAACAGGGTAGGGTAGGGTGGTAGGGTAGGGTAGGGTAGTAGGGCAGGGTAGGGTAGGGTGCCCTAAAGCCCCTAAACGCCTCAACAACCCTAGCCGCTGATGGCTCCGACTTAAACTCTGCTTGGGGGGTCGGGGGACTTAGTAAGTACTTCGTAAGTAGACTTATAAGTAGCCTAAGAGGGACCCTAATTGGGGTTATGGTACTTATAAGTCCATAAAATAACCAGTTTCTAAGTCCCCCGACCCTCCAAGTAGGCTCCATTGTAGTTCCTGTTGGTCAACGGAACTATAATGGAGCCTACGGGCAAACCGAAAAAGCCAAGGTTGAGTGTCACAAGATGATGTGTCGCAACTGCGAGACAAAGTTTTGCTTCAAGTGCCCGGGGCCCTTGCAATATTGGGTTTCATCTTAGATAGCGAACGGGGGAACTTTTCGTAGAAAGTTCGAGCTTTTTGGGGCTCGGTTGTTGAAGAAGAGAGTTATGGTCATAACTCGAAACCCCAATCCGTCAACCGCCAACCCCCCAACCATATGCACTGGCACTCCTTCCTGCTACGGTTGAGGGGTTTGGGTTTAGGGAGTCTACATAAATGGAGTAGTAGTTTAGGGGACTTGACGAGCAAGCGTGGGTTTCGTTTCATTTATTGTGTGATTCAAGGGGTTCGGCGTTGGAGGTTTGCAGATTCACCTGGGAGTCGGATCAAGGAAACCTGTTCAGCCTTGTCCTTTTTCATGGTTCCCCCAAAAGAATAAGCAGACCGGCTAGTAGACCTTCTTAAGTAATTCGTACTAAGGGATATAGGTATAGGGCTCTGTCTATTATTTCGAAAAGGACAAGGGTGAACCTGTTTCTACATCCGCTGAATAGCAGGATCGTGAGCAGGAGCCTCATCGGAGCCAACGGGATCGAAATCACGCCCTACATTAACCCCGAACGTCCCAGACCCTGAACCGTAAATGCCAGAAACCTAAACGTTCACATTGTCGGCGGCCTGCAAGTAGCAGCCCCGAAGCCTGAATGTAGGGCGACCTCACGACGCTAGATTATGAAAACGAGTGCCTTTTGCGTGTGTGTGTGTGTGTGCGTGTGGTGTGGTGTGTGCATGTGTGCATAGGTTACTTACTCCTGGAAACTCCCCTGTCTCTGGGTGACTTCTGTGTATAGGCAGTTGATGCTAAGTCACAAACTTTTTCGGATTACTACAGGGGATTCAATAATTACCACCACTAATATGGGGGGTGCCTTATTATGGTTAGAGCCTAAACGGCCCGCAAAATCCTTTCGAATTATGAAGGCCCCTATACAAAAAATACGCTGGAGGCTTGGCCATCCTCAGCGACAAGGTCTCCTGTGCGTGCACGCGGAAGGAGTGCGGGCCTTGATTTTGCTAGTTTTTCAGACCTCGATCTTGGGGGACATTTTGTGTTTAGCAGAGGTATGGGTTGTTGAGTCTACTCCGTAAGCCATACCCATGGCAGACTTTCGACACATGTTCATGCTTTGAGGGCTTAAGATTGTATCCGGCGACTCAGAGCCTAGCAAGAACATTGCAAGAGAAACTTTGCTGTAGTTCAATGGGCTTGCAGTCTTCAGCGAGACAACGCTGTTTGGGTTAGGATTTAGGGCTTAATCTAGGATTCGGGTGTAAAAGATAGTTAGGGCTTCCAGCATACTTGCTGTAACAGTCCAAGGGCAAAAGGAGGGACACTTAATAAGGACTCCTAGGTATATACCCTTAATATAGCTATTATATACCCATTATATAGCCCATTGTAGGGCAGGGGTCCCCATCAAGGGTCCCTCCTTTTCCCCTTTGAAGCAGTGAAGGCCTTGAAGGGTCATGGGACTAAGTACAAGTGGTCCTACTTGGTATTTCAAGTCATAAGCGGGATGCCCCAGTGAATTGGAGTTAACATGAATCCTGCTTGCAACCCCCGTGTACTAAGCTACGAAGCCTCGTCCTTGCAACTTGGACCTCGCAGACCCGAAACTTTCAGCCCCGCGCAGCCCCGTCTAGGGTCTACGTAGTTGTTGACTCGTGGAAGTCCCTAGCATTTTCCAGGAATTGTTGGTCCCTTCAATCAGGAAGCCTAGATTTCAGTCAGGTCCTCTGTTCCTTCGAGCAGAGACCTTCAGCTATTTTTGCTGGAGCTTTCTTGTTTCTCATCCATCCGTCACATCCGTCCCGCGCCTTACTGAACTAAGGGGGTGTAGGGTTTGGGCTTTGGGGACTAGGGCCAAAAACGAAGATCAGCTATCGAAGGCAACACCCCTCCACCCTCAACTCCCGAAAGAAGAAGCACCGAAGCCAGAAACGACGCTGTCACCCCTACTTGGAGGGTCGGGGGACTTAGTAACTGGTTATTTTAGGGACTTATAAGTACCATAACCCCAATTAGGATCCCTTTTAGGGTACTTATAAGTCTACTTACTCACTACTTACTAAGTCCCCCGACCCTCCAAGTAAAGCCGAAACCCCAGGCACGGCTTCATCAATCCGAAGCACGGTGCCCAGAAAACCCAGCAGAGCAAAAGGCCCAGGCCCAGGAAATGGTCCATTCCTAGAGGCTCCATATATAGTACCATTATGGAATTTGATCCCAAAAGCCATGATGTGGATGGTCTTTTCCATTCATCTAGGACCTAGAGTAGGCTTTTATTCCCTTTTTGTGGGCTCAGGTTCCCTTATAAACCCGCTTTAAGCCAAAAAGGGCACCCTCTTTATTCCTAGGTTACTCTTGGATCTAGTCATAGGCACTGAGCAAGCCTGCCGAAGGATTTGCATCCTGAGCACCGAACCCTACATCACTGTGACAGTATCACGTGCACATGTGCATACATGTACAGCATCTATCCATCCGACCGTCCATCCATCCATCGATCCATCCATCCATCCATCGATCCATGGATCCATCCATCCATCCATCCATCCATCCATCCATCCATCCATCCATCCATTGATCCATCGATCCATGGATCCATCCATCCATCCATCCATCCATCCATCCATCCATCCAGATCCGTCGATCCGTCGATCCGTCGATCCATCGATCCATCCATCCATCCAACCATCCATCATTCCATCCATGCATCCATCCATCCATCCATCGATCCTTCGATCCGTCGATCCATCCATCCGTCGATCCATCCATCCATCCATCCATACATCCATCCATCCATCCATCGATCCATCCATATCCATCCATCCATCCATCCCCATCCATCCATCCATCCATCCATCCATCCGTCCATGCATCCATCCATCCATCCACTCACCCATCCATCCATCCATCCATCCATCGATCCGTCGATCCGTCGATCCATCCATCCATCCATCTATCCATCCATCCATCCATCCATCCATCCATCGATCCGTCGATCCGTCGATCCGTCGATCCATCCATCCACCCATCCATCCATCCATCCACCCATCGATCCATCCATCCATCCGTCCGTCCATCCATCCATCCATCCCTCCATCCATCCATCGATCCATCCATCCATCCATCCATCCATCGATCCATCCACCCATCCATCCATCCACCATCCGTCATCCATCATCCATGCACGCATGCGTCCATAAATATAGATCTCTCTGTATACACATATATATATATACATATGTATGTACATGTTTGGGTCTCTGTTGACTCATTGACCTGTAGTTGTCTTGACTTGAGCTGGGGGGGGTTGAAGGGTTACGGCCGAAGGTCGATCTCATGTTGGGGGGGGGGAGTTGTCTGAGGGTTCTGAGTTTTGTTCGACGTCTCCTCCGAACCACAACAACCCGAAAGTAACACCCCAAACCCTTGAGCCCTCAATTCAAAGCCTGGAATACACAAAGTAACTACACGATGCGATGGCTTTGGTTGAAGATGTGGCTCTGGTCCAGGGATGTTTGTGACTTCCGACAATGATCGTAGTCGAGGGTCTTCTGTCTTGTCATAGTACCAGCCGTGTGCCGATCGTAATACACACATACTTTGATGTATGTGTATATATACATACACACATGCAGATGCAGATGCAGACACAGATACTCACACAGATACATATACATACATACATATATAAATTTATATACAGTTACATTTATGTACAATACGAACTTATGCACATGCGCATTTCGATACGCCGAAATTTATTCCGGGCCGCGTTGTTGCTCCTGAGAGGCCGTGTTCAGGCAGGCATACGTGAAGTCGGGCTTAAGGCGTAGGGATAAGGTTTCTCAATGAGTTCTTCGTTTGGCTTTTTCTTGGGGTTGGAGGTGTACCGGGCGTTCTCTACCCTGATGCTAAGGACAGGGCGGCGTGTCAATCACGTCAAAGCCGCTCCGAAGAAAAAACGGTGAGTCTTCCAATGCCTCCAGCGGCTTGCTTTAAGGTCACCCAAGTGCTGGAGTGTTTCCTGTATCCCCAAACCCTACAAAATAGTAGGTTATGACCCCTGAATTAGTGGGTCTGACCCTTAAAACAGTAGGTTTTTGGATCCCAAGGTTCGGTCAAGTCTTAGGAGATCGATTTGGCCCGGTGTCACGAAGACTTGGAGCAGGCTGCTGGAAGCAGACTTTCGAGTGTTTGTGCGCGAGCATCTGATCGGCTCTTGTCAATGCCTATAAAGGTTCAGTTTAAGGGGTATAGGACTTTAACCTAAATTACCATAGTATGTATCTACAGCAAATATAATATGGTTTCCTTCTGCTTGGGTATCTCTCATTGTCGGTGTCTTTTTTGCGTCGTGAAGTTGGGAGCTGTTCAGGAAGCATTGTGTGAAGCCTTCTCTTTACAATACAACCCGTTATGAACTCTGTTCGTCCTTTGTCGAGCCTGGGGCCTAGGCCGAGGGTGGGTATCATGGGCCTAGAGATATTTCTAGACTATTTTGGGGGTTCCTATATTTAGCCGTGCTTGAATGTCTCCCTCCCGAAACCTTCACCAATACTCTGCAGAGATCCGGGATAGTGCCCTTTACAGGCAATTTCAAGAAGTCCGGTCTGATGTCCGTGGTCGGCAGCCAGCCGAAGGGTATACTATACAGATCACAGGTCTGGCAGTCCGTGCAATCCTTCACCTTCCTTGAACATGTAGCAGAATAGCCGGTACAGGGTTTCTGTTTCCCTGAGCATGTGACAGAGTACCAAGTCGTTTGTTGAAACACGGTAGTTTGGCGTGAGGGATTGTCTTTTTCAATTAACCTACCCACAAAGTTTTCAAAAGATGCATTCAAAAGCAGTATATGAGCTCAAAACCCTGACTGAAAATCCGCTGCCAGATCCTGGCTTCACAATAACATAGGTTCTTGAGTAATTATCAAGAGTAGTCCTAGGGCCTAGGGTTGCTTGTTATACCCGAACACACTTTTGACGTTTCAGGGTGAACACATAAGGCGTCGAAGCAGCGCCTTCCTTCGATTGGGTCCATTATTGTGTTTGCAAACGCCAGTGATTCCGGCTTAGAGTACTACGTTTAGGACTCTGCGAGCCACAAAAACCAGGAATCGAAGGTGTTCGACAACCTTCAGGGTTTGGGGTTCCCATCTCAAAAGGAGTAGGTCTAAATCTCATGTGATTAGACGTTAACAAGGTGTCTAAGCATTGTCTAAGCATCCATCTTCGTAATCTTTTGGTCAGATGAAGTGGCAAGTGCACAAGACTCTGCCAACCTTTCATTACAGAGGGGAAGCCTCTGTGTCGTGTTTGGTAGTGGAAACGCAGATGTGATCTTGCTGGAACATCAGGTCTTTCACATTCCCGAGTCGCGGCTAATTCTCCCCGCCTGAGCACCAAGCTTCACCTACAGCCTAGATTGCATTACCTTTTCCTTGGCTACCTTATTTTCTTTTTCAATCATCCTACTCATACAGTCATACAGTTGGTTGTGGTTTGAGAACAGGCGCTACAGTCCAGTCTTTATGCAGACTCAACATGTGCGGAAGATTCGAAACCCTGGGCTTCAAGATAAAAAAGAAGCCGTAGACACTCTTACAGTGCATGTTGCTTAGGGCAAGAGTTGCGGGCTTACAGTTTTAGGTGTCTTTGGCTCTTAGGATCAAAAGGGAACAGGAGGGACCCTTAATGGGGACCCCTACCCTATAATGGACTATATAATGGGTATATAGTGCTATATTAAGGGTATATACCTAATTAGGGGTCCTTATTAAGGGTCCCTCCTTTTCCCCTTGGATAGGATCTAGCTTGCAAGGTTGAACTGGGGCTTGTTTTTCTGGACCGAAGGAGGTCTCGTGGAGCAGGTTTTGGCTTGAGAACAATTGAATTCTGAATGGTACTACGGTTGATGATACAAATCCTGCACTACTCTTTATAAGGATTATGCAATAATTCCCATAGTTTAGGGTCCTTACAGTAATGCAGGATTTGTATCATCAACCGTATAACTGTCTTAGATAGTGAACGGGAAAAATTTGATGGCCGTATATATTAGCTCTATCTTGGAAAGTTTGAACTTTTTTGGGCCCGGTTGTTGAGGAAGAGAGCACTGTTGCTGCAAGAGCTACCCTAAGGTGTACTAGAATGGTGATTATTAGGCGGCATGATATGAATGTATGATATGGGTGATTACTGTATGAGGTAGAAAAAACCTGACCAACAACTTCTAACAACGTCTCCAGAACACTCCAGGACTCATCATGTGGGGCTTTGAGAATGTTACCCACAGATCCGAACACCCCTTAATGAAGGAATATACCTCAAATCTTAATATTAAGGCCCCTATTATTTAAGGTACATTCCTTAGTTAACGGGTATTGGGTTCTCTGGGCACCAGCCTAGCGAGGATCCTTCGTTTAATGCGACCCAACCCAGAGAACCCAATACCCCTTAGTTAAGGAATATACTTTAAATAATAGGGACCTTGATATTAAGATTTAAGGTATATTCCTTAGTTAAGGGGTATTGGGATCTCTGGGAACTCGGCGCATTCAACATGCGAGAGCCCCCACGCTGTGAAACTCCACCACAGCTTGGTGAAGCCATCCAAAACCCCAAAACCCATGCTCAACTTGTGTTCTCGGGCTCCTAAACCCATAAACCCTAAACTTCTAAACTCTACACCCTAAGGCCTGCACTCTACAGTAGAAGCCTAAAAGTTGGAAACCCAATAGCCTCAATCCTTAAGAGTAATGTATAGGGAATCCCAGCACTAGTTGGCCTTAACCCGGTTTCCATCTTTAGGAGCTCTTTAAAGGAACCCTATTTTTAAAGGAACCCTATTCTGTGTTGTTTACTCTAAGCACGAAAACGCCACAACTGATGTTCTCGGGACCATCATGCCGATGCTCGGAGGTTCATGATCTTCCCAGCAGCTCTCAGAAGGGAGTCGCCAAGACGGGGGTCTCATAGCTAACCCCAAGTGTCCAAAGGGTCCTTTTCTAAAGGGGTCTATAAGGGGCTACTGTTATGGCTACTGTAAGGGTTCTATAATATAGGGGCCTATTAATTAGGTACTCGGTTTTGGGACGGTAGTTTTGTATGTCATTATTTGGGAGAGTATATGATTATTAGGTACCTGGACACTGAGGGTAAAGGCCATGTTTTTTGTTCGATCGGCTGTGGCGTCTAGTCTAGTTTCTATACCTGGGGGGTCGGGGGACTTAGTAAGTAGTGAGTAAGTAGACTTGTAAGTACCCTAAAAGGGACCCTAATTGGGGTTATGGTACTTATAAGTCCCTCGAATGACCAGTTACTAAGTCCCCCGACCCTCCAAGTAGGATTGCTGTGACTTTCCGGCCTTCCTGAGGACTCCGTGTTGCGTAAACAAGCCTGGCACTGGTGAAACCCCCGAATCTCGAGCCGCGAAAGACCCCGAATTCCCGAAACCCCAACGGTGAACACCCTTTTGAAACATCCTCAAACCCCGCTTGCATACCAAAAAAAAGTCCTCAAACCGGTCCTAGATCTGAAACCTTACACCCCCCCTAACCCTAAACCCCGAAACCCTAATCCTCTAAACCCCTAAACCCCTTTGATCCCTACCCAAAGGCCCCAAAGTAGTTCGTTTTGGGATTACCCTATAGGATTCTATATATGAACCCCTAAAAGGAACTACTTTGGGGCCTTAGGGTAACCGGAAGCCGCTCATCCCGGGTTACGGCCACCCTCCTGACTGAGAGCCGCGGGAGCTTAGCGAGGCTGATGGGCACGGGGGCCGAAAAGCTGCCAAGATACTTGAGGTAAAAGCCAGAAAGTTGGAATATGATTATCCTAAACCCTCTATGGTAAATTATAGGGTATCCTACCCTGAAACCATATTCCAACTTTCTGGAGCTTCCTTTAATTATTCCGTAGGGGTACTACAAGGGCTCCTTGAAGGGATCCATAAGGGATATACTGAATGTAGGGGCCTTAATCATCACCACTACTATGTTGGGGTTCCTTATCATAACTATAGTATAACATACCTGATTAGTCATTGTAACCAGTTTCAGCTCAGCTTATATAGGAGGTTTTGTAAATCAGAGCCCCTTTCTCGGTCCCCGAGATGGCACGGCAGTCGTAAACAGGACGCTAAAGGGACCCTACCCATAGGCCCCATAGTAGTTCCTTCTTGGGCTTATCTTATAGAATTCTAAATATGAACCCCCAAAACGGAACTATTTTGGGGATTTTGGGTAGTTTAGAGACCTACCCATGTAGAAGGAACCAGCGCCCATTGTCCTTCGAACGATGCCGGCGTTCTCTCCTAATCCGCAGTAGCCCAAGATCTCTCCAGGAGTTCAGTTGCTGATGTTTACAGATAAGGTTTCCTTTAAAGGGGTCTTTTAGGGTCCCTATAAGGTATCTACAATAAGGGTTCCTTTAAAGGGATCTATAAGGGTTCCTAAAGGGTTTAGGATATGGGAGTTTCCGAAAATTGGGGGTACCTTGTCTTGGGGTCCTTATAAGAAGGATCCTACTTTTGAGGGTGCTATTTTTGGCTTTTTGGATTTTCGGAAACTCCCAGATATGTTTACAGATTATAATGTAGGAACCTGAATAAGAAACCTTGGGCCTTTATGAGGTTATCTGAATCCTACTATTCTGGGGTTTTAGGCCCCGAGTTTCTTCATCACGGCTTGCAAGGGTAGGGTTACCCTAAAGATCTATAAACGGTAAACCCTCAAAGCCCTAAGCCCTAAACCCTATACGCCCTACACCCGACACCCCTAAACCCGAAACCCCTAAACCCTCAACACGAAGAGTCAGTGAACGAGGCTTGCCAGCATAAGGTTTCGGGTGACTACCTGTGGGAGATTGCAGAATCGCAGGAGCCAGCCATGTCGATCGAAATCACTGCACCCCCCGATTTCGATTTATTGGAATAATGGGGCTTCGTGATCTATCGCAGTATGTTTACTGTTGATATAAGAACTAAGGAACCGCAAGGAAGGATATTCCGTCCATCCACCGGACTTCGAACCCTGAATCCTGAGCTCTTTACCTTACGAAGCGGATTCACCTGACTAGCTACTTGCACATGGCGCGAAAGACTTCACACGGAGGTCGTTCCGAAGCAATCGATCTAGGCAAAGACGCATCGTTTGAGTAGTACAGTACCCTAAGAATCTCTAACCGTTAAACCCTAAACCCTAAAGCGCCATGCGTCCCATAGCATGGTTCGGCAATCTGTGGATAGGTTGCCGAAGGAACCCCGCGATTCTCTTAAGCCCATTAGTGTAAAGGCCAGCCCAAGCTCCTTGTACATATTACATGTTGACGTGTGTGTGTATATAAATATACATTGTATTTGTTTAAGTATATACATATGTATACAATATAGGGAGAGAGAGAGAGAGAGAGAGAGAGAGAGAGAGAGAGAGAGAGTTTTCCAACCTGTAGTACAAGATTTTGGAATACCTAGTTAGCAAGAGTCCTGAATACCTAGTATTAATGCGCCCGGTTGGTCGCCGAGAACCCTTCGTGTTGCAGTCTTCCTTATCACAGCTGAACCCTAAACCCCTAAGCACTGAGTGGAATTGATTAACGACACTGGCTCGACGTTGCGCATAGGGGAAGCAGCGAGAGAGGCGCCCTGAGATGTCGTCGGAAGATCCCTCGGGCTGGATTCTAGAGGGCTTAGTAGGGTGTAGGGTTTATTCACTGAGTACCGATTTGGCATAGCCATTAATACTGCTTAAGGTGGACCCCGAACTGCAAAAGTAGGTGCTGTAGAACTCGACACCCCGTTTAAGGGTTAAGGGATCAGTAAAAGTGGCGGACGCCCCTAAGGGCAAGTAAGCAGCGGTTTAGGGTTTACAAGTGTTCCTCTGAGGGTTGTTACTGGTTCGCTTTCAGGGTTCTTCGAGAGATCTATGAGAGTTTTCGGGCTCGGGGGTTTCATAGGGTTTCGTAATGTTGTGTATTTTTTTGCAAGGGTGTTCAGGCCTTTTGACTTCGATTTTCGGGTTTAGGGTGGGGCTGGTTTCCGTTTTGATCATGCACGTGTTTTAATGGTCCATAAAACCTGTGTGTAGGACCTTGAGTGATACTTATAGCCAATGGAAAGTGCCTCTGATGCACGTACGAAAACCTACAATGCCCTCAAGCCCAAAACCCTAACCCCTAACCCCTAAACCCCCTGGACCCTAAATCCTAGCTCCTAAACCCCTAAACCCTAAACCCTAACCCCGAACCCCTTGCACACCCAAAGCCCTAAACCCCAAACCCCAAACCCTGCTAAACCCTAAACCCTAAACCCTAAACCCTAAACCCTGCTAAACCCTAAACCCTAAACCCTAAACCCCTAAGCCCTAAATCCCTAAACCCCAAACCCTGCTAACCCCTGACACCCCAAAGCCCCTGAGACTCCAAAGGCCCGACGCCTCGATACAGACCCCAATAAGGGTCCAAGGTACCTGATAATCATAAGCGTTTAAAGCACGGGCCTAGGGTTCCTTTAAAGGGATCCTTTAAGGGCTCCAAACGGATCTATAGGGTTTAGGGTTGAAGGGGACGCTAACATGGGAGTTTCCGAAAACCAGGGGATACCTTAAGGTTCCTTTAAAGGGCTACTATAAGGGTACTATAAGGGCTCTATTAAGGGTTTAGGGCTTAGAGTTTCCGTTTCCGTAAATTCGGGGTACCTTTTTTTGGGGTCCTTACAACAGGGATCCTACTATTTAGGGTGCCCTATTAGGGTCCCCCATTTCCGGAAACTCCCATACTCTCCAAAATAGTAGCCTTTATATTACATAACTACCATCCCAAAACCGAGTACCTAATGATTGGGTCCTTTGGAGCCTTGAAAAAATACCTGGCATCAGAAGCTCCCAGCTCAAACTCCAGAGCTTAAACCCCGAAGCTCCACAGCCTCGAACCCATGACCCTCACGGTTTAGGTTTAGGGTTTAGGGTTACTCTGAAATCTTAAATCTTGTGCGAACGGACTGCGATGCCTTGTCATGTTCTAAGGTGTCACTATAAGAGCTGTGAGCAAGACCGTGTAAAGTGCAAGAGAAGGGGGCACGCTACGCGTCCCTCGACTCTAGGGGGCATGCTACGCATCCCTCATCTTTACCTTTCTATGTGACCGCCAACGCAACGTTTGGCTCAAGTCAATGCCCATAGCTAAGTGCTATATGTGTCTTCTATCCTGAGCAATCAGAGCTATCCCGTTGCACAGACGAACCGCCGCCGGCAGTGAGTGCAAAAGGAACGGCCGCCGGTTCTGCCTGCATAGGATTGCACGTGTGGAAGTAAGAGGGAGAGACAGGGTCCAGTCTGTGGAGAGTGCTAGCCAGCCACACCTACATTCATTACAGCTCTGGTGGGGAGAGCAGCAACCAAGTCGAGATCAATCCCCCACGCAGGTTATCAGCCGTACGCGGCTCTGCCTTTCTACAGCAACGACTACTTGATCTACTACGACCACAATGAACTCAGGATCAAGCCAAGATACGACAATGACTTTCGGTGCCGATGTGGCAGCGCCAGCCGTTGGTGAGTCAACAGCTGATGACACAGTGGTGCAATCCGTTGATAGCTCCACGGAAGATGACAAAGGTCAATCTTCTGCGCTTGCCATTGCAAAGGCAGTTCCCAAGGGGAAAGCAAAGAGTCTACCAAGAGCATCTACGCCTTCACGTCCGACATCCACAGGTTCGAGGACGGGCAAGGCTTCAGAACGACGGGCCGAAGCGTCTGGTTTTCAGGCACCTCGGACTACGTCCAGGGCTAAGGACAAAGGAGTCAAGACCTTGGAAAAGAAGTCAAGACCATCATCTTCGAGAAGCTCTTCAGCACGATCGAGGACTTCGGCTACTCGTGGGCGTGACAAGTCCATGACTTGGAATCGGATGGTTACCAATCAACCACGCGATACTGACGATCTGGACATGACTCTGGATACGATTCCTGCACGTGGTGATGCGTCATCCGTGGCCACGCCTGCAATAGCTGACGGTCCGAATGCCTACCAGGAACTGACGATTTCGCAACAGTTCGAAGCATCGAACCTTGCACAGCAGATGTACTATCGCAGTCAGGTGCAAGAATACGAAGGAATCGTCCAGACCCTGATGGACAAGATCAAGGAGATGCAACAAGAAGATGAAGGATCTGGAATTCGCATTGAGGAATTGGAACGACAACGTGATCATGCATGCTTAGCCATGAGGCACATCAACAATGTCAATCAGGAGATGAAGCGAGACTATGAAACAGCTTTGTTTCGCATGGATGAGCAGAACTCTGCTCAACAACGTCAAGCACATGCCGTTGCCGAGGATTTAGCTCAACAGCTACACGTGTTCCGCACGGAGGCAGCCACCAACTTTGTGCAGTTGGAGGCAAGAGCGCAAGGTGATGGTGAGCTTATGGCACGTGAGTATGAGCGTCTGACTCATGAACTTCATGAACACGCCAGAGAGAACTTGGTCCTCCGGTCAAACACAGCAAGTTCGGAACAAGCCTTACAAGCAATGCAGGAACGATTCCACTTGGTCAAGAACCAGGAGTTGCGGGCTGTGAACGAGATCCAAGGGCTAGCTGGAAACAGCGCAGCCATTGAACAAGAACGATTTCGGCTTCGCGAACGTCTTGGTGAAGAGGAAGAGTACCGCAAAATGGCTGTGAAGAGGATGCAAGAAGCAGAGGAACGACTTCATCAGAATGAAGATCATGCAAGGCGATCATTGCCTACCTTGCACGACGAGCTGAGTGAACTCAGGAAAACGCTCAAAGCACAAGAAGATCTTCAAGCGAGGACACGCAGCGAATTGGAGGCAGCGCGAAACTCCAATCAAGGAGGAGCGACGCGACCTTCGAGCATGCCCATGTCTTCGAGGACTACTGAGTCTGGCTGGGAGCACGTAGGAAAGGATGTAATGCCTGCATTTTCCGTAGGAGATGAGGTACGATCCCCTGAAATACGGTCCCCAAGTCAAGTTAGTCCAGTCGCCAAAGAGAAGTTCGCATTCTCGGAATCGGACAAGGACAAGAACCTTGTGATGGACGGAATTCCATTCACCGGTGGAAACTTCTTCACTGGCCGCAGTTCAATGCCAATCGTGGCGGATGCAATGCCCGAGCACCACGTGCCAGGTATTAGCAGCCCAGCACTTGCGCGTTCCACGCCTAGTGCAGCCACTTTGTTTGGCATACCAAGCGGATTTCATGGGAAAAGTGATGCGGCAGCCGTGCGTGATCGACAGCTACGCGAACTCTTGGGGGATCGCGGGATGTTGGGATCGAAGTCCACAGCATCGGCCAGCTCCTCAAGACCTGTTGGCATCGACGGTGTCACCGCATCTACGAAGGGCAACGACCTCATTGGTCCCCCTGTCGCCTATGACGATTCCATCCATGAGGCAAGGAGGCGTCAGATCGAGAAAGAGATCGCGGAACAGTACGAGGAGAAGATTGCTGATCTGCGAAGTGAAGTACTCAAGGCTCAGAAAGCCGAACAACGTCTCAGAGCTGATCGTGATGAGTGGAGATTATTCGCTGAAACGATTCAGGAAAACAATGGAGACGATGACGGTGATGAAGCTGGCGACGAGAACGGAGAGGAAGAGCATGATGAAGGTACCGGCACGGGGTATGATCCTCCAGATCCGCCTGATGATGATGATGACAAGAAGAAAGGCGGAGGGGGCAAACCCGAATCGGATCCTGGCTCGCATGCGCGTGACCCTGATGGAGACGCGGATCCTGAAGTCACGGAGGTGAGAATTTCCAGGAGGGAAGCCGACAAAGTTACTGTTCCTCCATGGCCTACTCTCACTCATCTCAACAACTGGCGATCTGTGTGCACGGCAAATGTCTTAGGGGCATCAGCCGACCCACATCATGAGGACTGGATGTTATGGCTGGCACCAGCGTTCAACCCATTCCCTGATGTCGAAGCATTGAATGATTCAGGACACAAGAAGTTCAAGAGCATAGACGTCAAATTGGGGATCGCCATGGTCGCAATGCTACGTGCCGGTGGTGACAAATCAGCTGACCTGTACCTTGAGGTGAACCGGAAGGCCAATGATTACATCAGCAGGCCTGACGTGAAGATCATCAAAGGACGGCAAGTCATTGCGATGATGTACGAAAGTTTTCGAACACATGATCGTCTTGACATGATCATCACTCTTGAGTACTTGGTGAAGCTCCAGTACCAAGGCGACAACAAGCTCCATACGTTCAAGCAGACGTGGTTGGAAGTTCTGGGACGGATGAGACCAGAGGACATTCCATCCAAAACAGCTCTCCGTGATTGCTTGTACAGCAAGATCAAGGACTCGCCCGCAATGAAAATGGACTTGGGCATGCATTACGAACACTTGCCCTACAATCATGAAGATCGATCGTACGACAACCTGATGAAGATCATTGATCGTACCATCATGCGGAAACGAGAACAGTCAAATCTCACTCAGACTCAAATTGGCTTGCGCCAGATGCTTGAGGGCAAGGATTTGCTTGCTGCACCGGCCAAGGCACCCGAGAAACCTACGCCTAACGCAGCTCCATCCGCAAAGGTCAAGGCTTCGCCGACCAAGCCGGACAAAGCAACACCTGTACTACCTCAAAGCAAAGCAAAGAGTCATGCGAAGACCAAGCCGAAGCCCAAGAAGAAGACGAGGAGTGAGTCAGCGGACAACAGAGGTGACAAAAGCAAGAAGCAAATCCGCTGCAAGTTCCATTTCACAGATGCAGGGTGTCGAAATGGTGATAAGTGTCCATTCAGTCACTCGAAGAAGACTCCAGAACGACCCTTCACGCCGAGGACGAGAACTCCAAGTCCATCTGGAGGAGGAGGAAACAGGATATGCTACTCGTTCAAGAACACAGGCTCGTGCTCAAGAGAGAATTGTCCTTTCAAGCATGAGGCAGCAGCTACCCCAGCTCCGGAACCAAAGGCAAAAGCTAAAGCCAAATCCGAAGCGAAGGCAGCTCCAGCGAAGCCGAATGCCAAGGCCAAGGCACTCCCTGCTGCACCCGCCATCAGATTGTGTCGAAGGTGGAATCCATCAGCTCCGGCTATATGGAAGCGATCTTCAAAACAAGATGAGGAGGAGTCAGATTGTCCATCCGTTGACAGCGACGCTGATTCGGACTGTTCAACAGATGACGAATCCTCGGGAACGACTACGTCGACCCGAAAAGTGATAAAGCGCAATGTGACGTTTGCCAATGACGTGAAGTTCATTTCTTCGTGTCCTAGACGATCGAAGAAAGACAAAGAGCGGAAGGTGAAGTACGTCGACATGGAAGCGTTTATCAATGATGAGGATCGCGCCGTGAGCTTGGAGTTCGCCAAGCACAAAGCGAGATTGAGGGCACAGATCATGAGAGACATGGTTGACGACGATGATGATCAATGCGGAGATCGAGTTTCATTCGTACGAATCCCAGGAACGTCTCGAGTGGAAGAAGTTTCGTTCTACGACGGTGAGGATTCCATCGTTGAGCGCGAACTCGATGCTGCACACAGCAAACGGATCATCAATCAAGGCTTATTCAAATGCATGGTTCAACCAGTCATCCTTAAGAAGAAGATCAAGTTTCTCATGGACACTGGGTGTGGTCATGACCTCATATCTCAGAAGAAGATCGAGAAGCACAGTCTCGAGACACTCGTGACTCCAGAGCCCATATCATTTCAGACAGCCAATGGAATCACCGATACCGATCTCGTGTCGAATTTCCAGACTGAGTCGTTCGAGGAACCGATCAACGCTTATGTGTTGGACGACACGCCGTCGGTGCTTTCCATAGGCAAGAGATGTATGAACTTCAACTACGGGTTTGTGTGGCCTCCCGGAAGGGAACCATTCATGATCAACCCGCAGGGCAAGAGAATATCTCTGTTCGTGAACGGTGACATCCCGTACGTCCGTGCCGGGAGTTCCAAGTCATTGGTTCATGATGATCCGGAGGCCAAAGCGATCACCGAAATCTTCAAGGGTGCATTGACAGCGGGCAATGTTGACGTCAGCGTCGCAGCTGCCGCTGAAGCTGCACCGGGCGAGATCGAAGCAGAAGAAGAAGGTGATGATCACGGACGACCTCCTGATCCTGAACCCCAAGAACCTCCTATAGAAGAAGTACCAGAGTCTGAGGCCGGACGCCCTCCGGACGACGACGAAGGAAAAGGAGTGGGTGAAATTCCATTGGATGGTGACGATGAGGTGATCATTGATGTGGAAGGCGACGGTGCGCCGAGCCGCAAGGCCAGAGTCGGAACACTGAAAGCCGAAGCGAAGACATTGGCACATCTGTGTACCCATCGCTACCGCAATCCATATTGCGAATCGTGCATACGCGCGAAGATGAAGCACTTACGGACACAACGAGGTGCATTTCAACGTGTGATCAAACACTGGGGAGATCTTGTGACGTTCGACTTCCTTGATATGCGCAAGGCCGCCGAAGCAGGCATTGGACTCGATGACGGGGCACGTGAGGTTCTAGTCATCAGGGACATCGCCACCAAAATGATTGCAGCGATTCCCACGGCTTCAAGGAGCACTGACGAAGTCGTCATGGCCATCAGACGCCTTATGGGAAGGCGCAAGATTCATATGGCGTACAGTGATGAAGCACCAGAGTTCGATTCAGCTATGGCACAGTTGAAGATCGTGATTGATCATTCCCTTCCAGGGAAACCCAGTAACAATTCACTCGCTGAACGGTCAAATCAAGAAGTGATCAACACAGTCGCAGCATCCATGCTACACGCCGGATTGCCCGCTCAATACTGGTCCTTTGCGCTTAATTGCGTGATGCAGAACCTCAACGTTGAAGACGTGGAGGGCGATGGTGATTCAGCATGGAAGCGAATGACTGGAAAGGACTTCGAGGGAAAAGCCATACCCTTTGGTGCCAAAGTCTTCTTCAAGCCGACGGACACAAGGCCGAAGACATATGGCAACAAATTCGATCCAAAGGGGATTCCAGGCATTTTTGCCGGGTACATCATCACTGCTGGTCAAGGATGGTCCAAGAAGTATCGCGTTTGGGATATGAAGGAATTTGCCAACGCGAACTTGTCGATGGACGCATCTGTTCCCAGGAAGTTGATGAGACCGTACGAGACAGAAGTTATCTACTTCCCAGAGGAGATAACGTTTCCCCTGAAAGCCGAGTACGAAAGGATGAATTCAACCATTGAGGGACTCAGGGACAACGTTGACCTCGCTGGCAAGGAGATAAAAGACGTCGATGACGGTGGTGACGGTCCGCCTGGAGGAGATGGTGGCGACGGGGATGACGATGATCCAAGTGGACTTCTTCCTCCACCGGATCCCGGAGAAGATCCTGACTTACAGGACATAGATCCATCCGACATTGAGACGGAGCCGCTCGGCGAAGTCTTCAAGTCAGCAGAACATGAAGCTATCGATGCCATAGGAGACAAAAGACTCGAAGAACTAGACGAAGAGCTGGGTCTACGCGCAGCACCGCCTCCTTCTGAACCAAAGGTCACTGGGAAAGATCGACGATCGCCCCGCGAAGTCGGTCCAACCGGTAGACTCATCCCCGAAGGAGACATCGAAGAACCTGGAGAGATTATCAAGATCTTGAAAGAAAAGAAGTTGGCTCCCGAGGAGATTGAACATTGGAGTACGGGGAAGAAAGGAGACGGCATTGTATATCTTACCGATGACGGTGAAGCTTGCAAGATCGACAAAAGGGGAGTTCCGTACAAGATCCGAAGTGATGGTCGACGAACTCTTCCTACACGGCGACCTATCCATTCTTATTCTCCGGAAGCATGGAAGAAGATGAGCGAAACGGAGAAGAAGGCAGCATACAAGAAAGAAAAGCGAGACAAAGCTCGAGTTGCCAAGAAAGACCGGAAGAAGGCTGTGATAGGAAAGAAGATAGTCACCAAGATTTTAGACAACATGATCTTTCCCAAGATTGTCCCGTGTGAAGAAATTGATCTGCAACTCAACGTGTCCATTGATGACGACGATGGTTGGTCATGGGCACAGTCCTATGTGGATCAATATACACAGGAACAATTCTTGGCAGATGTCGTGCCGGCCGTTCCGGCGCATATGGTCATGGATGATAACTGGATTCCTTCTATGCCGTGTACGACTTCTCACAGAAACGTACATCGGGAAAAGAATCATGCAGGAGGATCGTGCTTCAATGCCATGGTCACTCGACCCGTCACACGCAAAGAGATGATCAACAATCCCAAGGCCATGGAAGCTTTCATGAAAGAATGGAAGGGATTGTGGGACCAAGAGGTGTTTGACTTCTCAACTACGCGTGAATATGACGACGTCGTCGCTGAGGCAAAGAAGAAAGGTGAGAAAGTACACATGGCGCGAGTACATGGACTGATATACGAGAAGAACTATCAGCTCAAAGAGGACGATCCTGCCAGGAAGTTCAAGGGGCGAGGTGTACTACTCGGTGATCAGGTCAAAGACCAGAATATGGAAGCCGCATTGTTTCAGGATTTGGGGAATTCCCCGGCTACGTTTGACGCCTCACGATGGGCAGATTATTACGGATGTCTTCCTGGCAACGATGTCCAGATGGCGGATGCTATCCAAGCATACATTCAGGCGAGATTATCGGGCACTCCATGTTGGGTTGAACTGCCTGATGAAGCCTGGCATCCATCTGCGAAACGGCACAAATTCCGTAGGCCGGTATGCCGCCTGATCAAAGCTCTATATGGACATCCTGACGCAGGAACCATGTGGGAACAACATTGCCACACCGCGGTACAGAAAGTAGGATTCAAGCCGATTGGCGATGAATGGCCATCATTGTATTTTCACCCGCAAATGAAGCTCTTACTTGTCATCTACGTGGATGATCTCAAGATGGCAGGACCCAAAGAGAATCTACCCAAGGGTTGGGACATGCTGCGCCAAGAACTTCGATTGGAAGAAGAAACGCCGCTGGGCTTGTATCTGGGTTGTCGCATCTCCAAGGGCGAGGCAACGTTGCATGACAAAACGAAGGTGCAGACCGTTACCTACGACATGGAGACGTACCTGGACATGACAGTCAAGAAGTACTGCGACGTGACTGGGTTCGATCCGACAAAATTCAAGACGGTACCATCGCCGAGTCCGGCTGAGGAGACTAAGAATCACCCAGCTCGCGCTCCGGCACAGTCAGGTAAAAGCCATCGATGCACGTGGTGTGGACACACCATGCCTGTTGATAAGGATGGTCGGCTCGTTCCGCCTCCACCTATTCCCAAGGCGCCCGAGGAAGAGGAAATCAACGAGGCCAATCGCGGCGCACTTGCTCCGCAGGCAGCCAGCATTCTCATGAAATTGCTTTATGCCGCGCGCATTTGCCGCTTTGATCTTCTGCGCAGTATCAACAATCTCGCACGCAAGATCACGAAATGGACCAAGAAGGAGGATGCTCTTCTTCATCATCTCATGGCCTATGTGCACCAGTCCAAACATCACATGATGATTGGATGGGTCGGGAACTCCTTGGAGGACTCGTCCATCGGGCTGTTTGCAGATGCGGACTATGCAGGTTGTGGAGAAAGTTTGAAATCTACCTCCGGTGCTCACTTGCACATTCAAGGTTCTCACACACGATTTCCCTTGGCGGGACTTAGCAAAAGGCAGGGATGCTTGAGTCATTCCACACCTGAGGCCGAGATTGTCGCGGCCGACTTTGCCATGTCACGTCTTGGATTGCCTGCTATCACGTTGTGGCAGCAGCTTGGGGGGCAAGACCCCAACTTCGTCTTCTACGACGACAACCAGACCATGATCGGGGTGATTCGCACGGGCAAGAATCCGACTATGCGTCACTTGGAACGTACCCACGGTATCTGCATTGGATGGATGCATTCTATCTTTCAGGAAGGTTACGTTTCTCTTGCCTATGAGGTCACTGCCAAGATGTCCGCGGACATACACACCAAGTCGTTCAAGGATTCCGTGTCCTGGACACATGCGTGTCAGCTCATCAACATCTTTCCGCCGGATCTCATCGGCTCCCAAGAGATTATGGATCTGATGCGGCCTACTCATACCCAAAGTACGGATGAGAAGGGTCAGCAGCACTACTCGTTCAAGAGCGAGGTGCCTTGTTTTCCTTACACGCAGACGCCGATCCTCCCTCAGGTGTTGTATCGCGCTGGATTGTCGAGTAAGGAAGGCTTGCAAGAACATGACAGTGTGGACCCCATCCTGGTTGTCAAGTTCCCGCGCATGTTGCGGGGGCCGCCTTCTGCGTTGCCGCCTGGTCGTTACCTTCGGTCGACTTGGATTCTTCGTGAAGGGCAGTGGCACCAGATGGAGGATCGTGCTGCTATCCTTGACACACCGGGCAAGTTCGACCGCTACGTGGAACGTGCTGTGTTTCAGTACCATCCCGTGCGGGGGCATTTGCGCCCCGCTGCCATTGCGGACGTCCTTGCGCCGCCGTTTTTGCCTATTCCTGAACCGCCTCTAGGCCAGTCTTATGTGCGCGCCCTGCCCGCCAAATGGCGAGCGGTGGTTGTCACACTGGCGCGTGCCATCCATGGGGGGTACCAGGGCTTTACATTGCACCAGGGATTTTGTTTCAACGGCCAGTCCAAAAGTCAAGCCTCTCAATTTGGTTATGACCAATGGTCGTCGGTGTACGAAGATGTATGGCATGATGCGGCGGAACAGAAAAGGGAATATCAAGGATATGATGGAGCAATTGTGCCTCACGTGGTCAATTTCGCCGAAAACAAGCCCAAGGAGGGTCTGGTGATCCAATTCCTCGACCACGATGGAAGGTTGGTCCATGCTTACAAGAATCCTTACAGCCGGTGGAAGTACCGTATCACTATCAAAGATGCTCCAAAGGCAGTGACGGTATGGACATTGATAGGAGTCGATGAGGAGAACTGGTGGAATGAGTATGCTCCAGGCAAGGATTGCATCGCCCAGCATGCTCCCGATTCTCACTACGACCCTGGGCTGCAAGTAAATGTTCTGAGTATGGGGCGAGAAGTTGACGACGCCATGTGCGCCTACATCTTTGATGTGGTGGAAGCAAGGAAAGACAACCCTAACTCCGTAATCTTCATTGGTGCAGGGGTGTTGGGCAAGAATTCGTGGCTGAGTCGGAAAATCGCTGACAACCCTGAAAGGGCCAAATTGCGGACAGACTACCCATGGGGGGAGGTCGTCCAAAGAATTGCGCGCAGAGCGGCATCATGGGGGTTCCAAATCATCATCGAAGTGCCTCCTCGAGTACCAGTCCAGGAAACCAAGCAGTACAAGGGACTTCAGGAAGATGCCATGTGGAAGAGCATCAAGATCCAAGGATGCACTCACGGGCAGCGTTATACCTTTCGGGATCCTGTGTCTCCTGGAACCGCCGTTGAGCTCGGCTACTGCAAGGATGAATGGGAGTACATTGCCGCAAACGTCGCGTTGCATCCTAAGTCGTCTGATGTGTGCTCGTCCAAACATTTGCACATGACTGATTCGGACGCTAAGGATCGATCTGATAAATGCGAGTTGACTAGCCAAATCTCCAGAAGGTTGCTTAAAGCCTTGAAATTTCAGGCAACTGGCGATGGGAGATTGGTAGCCATGCCGTCTAAGGCTGGTGGACGGAAGCCAGACCGCATGATTGTTGACCTCTGTGGCTTGGGTAACGGCTACGCCGTACCTAAGTCCACGAAAGGTTGCTCTCGCATAACTTGCAGGGAGCTGATTAGCTCCAAAGCCGATGAGGACAACCTTATCGGTATGATGAAGGATGCGTGCCGGAACGACCTGCGCACACCTGTGCTATTCGTGGCATCGCTTTTGCGATCAGGTGCTGGTCCTGGAAGTAGTGAAGGGGCTTGCGTGGGGGGTGAAAAACGTTCTGGTGGGAAGTACAAGGTTTTCAGAAGTGTCTTGAAATCTCTCAAACGCCTGCTGAAGAAGTGTGCGGAATTTTCCGACGTCTATTTTTCGCTTGACATGCCTTCTTCATGCTCATGTTGGTCTTGGCCAGAGTTGCATGCTCTTGTTTCAAGTGGCAAGGTGACGAAGGTTAAGGTTGATGATCATGTTGGTGCTGATGGCGATGATGGTGGACGCAGGATCATGTTCTCTAACATGCCTGAAGCGGACCGTTTGGTGATGAGACTGAATGATTGCTTGGACCATGACTCGAAGAACAGTTTGTTGCAGCGCATTGATGTCTCATGGCGGTCAATTGCGAGGAATGTTCGCAGCCTTGTTCGAGCTCATGTCAGTGTCAGTCATGTTGCACATGAATCTGAGGACATTGCATGGCAGCAACATCAGTGTGTAGACGCTGATGAAGGGGCTATTAGACAGCCCCAACTAAGGAACAACTAAGGTCTGACCAGACGGATCGGGGAAGGGTGCCTCTTACGGAGAACCCGGAACCGTGAAGTCGAGTAGGGTGTAGGGACTTCCCTCCTACGGAGGAAGGACCGAAACCCGAGCCATGGCTGAAAGCTACAATGCCTACGAGCTGGCCTTCGATGGAGTGGACCACGAGGAAGTTTTCCCGTCTGGTGGGATGATGCGAACGTTTCTGAAGTTCCACAAGTTCCTGGAGATGTATTCTGGGGATTCGTCGCAGAGCGTCTCGCTCCCGCCGAAGATTACGAAAGACAAAGTGGTCGACAATGATCTCATTCGCACATGGGCAGCTTTCAAAGCACCTCCGTTGGTCTTGCTGTTCACGTGTGCAAATCTGTCGTCAGGAGGAGATCTTTCCATTCGAGTCCGAGAAATCCTCAAAGCTTGCTTGCTTGCTGCTCCTGAGGAGTACATGGACAAACCCTATGGGGAGATACTCGCCATGGTCACCAAGTTTGGTGGAGGTCTCAAACACATTGTTGCTGACTACGAGGGGAAGTTCAATGCCATCACCAGGTTCATGGTGGATGAGGAAGTGATCCGCGACGATGCAAAATTGGCTGTGGTTGAACTGGAACAAGAACGAAAACAAGTTCGGTTCGACTTGAACACTGCAACAAGGAACATCGTCAGTGCGGACGGCTACTACAACCTCGCTGTTCTCATCAACTCCGTGGAGACGCCCTACCAGACTGTGACAGACACGAGAATTCAACAATGGTATACGGTGAATCAGGACTACTACCACAAGTTGCCAATGTCGGGTAGAGCACCTGACCAATCAGACCTGTTGGCGGAGCCTACGTTATGTAGGGTGTGCAAGCTGATGTACATGTTCGCGAAACACACTGGATATGGACTACGGACCTACAACCAGGAATGTGCTGCGAACAACGATGGCGCTACGCCACTCAACGTTCACCAGCTGGCCCTGATGATGCGCACAATGCCTCAAGGCATGGGACACCCGCTCGCTTTTGCGATGAACTCGCTCCAGGCGTTCAGTGTCTGTCTCCACGTGCTTCATTCCTACGTATCATGGGTTGATCCAGACACTGGACACCCGCATTACAGATGGTCCAATGATGTGCTCCCTGATTCCGACTACACCACGTACTCTTTCCTCAAGCACCACGTGGATGCTGTATGTGCAGATCAAGACAGGAACGGTTTCCAATTGCCGGATGCGTTCCGTAGCTACACCTGGAATCAATGCGGAGTTGAATCTGGGTATGTGGTCGACTGCTCTACCAAACGCGCCACGTTGAGCATATGGGAAGCAGAATTCCAACAGATGGGGGCACCAAGACCGCTTATGCAAGATGATGGCCTATTTCCGCCCAATCTTCAACGGCATCCTAGCTGGGTGTACTCAACGGGGAGGGTGGCGATGCCTACGGCAAGCAACCTCGAACCGGAAGGAATCGTGCACCCTGAGCATGGAAGAACGCCGGGACAACCACAAGGATCCGCTACCGAGCCTCGAGCCACCCCTAGCCACGGACCAAAGAGGGCAAGGACGGACGAGGCAACGGCATCGGCGTCATCATCTTCTGCGGCACCTCCTCCACAACCACCGACTTCGCAACCGGAAGAGGAACCATCGCAACCGACATGGGAGGAAGCTCCAATCCCCGCTGGCGCTCAGGAAAGTTGGTACCATTACGTCAACATCGATGAAAAGGGCTGTCGCTCGAGCTTGCTGGCGACGACCCGTGATCAAGACGAGTACCCACCTACCATTGATGAGACGCCAAAGTTCGTGGCCAACCACGACGTGGGGACCACACCGATTCAGCATTACGTCAGAAGACTGGTGACCTACTTGGCAAGGATTCGTTCCGTCTCTCAAAGTGACGACAAGGGTCTCAACCTGAAGGTCTACGTGAAGCTGAGCACGAAGATGTGGTTACGGATGTATTCGCGGCTATACCATGCATTGGCATTGGTGTCGTGCGTGCATCTTCCTTCTCCTCCAATGCTTACCTCGGCTGTGATGATCGAGGCAGACAGCGATCTTGTCGACAACGATGAAATTCCGGCAGAAGCAAGGATCAACACCATGAACACGCTGAACGGATTTCGCAATAGTTTGGGTATGGGTGGCAAGCCTGATGCCGCGACTATGCGCTCTCAATGCACAATCCTCGTCCAAGACTTTGACATGGTCGCAAGGACCAGAGGGTCATCGCATACAGTGAGAGAGAATCTCGTCATGCATGGATGGAGTGAGATCTACATTGTGAGCCCGTCGATCACCGCAGGTGCCAACTACAACTTCCAAGTCACAAAGGGATCGTTGGAATCTGTGAATGAGACATTGGATGGCTTGACTGAAGAGCAGCTTGCAACCGTCACATTGCACTACCATCTGTCTCTCCAAGCGATCCTCATCGAGAACATATCATTTCCGATGAGTGAGGTCGGAGACGGAGCAGCGATTCGTGCTGATTTGCAGCGACAGCTCAAAGCCACGTACGTTGACCCCATCATTGCGGCAGGGAAGCGTACCACGCGCCCTCCAATTGTCAACATCAACCACGACTTACGGTTCGTAGGAGCAGCCAGCAATTACCTTCGACAGAAAGCTTCTATGTTCAACGGTTTCCACGCGCTGGGAATGTATATTGAACTGGAGTTGCGGGCCCGAGCATGTGTGGTGATTCATGGATCTTCGTTTTGGTCAAGAATGTACAGTCAGGCGAAACATGCGTCGTCGGGCGTGCATACACTGTCAGTCGAAAAGGTACCACCACCGGACAATCGGGTCAGGTTCAAATTGGGCCTAGCTATCTATGAGAAGCAGCTGTTCTGCGAGAAGATGGTATCCACGTGCTTTGTTGAGGCATCGAAAGTTCGCTCATGGGACGAAACGGTCCGAACCGAATCAGTCGCTCACCCGTCGCTTGTCGAGATTTGGGAGGACAAGAGTGAAGTCAAGACGTCCACCAAGATTTCGCAGACATGGTTTACGGGGGAACAGCAGCAACAGATCAGGTCGGGTGCCCAGGGTGACACGGTCGCTGAGTCGTCCACAGTCACCTGGCAGGATTTTGACATCGCCATGACCGTTCCCGAGGCCTACTACGACAACCGGCACTACTGGTTCAGGATCGACACCTATGCGACCCCGAACACTGGTTATGTCAAAGGGAGAACGTTCTATTGCCAAGGATGTGAAGGAATGAAGTTGGCTGAGTGCTACGCACAAGCCTTCTTCAAACCCACCGGAAACGGGTATCCTGGGCACTGCATTGGGTGCGCGCATACTTCAGCTTTGAAGATGCAGCATCAAATCAGCTCCTTCAATGACTTGATCGCGTCCCAGAAGTACACCTTGGCTTGCGCAAAGCACCTTTATGACCTGAGGCTTCAATTCGTGGATCCTCGTGTGGACATCAAGGAGTTCCTCAAAGTTTGTGCAGAGATGGTCTATGAAGACATCGGCAAGACGGTTTCTCACTACGGTGGTCTCCGAATCACAGCCAGTCAGGCCATCGAGTACGCGGCATGGGGAAAGGCCAAACAGTTGGCGTGGGACAGAGGGTACGACTCCGAAGGCAAGACATGCTACATCTGCTACTACGACGCCGGGAACTGCGCTTATGCTGGTTTCATGAGGATGCTTTTGACTCCAGAAGAGCGCCAAGAATGCTACCGAGGGTCAGTCTTGCCCAAGGAAGAGCTCCTAGGTGACACAGTGGAGCTGGCGCTCGGGCTTCTTACGATTGCAATGAGACACCCGAGTCATTTCATGAATTGGGGTGGCCTTGAGGGAGCAAATGCGTGCGCGAGAGGAATCGAAAGGTCATTCTTCCGCTATGCGTCGGCCGAAGCCATCGAGCTGATCACGGTTGACTCCCCGCGCAAAAGGACACCGCCCAAGAAGAATGAAGCAGTCGCTGAGATCGTCAACAACATGTCCGCTGACCTCGTGATTGATTTCACAGTGATCGTCGATGGTGATATCTACCCTGTAGAGATTGCGAGAACCGACGAGACACAGGCCGCTGACAACGTCACGGACGATCCAGGGTTCTCAGTTGCTCCACCAATACCTGCACAGGATGTGGATGTGGATGCGCAACCCGAAGAAGAGCAAGGTGCAGAAGGCCCTGATCCCAGGCATGCAATTCGTGAAGGATTTGTCACGCAGCTTCAGGACTATGTTGGCGTACTCGCTCAGGGCGAAATGTCAGTCGGAAGCGATCGCATCACATTTTGTGTTGCTTGTGGCAGTGACCTACACACTCTGTCAAATTGCACAGAGAATGCTGCAACCCGGGATCTGGTACTTCGAGGCGTCCAGATCATCAAGGAAAGTCTTCTTCGATATCCACGTCGAGTACCTACACAAGAGGCTGAGCCAATGGACGTTGACACCACAGATCACGTGAGTGTTGCATCCTCGGACCGACGACCCAAGGCCAAAGCCCGACCGCGACGCGGAGGCGAAGCCGTACGGGGTGATGTGGTCTTGATCCGTTATGAGAACAAACACAATCTCTGCACGGATGTGGAGAATCGTCGGGGCCTAAATGATGCTTGTGGCGTACCACTGCAGGAATCGGGACCAGAGAATAGCCAGCGAGTGGTGGACATTATTGAGCAGCTTTCGGACCATCGCGACCGACGCCTACCTCAACGAGGAGACCGTCCTAGCTTTGCTTACGATGAGAACACTCATAGCTACACCAATGCAGGCTATGAATCCATCGGCGGCGGAAGGCCAATCCGGTGCGGGATTCTCGACCTGATCCCAACTAAAGGTGCAAGCTTCATCAACAATCGGTGGGACATCGTAAATGAAGTTGTCCTTCGCAACATCACCCGTCAGCGCAGGTTGAATGCGGATTGGGCGCTATCATGCATCCAGTCTGACTTGCGCCACAGAATCGCCAGGCGCCCAGGCTCGGAATGGCTTGACAACCGGTGCCAGGTGGCATTCAACAGTGTCATCAAATGTGATGAAGGAGGGTGGGTGCTGATCGAAGACGTGGTGAGGCATGAGCCACTATGGACCCATGAAAGCAGACGCATCACCGAAGGGGTCTCAAGGACCGATGACCAACAGAAGAAGAGAGTGTACAATGAAAGACTTCAGCTATTGTTCCAGGGGAACATGATTGCAGCCACGAAACGCAACAAGGCCAAGATGCGGTTGCAGTTCCTGGGTGTGAGAGTGAAGGACCCCGGCACGGAAGTTCTTGGATCAGCAGGTTCTAACATGTTGGTATCAGTTCGGGACCAGATCGCGGAGATTCAGAGCAACGACCATTGCCGGCATGGCCAGAGGTACCTGAACCTATGCAACGGCTGGGTGAAGCCATGGGCAGTTCGGGCTACGAGTGGTCACTCTGCGCATTCACATCCCCAGAACAACTTGCTTCAGTTGGACAAGAACAGGTTCGCAATATCTCCATCTATGACCCTCTTGCAACGTCTTGGAGGTGCGTTCCACGCTACGGCATGCCGCAACGTGGATTCCATTGTCACGCAAGGCATCATGCCTGGTTCGGAGGACCCCGACGGGGACTTCGACCATAGGCGCCAATTCCGAGGCAACCAAGGCGGCAGACTCCACAGCTACTGGGGGGTGGTTGCGCCGTTCGATCACCGGAATGCAACAACCAAGATGCGAGTACACGGACGAGACGCCAAGCACATGCCATTGGCGGTCCTTCATGTCCCATCGCAAGATCTTGCACGAGAAGATGGACGTATCACAGACAGCGGCATCATGATCGTTGGTCGAACGATACCTTTCCATTTCGTCAAGGAGGTATGGTTTTGCGTCACTGATCCTCGAGATACACACTCTTTCGCTCTGGTGGAAAAGATCTACGATGAAAGGTTGGAGAAAGAGCTGGTGTTGGACTACAATGCATCACCGTTGCTCCCCGAGTTCGAGAGATACCGAACGCCAAGCAAGATCATGGAATTGCTTTGCGAGATGCCTCCTGGACCCCATGACACAAGCAAGGAGCAGATCATTCGTGACCTCACGACTGTCCTGGAGTCCCACAGGGAGAATACGGTTCGGCATCACTACATGGACAAAGGAATCAAGTTTGTCATCAAGAATTGGCGACCCGAAGACCTACGCAGAGACGAGGATGGGCGGAGAATGAGGGTATGCCCGGCATGCTACAACATCGTTCCAGCATGTTTCTCCCGATGCACGTCTTGCTGGTCACAGTTCATTTCGAGCGGATATTATCAAGGTTCTCCACAACGGGAGACTCCGACGGAGATCCCCAGTGACTTCATTGCTCAGACAATGGAAGCCGCAGCAGCCGCAGTGCCTGAGGCGCCCGAAGAGGAGCAGGAAGCCATGGAGGTAGAGACCGTTGCGGAACCTGAGGAAATCCCAGAACCGTCTGTCGTCGCGGAAGACGATCCAGAACAGGAACCTGATGAAGAAATGGACGTCGAGCCTGGAGAGGACTTTGATGACGCAGTTCCAGAAGCAATCGCACAGGAACGTCGTCCCGTCTTCATTACCGGCCAGTCTTTGAACATCGATCCTGAGCTACAACTTGCACGTACCGCCATGCAGCCATCCTACTATTCTGGAAAGCGAAATGCCCATTGCATTGACGCGAACATGCCCGCTCTTTCGTACATGGCATACGTGGTATGCAGATCCATCTACAAGGCTTGGTCAGGATTCGCAAAGTGGGCGACTATGCCGTTGTTTCAGATGAGGGAAAGTTTTGCACTTGGCCAACGCTATGATGTGCTTGGAAAGTGGGGATCTTTGGCGGCAGTGGATAGGGAAACAGGTGTGAGCAGGGACGTGACTGATGAGGAGATCATTCGCTTTGCAAAGGAACCTGAGAACCTCAAACAGTATGATCCCAACGGGACTTACACCTTGAAGCGCTTCCGGACGAACCAGATGCTTTCTTTACTTGTACGGGGAGCGAACATGATGGGAATTGGCAGGGACAACTTCAACCCTACTACTTACTTGAAGAGCGACAGGGATGAAGATGTAAAGGCAATGCACTTTTGTTGCCTGAACGTCCTATGCGAGGTGATCCCAATGGTGACGGGACACCAACAATTCTCAGTGCTACGACCAACGCAAACTGGAACAGTGGACTTCTTGTACATCGACCCCGTCGGTATTCTGCTGACTCATTCTGATCAGTCAGTTCAGACCATCGCCTTGCTGGTGGACCACAGCGTTCAAATGCCTGCGCATTTCATGGACAGATTGAACAGATCTAAAACTGAGAGACAGCAAAACCCGACGACAAGGCGTACGGAAGCCCTACATCACATTTCGGCCGCTGACTATCTTCCTCCAGGTGGTACTTCCATCCTGGACACGCCTGTCACTACGGAGGAACGTGAAAGCGCTTCTTCATCCAAGGGACCTTCAAAAGGGCGTGGAAGAACCGGAGGCGAGCAGCATGGTGGCTGGAACACCAATTCCTACCACGACTATATCACCGCCAAAGGCCGAAACAAAGGCAAGGACAAGGGAAAGCCAAGGAACCAGTATCCAGAGGAGAACCTCCGGCCCTGGGACCGCGATCCTACGTCAACGCGAAGATGGTGGCGAGACAACGCTTGATCTTCATCGCCTATCAGTTCGTGACCTCTGAGCTTCGCCCGTGGACTGCCATCGCGAATGCTTCTTTCTTCGGTGACGCCTGATTCGTTTGTCATTTCAGGGGATCGTTACTGACGTAGATGAGTGTCACAACGTTTCTAATTGGGATACAAAGCTCTGATTTTCAATGTCAACGTTGC
>CAJNDT010005940.1:0-207500 GCA_905221615.1 Symbiodinium sp. CCMP2592
AGTGCAAGCGGCTTGGTGTCTTTGACGCTGTCGGAAAAGCCAAAGGTGATGGTACCCAAGGGTGATCGACGCGGCGGCATAACGCATGTTGCCTTGCTATCCCCCGTGTTGCGAGGTCAACAGCATTTGCCACAAGTGCTGATCTGCAACACGCGGAAGCTTACAAAGACCTTACTCCGTCAGCTTAATGTGAACAAACCCGACAATGTCTGGCTTCTTCGCCGAATGAGCGCCTGGAACAGCACCGACATCATGGTGTGGCTCATCCAACTGATAGGATACGTGTTTCGCACGAAGTTTTCGGGAATGGGCTTTCAGCCAATCTTGTTAATGGACGCAGCTAGTGTGCATTGGGCGCAACCTGTTGTCAGAGTGGCTCGTCTGCAGAGCATCTTTTTGCTACCAGTGCCCCCCGCTTGCACGCCGTTGGTGCAGCCTTTGGACGTATACGCCTTCTCACGCTACAAGCAGAAATTGGAGTGTTTGTTCCGTGATTATCGAATGGCACAACAAGGTCCCGTAACAGCGCATGCCTGGTTTCACATCTTGTTTCAGGCGATTGATTGGCTCCGAAGCGAGCCGTGGCATCAAGCTTTTTCATTGGTTGGGCTTCCCAACCAAGGTTTGAATTTGCACCAGAATCTTGCAAAGCATTTTTCTGGTGGGCGCTTAAGCTGCCAGCCCGGGCGTCTGTCGCCTGCTGAGCTCGCGACTCTCCTACCGCGGCGGTATAAACTCGTTTATACCGATTGGATCGGTGCTCCAGAGCACATCATGCCGCTCCTCGAGTAATGCAAAAGTAAATGCTTGCATGCTGCAGTGCAGCGCGGCTGAACTGTGACAGTCCGAGGAGGCTCAAGCATCAGAAACATAGACTGCCCTGTACAGTCACGCTCATGAAGCGTGTTGCAGATGTGTCTGCTCTTGAGGAAGCTCGTGAGAAGGTGTCGAATTTGCCTCAAAGGTTTTTGCTGTTGTCGTTGTGTCACGCATGCTCCTGTGCACACCCTCCAGGTGCGTGCGCTGCAGAAGAAGGTGCGCTCGACTTCGCGACTCTGTCGGTCAGAGAAGCAATGCTGGGCAAATGCTGGTTTAAACCCGCGCCAATGCATTGTTTTGTTGGCAGTGTATGTCTTGAGCGGTTTCAACGTTCTACTGGCCGTCGAGTTCTTGAAATCAAAATCGAAGCGCCAAGACATGGAACAGCCTGAGCAAGAATGCTTCATAGAAGAGCTGTATCTGCGTACCGAGTTGGAAGTTCTGCTAAAGGTCGAGGACCCTGTCACAGCAAAAGATGTAGGTGTTCGGCGTGAGGCGGTGCGGTTCATTGCGAACTACAAGGCAAATGGCTTTGTACAGGAAATGAACTGCGTGCATGGGGTGGCACCCACGTCTTTGCGCACTGCACGTGAATATCTGGACCACTGTGAGAAGCTGGGTGCGCCTCTGCTGAACAGAAGGTTGCGTGACCATGTGGTAGATGCGAATGGACCGGAGGCAACATCCAGCACCCGACGCAATCTGCGCAAGTGGTCGCGGAGATTTCGAAAGCGCTGGTGTTTGAGGTATGGTGCATTGCGGCCGCTGGACGATTTGCCGGCGGATGAAATACAAGCCAAGGCGCAATGGAGTGGGATTGATTGTTTTCTTTCAGTGCCAGAGGTTTCACTTCTGGTGCTTGGGTTCATGCGCCATTGAGGCATATGTTGGACGGGGCTCTCGTGATTTCCTTCTTGCTTCAGATTTTTCTCTGTCACCACAGCAGTGTGGTCGTTTGGACGCAGCTAAAGGCTAAAGTTTGCTTATCTGACATCAGTTTGTCCACAAGCTTCGAGCCCGGTTTCGGACTCTTTGGGGTGTCCCAGATTTGGGGGTCAGCCCAGGCTGCTTGCTTTTTGAATGATTTAAAGCTGCGTTTCGGGCCCCGCTTCGGGGCTCCGAAATCGGGTCCCAAAACTGGGGCCCGCCAACCGGACAGTTTGCACACCTCTGAGGTGGGCCTCTTCTGGCGACATGCAGATTGGCTTCAAGGCAAAGTGCCAGAGAGCCAAGTGCCTGTTTTCATCAACTTGGATGAAACAGCGATTCAGTATTCTTACTACAGTGCAAGCGGCTTGGTGTCTTTGACGCTGTCGGAAAAGCCAAAGGTGATGGTACCCAAGGGTGATCGACGCGGCGGCATAACGCATGTTGCCTTGCTATCCCCCGTGTTGCGAGTTCAACAGCATTTGCCACAAGTGCTGATCTGCAACACGCGGAAGCTTACAAAGACCTTACTCCGTCAGCTTAATGTGAACAAACCCGACAATGTCTGGCTTCTTCGCCGAAGGAGCGCCTGGAACAGCACCGACATCATGGTGTGGCTCATCCAACTGATAGGATACGTGTTTCGCACGAAGTTTTCGGGAATGGGCTTTCAGCCAATCTTGTTAATGGACGCAGCTAGTGTGCATTGGGCGCAACCTGTTGTCAGAGTGGCTCGTCTGCAGAGCATCTTTTTGCTACCAGTGCCACCCGCTTGCACGCCGTTGGTGCAGCCTTTGGACGTATACGCCTTCTCACGCTACAAGCAGAAATTGGAGTGTTTGTTCCGTGATTATGCCCGCGGGGGTAACGCCCCGAAGGCTGTGCCAGCCTGCTATGCCAAAGCTATAATCGTAACGTTGAGAATTTGCTCTTCAATGAGTTTGGCTGGGACTGTCCGTCTTCGATGTGACTGTGGTGCTGAGCTTTGCAGAAGCCTCGTTTCATTGAACAGCGCATTGCCAACGTTATGCTTTGCCTCGTGCAACAGTGCCGAGCAACAATTTGCAGTTTGACTCTGGCCATCTGAATCGTTGCGTGGCCGCCCTGCATTGTTTTCGCGCCGCAGTGCTGTTCCTTGTCAATTCCTGTGGTGAGCCCGGTAAAAGCCAAGTTGCGGGTCACCAAAAGTGATGTTGGGCGGGCGTGGGTGCACATCATGCCACAGAGTCTTCAGCGGTTTCCATGAGCTGAGCTCCAAAAGGTGGTGCACGGAAACATGCCAAAAATGTAGGAGAGCCGAGAGGGCCTCTCCTGTATCTTGGATGAACTTCTGGTCTGGCCTCTGGATTTGACCGGGCCTTGTTCGGGCAAAAATCGGCAGTCCGCGATGGCAGCTCATCCACCTAAGCTCTAAGCGGATGCCTGCTGCGGACCAACGCGTCACCGCTGGTAAGGAGCCGATGATCGACTCCCACTGTGGAACGCTTATGTCAGTACAGCTTATGCTTTACTTGGTGCGTGCTCTTGCCGGCTCTCCCTTCTTGTCCGACGCAAAAATTGAGCAGGGCGCCGATGGGCGCGGCGGCCGATGCCTCCTCTTGCGAGTGTCTGTAACAGTGCCGGTGCGAGCCGTTTGTATGAAGGGCGAGTGCTGATGAACGAGCCAAAGTTTGACCCGTCGTTCATCCGGGGGCCCACACGGGAACTTTTCGCGTAATGCTGCCAATGGAGCACGTGATCTTGGGCCTGGACCTCCTCATGCAGATTCAGCCGGCTGGTCTGCTACGGAAGCGCTCAGCCCCCTGCGGAATCGCACCACTTCGTCTGGGTGGCAGCTCCCTCATCCTGGTGTTTTGGCTGCGGGGGCCCATGCAGCGTCTCTTCTGCTGGGGTAGTTACAAGTTAAAGGACTTTCGGGCCAAAGTTATGCATGCCCTTTGGAAAGCTTCGACCAGCTCATGAGCGGTGGCGTCAAGAGAGGCAGGAATTTCTGAACAGGGGAGGCGTTGGACCCGGCCTCCCGGAGATTTTTATCACTCCACAGCTTATGCCGGCGGTCCACGCCCACGCGGGGCAAAAGGCTCGAGCCCGCTTCACTGTGCGCGACCTGCGTCGGTCTTGGCGGGAGAACAAAGTTCGGTTCTTGTATCCATGCCTTCATCGATCCGGAGTACGTCTTCCGGGGGAATTGGACGCTTGGCCTCGCAGAGACCTCCACCACCTGGACCTGGCCTCGAGCGACATCAGTAAAACCCTAGAGACTTATACTCACAACGCCGAACTGTTCTGCATTGCGGCCACCATCTACGGAGCTCCAGCTGGGAGACGGCTTGTGCTCATTTTGGTTAGGGGGGATATCATACCGATGTGACCATCCCTGCCGTTGCCACCACTGCCGCTGGACTTTGGACTTCTGGACTTTGGTGTGCACTGACTTCGCCAAAAAACAGGACACGAGGGCTGCCCGTTGTCCGACGGGACTAGAACGGCTGCCGGAACCTTGTTTTGGGTTCCACTCGTTGTCTTGGGCGACTTCGGACGACGGTCCGCTGTTGCTTTGGCTAGAGGTCGCTGAGCGCGAGGCCACGTTTTACTTGCTGAACAGCTCATGCTGACAAAGTCCGCACGCTGCAGCACGTACGTAACCTCGTCCTCTAGCTTTCCCGTTTCACCGCTGTTTTGGTGTGTTTGTTAGTTTGATGTTGTTGTTTATTGGGACCGAGAGCTGCAGCTGCAGCCACCGAGGCCCGCGGACGCCAAAAAACAGATACGCTGAGGTTGATTGTCTGGCGAGACGAGAACGGTAGCGGGGTCTTTGCATCGGCGCAGAAGCGTGAGCTTTTGGTGGAAGGACCATCTGCCGCACTGTTAGCAATGTACTTTGAGCACTGCAGTTTGTCAAAGGAACGCTCTTTTTTTGATTGCTTGACGGAGACCTGAGAAGCAACTACCCAATGAAAATCTTTTGGAAATTCATTATCGATAAAGGGCAATCCAGGGCAAAAACTGCTCAAACAAGTATGTGCGGCCTTCTATCTGAGATCGACGCTCTTTGGTCATTTTTGCATCATCAATCGCTAGCCGCTAGCAACACGTATGATTCAGCTGGCTCCTTTGTTAACGTCCATCTTTCGTAGAATCGGTGATGATGTTCCATCTCGAACACAACATATCCATGGAGTTTGGAAACAAAATTTGGCTTTGGACTTGGAAACAAATGCATTTGGTGGGGAGAAACAAGCAAGCACATGTTTTTTCAGGCAGGCTAATGTTGGTGCTGCTTCAAATTATTTGCTTCATGACGAAAGATACAGCTGGCTCAGTGGACATCAAATACTTGGAAAATTCTTGTCACTGTTTTTGGAAAAAGTATCACCAACAAAATCTGTTGGAGCCAACTCTCCAAAACTGAAGCGTGTTGCTTGCTTGGTTGGACTTGTTGCGACATCGGTTTCCAGAGGAGTCGGCGCTGGAACGGAGCATACATCCTGCCGTAGGAAGTCTAGCATCGAACCTCTTGGAAGCGTATCACCTCCACCGGGTTTGTGTGAGTCGCCACTGCAGGCGCTTTCTCTTTCCGTTGAGTCGTTTCTGTTGCATACGGCAGCAGCAGCAGAACCAAGTTGCCCAATTGACTGCTCTTGCAGACTCTTGTGACCAGAGAGACTGTTGCAGCTTCGAAGGGCAAGAGTACTGGTGGCGATCTTAGTGACTTCAAATGCAGTTTCAACAGAGGCGCTTTTGTTGTGCTGCGCAGACGCGATCAATCCACATGGGAAAACACAGAGAAAGAGCACGTGGAATTGCTCTGCGCAGCCAGCAACCATCACATCATTCCAACATTATTGTGGCAGTATTGCGTTCTTCTTGAGTCGTGATTGATTTGTCATGAACATTGAATCATACTGAATGATAATGAAAACAGAATCAGCCAAACAAAAAACACAGAAAACAACTGATAGCGTCGAAGAGGTCGTTTTGATGCGATTTTGAGCGTTTGAACGGAAATGAAAACCTCCATAACTTACATCGTCGAAGAGGTCGTTTTTGGTGCAATTGGAGCGTTTCTTGACACCAAAACAAAAACCCCATAAGTCTTTACGAAATTCAACCCCGAAGAGCTTCTTTGCAGTTTCGACGTTTGGCGAAACGTTTCGCTTTTTTCACAAAAAGAAAAATACTTCCGTAAGCCTACTTTCTCCATGGTTGGCTCTACTGTGCGCATGCTTGCAGCTGGAGAGACAAGACCCATCGAGCATGCAAAAGTTGGTTTGGTCAAGTTGTTTCAGCATTTAATCCTTACAAGCCACGATGGAATCTTGATGAGTCTGCAGCTCCGGGTACGAGGAAGAAAAGCAGTTATGTGCATGCTTCTAGTTGTGCAGATGATGTCGAGCCGGCTGTATTGGAAGTGTATTGGTCGTGGTCAAAGAAGGATTTTATGGAGGAGCGAGCTTTTGCGTGAACGAAAAAGAGATAGAGTGAGAGATGTTGGGAAGATGTGTTAGCAATGAGCATTATTCAGTTTTTGCCGATTCTAGTTGGCAACTGTCATGTTTTCACGCAAGTGAGCAAGTTCGTTTTACCGCTGTGTTGTTCGTTTTTGATGTGCGGTTTGCTGTGTGATTAGGCCGTGCAAAAGTAGCATTTTCCCACGCGTTTACTGGAGCCTTTTCGGGTGCGCCTCGTGCGTCACAACGAGTGACGTTCAGCTGCTCTCTGGGTGATTCTGGCAGAGCGGAGGCATGGACGGAGGTCCGTAGCTGACTACCGGTGCTTAGGGAATGAGTCGGCGGTGCAAACAAGCTTTCTGGACACCACACCAGCATTTTCCCAAACTCTGGTCGGTCTGGTCACACGTCGCCACAAAGCTGGTTCGCATTGTCTTGAGAACTTTCGTGACGTGTGTTGCACTTGTCTGTCAACATGCATGGTAGCGTCATCCAATACGACGAGAACTCGAACATGTCAAACGGTGTTTCAAGTGAATGTCGCAGTTCCAAAGTGAATGCATTGCTTGCGCTGTGGTTGATGTAATGCAATGCAGATTCCGTGTTCAAAAAGTTGTTTTGACCCGACACGAAGCAGCCAATGGCTCAAGTTTCAGTCACGAACCTTATCCGCTTGTAGTACTGATGGGCAGCGCTGCCCGATTTCGGTTATGGTTGGCATGGACCGTGATGATGCCTGGACGCATCCCGGCGCTCGAGGCGGATTTGGTTTGGATTGCCGGTGAGTTTGCATGCAGTTTTATTACCGCATTACTTCGAGTTCGCGGAACTTGTAACAGCTTAACACATTAGCAGGTCTACCAGGAAGCCATCAGTCCTCCAAAGCCCCCGTATCATAGAAAAAACAGGCTTCAGTACAGCACGTTGTTGCAGGTGTAGGAGTTTGGATGTTCGGATGTGACCGGGCATGTGGGCATGTGTTTAGAGTCGCCGCGCAAAACTTGTGTGAGGTTTTGGTTTCTTGATCGTTGCAAAGGTCTAAGGTTCCGTGCTTCAGCATCGGAACATGCGTGTTCGCCCTAAGGTAGAGGGTGCTACTTTGGCATTTCATTTCACATCCGAAAAAACATGATCCTGAAACCTGAGTTGTTATCCCGGCGCCAGTGTCTTTTGTTGCTCTGCACGGAGTTTTGACAAGCTGATCAGATGCATGGAAGCCGTAGAATGTAGGCACTGTGGACTCAGTTCCCTGTGAAGGAGACGTGCCCCACCCACGCGCGCAGTTTGCTTCAAAGCAAGCGGCAGAAGCTCAACGAGGTGGCACGTTCAAGACACGTTCTTGGCAATATTGAACACGAATTTGGATGCGCTTCACATTGCGGTCGTGTTGCCGGTGCGGTTCTGAGAACGGAGGTCGTCGGAATGATATGAGAGTTTCCGAAAAATCTAGTGGACCCTAATAACATAGTACCCTGAACAGCAGGATCCTTCCGATAAGGATCCCAAAATATAAGGTACCCCTAACTGACGGGAACTCCAATATCGGTCGTTGGTTTCGCTGCATTTCTGTTGTTCCGAAACCCCGAATCCCAAACCCTAAGCTTCCAAACGCCTCCTCGTAAACTTGTAGCAGTCGCATTATAAAGGCATTATAGGATTTCTACGAGTTTTAGGAATTTCAGAAGTTGTAGAACTGTAGGGTCTTTGAGGAACTACAGGCCATGTTCCGGAGCCGTTCGCCAGGTCGAAGTGGAATCTATGGCGGCCCTCCGGGATGAGCCTCCTGAAGAGATGTCCGAGGCAGGTCTAGGGTTCAGTGTTTAGTCCATCCGTCCATCCGCGCATCCATTCATCCGTCCATCCATCCAATCTCAGTGTCATCATTATTGTCATTAGTATCTTCCCACTCTTGTCAAGATTCCTCTTACCATTCTTATTCTGGCTGGTTGTCATGCCACAATTACCATCTTCGACATCTTCGACATTCTGTGTTTTATCCTCAGAGTCACCATGGCCATCACGGTCATCAAATGCATTCTCAGTGTCAGACTCACGTCGCCAGCACTCGCGCCATCGCAACACCATCGCAGTCATATCACTAGTGTAATCCTTAAACCTTCAACCTTACACCAATCCTCCTCCTCATCATCATCATCATCATCATCATGTTGAACCCACTGCTACAACGTATAGGCGCCTAAAGAATTACCTAGCCTATACTAGTTGTGGGGTTCCTTATTATACTTGTAGTATATGTATGGGGCCCCAGAACCCTATTTCCAATTATTAAGGCCCTTATACCAAATCGTAGCCCTTCTAGTAGGCCTTGTAGACCCTAAACCCTAAACCCTATGACAGACATTTTCCTTGAACTCAGTAGGCTTCTGCAGCTCTGTAGCTCTCGGCGACGAGGCCTTAGAACTCAAGGTTCAACGGATCCTGCTTGTCTGGGATATCATTCTGCACGCAACATAACCCCCCCCCCAGACCCCACACTCCAAACCCTAAACCCTCAACCCTCAACCCGAGACCCTCAAACCCTCAACCCTCAACCCTCAAACCCTCAACCCTAAACCCTAGACCCTTGAAGCGAAGACTGCCACGTGCGTGCTGGGAGTCTCGCCCTAAAACACCCCGGGGCTGCAGGCCTCCACCGGCCGCAACGAAGAGCTGCAAGGAAGATCCTCGGCTTTCGCCGTTCCCGGAGTCAAATCATATCAGGGATCCTACTTCATTTAAGGAATATTCCTTAATTAAGGAATATTGGAGTCTCTGGGAAGTCAGTGTATAATACTTTACAATGTGATAGAGGAGAACACAGTAGAACTACTAGATAGTGCAAGATGACAGAAGAGAATAGAGTAGAACTGCTATATAGTACATTATGATAGAACCGAATGAGTAGAGGTGCTATGTAATAAAACATCATATCATGATTTTTGTGTCGGTGGTAGAAGGGGTTTCGATCTTCTCGGCGAGCTCTCCACGCGCCTGAACTGTGGAACCCTTTTGATACGTCTCTCTCTATCTCTATATCTGTATCTACATTCACATCTATATCAAAATCCAACACCTCAAGCCTGAAAGCCCCTGAGCCCCAAGTGTCTGAAGCACGAACAGGTTTAGGTTAGGGCTTCGAAGAAGGGTCAAGACGAAGCTCCTAGTCGTGCCCAGAACGGCTCGACGTCATGTTTTTCAGCTCGAGTGGGGTGGTTGAAAGGTTTTGGCAGCTGCTGGAGATTCGGCAACCACGCAGGTGATTTTGCTTTGTAGGGATGCCGCATGAGGTGAAACCTGGGGGCGTGGCACCAGACTTCCGTGCGGTCTCCAGATTTCATGGTTTCTCTTAGTTAGGGTCCCTTCTTCGGTTCTCAAAATGAGATGGCGCAGGCTCATACCCTGCGGCCCACAACATTGGCCTAAGCTCGAAGCTTTTGCGGAACGGCGGAACTGCTTTTCGACCGTGCGAGGCCCTTTTGGGAAGGACCACCGCGGAGAAGAGATGCTTGGCAGAAGCATTGGTGTTGGAGGGGTTGAGGGTTTCTAGGGTTCGACTTAGAGTTCAGGATTGAGGGATGCGCTAAGTTTAAGTTAACAGACTGAGACTTGGCTATAGCGATGAATGCTTGCATGCTCAAACCGTAAACCCCTAAACCCTAAACCTGAAAACCCTAACCCCTAAATCCTAAACCCCTAAACCCCTAAACCCCTAAACCCCTAAACTCTAAACCCCTACAGACCGTGTTGAAAGCGGAGAGGGGCCCCAGGAGCTGGCTCACGCTCGGCTCCGAAATGCCCGGACGCCGAATCGCTGCCAGATCCGAGGAGAGGTTCTTGGGAGAAGGGGGTTTGGGGTTTTAGGGTTTTAGGGGTTTGGGGCTTGGGTTGCAGGGTTTTAGGGTTTTGGGGTTTAGAGAGTAAGGTTAGGGTTTAAGGTTCAGGGGTTTAGAGATTACTGTGTCGTTCATCACCTGCCCGCACGCACCCAGGTGTCTCCTTGTGTTTCTGTACATGCACCGTGCAAAGTTTTGCTAGTCAACGAGCTGCCCGAACGAGTGGAGTCACTTGGTTTTTGTCATGGTTGCTCATGTTTGTAGTACCAGAGAACGCACAAGTGCGGCATGTTTTGTACTGCCACTGTGATGGAAACTTCAAGTGGTGCTGCTTGCAACAGAGAGTCTGCGACAAGCCTCCCAGCTTAGTACTGGATGGAAGCCTTTTCGGCTGTGCATGGTTGCTCTTCTCAGTACTAAACGCTGTAGCTTGCGCGTTTCCAGCGCTTGTCGGGTCTTTCCCATGCCGCTGGTGCTGAACTACCGCTTCACGTTTATCGACGCAGAAGACGACGAAGAGGCAGCTCAGGGTGTCCAGCTTCGACGGGCGCTGACACCACCACCTCCGCGTCCCGGTCACATGAGTCAACTTGGTGAAGCTGCTCATTCACAGGTGCTCGAGGTTGCACGCTGCCGAGACTACTTGAATGGCTTGATGCGTGAACGCGGACTCGTTGATTCCAGGAAGCATGGCGCGTTCAGACGAATGTCGGATGGAAGCAAAGATTTCGACGCCAGTGTAGATGCTCCGAAGGGTGCATCGGAACAGATGAGCGTTGGCAGCTTGGGCCATCCCATCGCATGTCGTCGCCCATGTGTGCACATGATGAAACATCGTCAATGCCCGGAAGGCAGTGTCTGTGGCTACTGTCACTTCCCACATCCGCGGGAGGTGGGACCGCAAAAATAGTCTGAGGTCGCTCGGGAGCTTCTGTAGATCGCTAGATGCTTGCAATGTGGAATCTGGCTAGGTCTTAGGTGCCCGGTGGTGGCCGTGCTAGTTCGTTCGCAATACGGTTGAGGGTATTTCCTGCCAAGGGCTGCCGTGCCTGTGCCAGGTCAAGCTGGACCGAGTGCAGCGTGCCATGATCCACCAGCTGCCGTACGGATCCTTCTTGCGGATCGTAGCCGAGATGCTGAAGACGAAGGCGCCCGAGGTCGCCAAGCCGGCCGTTTGGGATGCCGTGCACCTTTTGGAGGAGGAAGCAGAGACGGCGGAATGCTTCGGAGCGCAGACTGATGTGAAGGCCATGAAGAGGTTCAAGAAGGGCCTGAAACACCTCAATGTGTTGAGCTTGCTTTCGTTGGCCAAACGCAGGTGCCAAGACCATGTCTGTGAGAAACTCACACAGATTGCTGCAGACCTCCGCTTCCGGGTATGATTAGAGCTCTACATTGTCTGTGTAGAAACTTACAGACTGACTTACAGATACATGTTCTACAGATAAATCTGGATAATATGTCACAAAGATGTGTACGCATACATTGCAGTTTGTATATTTTTACATATATCTATCTATGTATATATCTGTATAGGTATATATATATATACACACACACCATATATATATATATATATATATATATATATATATACATACATACATACATTACATACATACACACCACATGTATGTGCGGTAAACCGGGAAGGAGCAGCTTACTCCAGGCTTGAATTCAAACGATCGCTTGTGCCCTCCATTTTCAAGAAGTCCCTGGATTGGAATCTGTAGATTGTAACATCGCGTACCCTCTCCTGGGAGCTTGCTCGGACGAGACCGAGGACACAGTGTTCAGTGACCATGCAAGAATGGGTTCTTGTGAAGGGATCGAATTTAAGCTGGACTAGTAAGGAAGCCATATTATTTACTATGGATCCCTATTATGGTAACTTAAATTAAAGTCTTTAGCAAGATCCCATGCAAGAACAGACGGAGCAGATGTCAAATACGTCAAATCGCAGCTAGCCAGCTTCCAATTGCTCAAAAAACAATACCCGATCCAATGATCGACGAGAGCGATGGATCCACGGCCTTTCCTTCCCTGGTTACACAAAAAAGGCACCGTCATGATAGTCATACTACTCCTCTTCCTGCCCCTCCTCCTCCGCTTCCTCCTACTCACTGCTGCTGCTCTTACTAAGAGTTACTATTATTCATTATTCTTGTTACAACTAGCACTGCAACAGCCACTCCAACAACAACTACCACTACCACTACCGCTGCCACTGTCACTGTCACTGCCACTGCCACTGCCACAGCCACTACTACCACTGCTACCACTACTACCACTACTACCACTACTACCACTACTACCACTACTACCACTACTACCACTACTACCACTACTACCACTACTACCACTATTACAACTACTGCCACTACTGCCACTACTGCCACTACTGCCACTACTGCCACTACTACCATTACCTCTACCGCTACCGCTACCGCTACGACGACGACGACGACGACTACTACTACTACTACTACTACTGCTACTGCTGCTACTACTACTACTACTACTACTACTACTACTACTACTACTAGTACTACTTTTACTACTACTACTACTTCGACTTCTTCTTTTACTACTTTTACTACTGCTCCTACTACTACTACTACTACTACGACGACTACGACTACGACTACGGCTACGGCTACGGCTACGACTACGACTACGACTACGACTACTACTACCACAACTTCACAACCACTACTTGTACGAGTAATCGTGCTAGTAAAACTGTAAAACAAATACTAGTGCTACTGCTAGGGCTAGTGCCGGTGCCGTGCTAGCGCTATTGCTAGGGCTGGGGCGACTGCTGCTGCTCCTGCTACCGCTGCTGCAACTGCTGCTGCTACCTGCCACCTGCTACTGCCACTGCTGCTCCTGATGCTGTCGCTGCCGCTGCCGCTAGTGCTGAGGCTACTGCCACTACTACTGCTTTTATGTTTCCTTCCGCCACAGCAACAACAACAGCAGCGACTACTACGGCTGCTGCTACGACGACGACAGCTACGACTACTGCTACTGCTACTAGTACGACGACAACAGCAACAACAACAACTACTTCTACTTCTACTTCTACTTCTACTTCTACTTCTACTTCTACTTCTACTTCTACTTCTACTTCTACTTCTACTTCTACTCTACTTCTACTTCTACTTCTACTTCTACTTCTACTTCTACTTCTACTTCTACTTCTACTTCTACTTCTACTTCTACTTCTACTTCTACTTCTACTTCTACTTCTACTTCTACTTCTCCTTCTACTTCTACTTCTACTTCTACTTCTACCTCTACTTCTACTTCTACTTCTACTTCTACTTCTACTTCTACTTCTACTTCTACTTCTACCTCTACTTCTACTTCTACTTCTACTTCTACTTCTACTTCTACTTCTACTTCTACTTCTACTTCTACTACTACTATGGCTACGGGTACTCGACGGCCTGGAAAGGTTGGCAGTGTTTATGTCCGGTTGCGCTCTGAGAGTTCATGGAGCTTCTTTGCGCAGAACAGTTTTATCGGGCGAAAGCCCGCTATCGCCTCGGAATCTCATGCTGTGGCCACCACTGTGGTTCCTGCAGCAACAGGTCCGGAGGCCCTGTTTGGAGATGTCTTTATCGCTGCCTCACCATTCGCTGTCGCTTGCGCCAGCGATACTGTTTCAAGGAGTTGCAGGGAGCAGAAGTTTTTTGTCGCAGGTGGTCTTGAGAAAACAGACATGGAGAGCGAAAGGCGAACGCAGAGGAACTTAGGACAGATGCGTGTAGAGAGAGGGCCCCTTGGAAGTGATCGGTGTCTGAGAATTGAGGGGGTCTTGTCAGGACCCATCATGCAGAGGATTTTATCATTAGTTTGCAATGTGCCTGGGTGGATCCGCTCATTGGACTAGGGTCTTCATCAAATGTGAATCTGGAAAGCCCAATGCCTCGGATGAGCAAGAGGATTCCTTCGAGCTCTGCCGTGCTCCGAGTGCCAGTGCTCTCAGTCAGGCTGGGTCGAGTTTCTTGCATCTAGGCCCTAAACCCTAAACTCTGAACCCTAAACCCCAAACCCCAAATCCTAAACCCCTAAACCCTAAACCGAGGGGGTCTTTGCGGGTGGATGACTTATGGGTTCCTGGCTGCTTCGGAGCTCTTTTGCAGAGGTTGTAAGCCTTGAGGACCAAGGTCGGCAGAGTCCCGTTTTCTGAACTCACAAGGGCTTAGGGTTTAGGGTTAGGGTTTAGGGTTTACTCCAGGACATAGTAGAGCCTTACATCCAAAAACACCCCTGAGGCCCAAAAGGACCCCTCTTCTGCTTCAAGCGGTCTCGCGCCTTCAGCGCGTTTCTGACAGTGGGTGAGGCCTAGGAGCTGGTTTGTGGAAGGGTTTTTTGGACTCGAGCTCTAGGGTTTAGGATGCAGGGTTGGGGTTTAGGCTTTGAGGATTCTGTCGCAGCCAGGACGGTGAATCCCCAGCCCCAAGATCTGAATCCCAAGCTCGAAACCCTAGGCCTGAACCTCCAAACCCTACTTGGAGGGTCGGGGGACTTAGTAACTGGTTATTTTAAGGACTTATAAGTATCATAACCTCAATTAGGGTCCCTTTTAGGGTACTTATAAGTCTACTTACTACCTACTTACTAAGTCCCCCGACCCTCCAAGTAGGCCCTGAACCTATCAGTCTTACACCAGCCTTGGCCGCACTGACGTTCTAAGGGGAGACCTTTGAAACAGAAGCCTGAATACCAATCTAAATGAGTATATCCGTAAATACTAAGCATTGTACATACACGCTATATATATATATATATATAAATATATATATATATATATATATATATATATATATTTATACAGATATATTTATATAGATATAAATATAGATATAAATATAGATATAAATAAATAAATATATATATATATATATACATATATGTATATATATATATATATATATATATATAAATTATATATGTATATATGTATATATATATATATATATATATATTTATAAGGGTTTCGGATCGAGGCGTAGTGGACCAGACACGCGCCGATTGCTGAAGCCACAGTACCACAATCTCGCAATGGGAAGTAGGAAGTGGTACGACCGAGCCAAGAAATCAAACTGGTGCAGAGGCCCCAGGCGGAAGTATTGTCAGACTTGTGGAGGCGTGCCATGGCCGAAGTACGACTCGCCTGTTAATGATCATTTAGAGTGGCCCTCTTATGACGACTTCTGCATCTGCGGAGTGCTGGACGCATGTGTCGTGGGTGACGTGCTCTGCTCGGGTGTGGGTGTAACTGAAATGAGCCGTGATCGCCCATGGGGAAGCACGTGTTGCGTTACTGGGAATGTTTCGAGCACTGCTGATACAGCAAGCTGCAGTGTTGGCCTAGATGCAGTTCAAAACCCTCTGCTTTTTCAGTGCGACGGTGACATGGAAGCAGATGTGGTGCAGAGGCCGGCAAGAGCCAAGGTCCTGCCAGCTAGCAACAACTTGGAGTCGTTGGCATGTGGTGAAGAAGGGCCAGCTCTCCAGGATCAATGTGCGATTTGTGATGCTCCGCTGAGCCACGGACGTGGCAGGCAACTGTATACGCAGATGCATGATGACATATGTATGACTAGGGCTTGGATTGGAACTTGGGAGTTGCTGGACCAGAATCCGAAGAGCGGTGGGATTGACACGCCCAGTGAGTTGCATGCACGCGGAGTGTCTTGTATGCATCATTGCGTTAGACCGACATCTGAGTGGCTGCACCTGGTAAAAACTTTGGTGGGCTCGAATCCTTCGCCTACCAAAGTCTCTCGGGAGCCTGTTATGCGGAACCGGGTGCTTCGGTTCATCCGGAAGTGTCTGGTGAAGAAGAGCCCCTGGATGTCCACAACGGTCACTCTCCGAGAGGACGATTACAAGGCCTTTTACGTGCACACCGGCAAGTTCCTCGAGCAAGAGGCCCACAAGGACGTTACCATGCGCAGTAAGATGACTGAGATCCATTCCCCCCACGTCTCGAAGTGCATGCGGACCGACCGTGACTGGGCTGACGACTTCATCTTCGACCCTGGCGGCAATGGGGAATCGAGGGTCAGCCTTCCATTGGCTCTCACGAGCTTGGAGTATGGCTGGCTTGCCTAGATGGAGTGTGAAAGCAACGCAAAACGCATGAGTTGAGGCACTCATGTGTTTGTCTGAGTGCATACCACTTTGGATTTCCGCGCCAGGCACGTTTCACTGCCGCAGTGTTTAACAAGTCACTACCCTGCCCGGCAGGCTGAAAGTTTTGTCCACGGGACGGCTTTCGTGGTAGATCATGGAGCCGTTACCTAGCACAACGGGGTGAGGGGCTCCTAGAGACGGCTTTTCCTTGTTGCCGGTTACATCTCTAGTTGCCTGCACTTGCTCCTGCCTTCAGGTTTGTGTCCGGGGATATTCTGAGTCGATTTCCTTCGTGCACAGGCTATTGTTGGCGAACAGTTTAATTAGGTGCACCCAACATGGGCTGCGTCCGACCGTGACTCTCTGCCCGAAATGCGAGAAAAAAAGAAATATATATATATATATATTTATATATATATTTATATATATATATATATATAAGCATATATATATATAGCGTGTATGTACAATGCTTAGTATTTACGGATATACTCATTTAGATTGGTATTCAGACTTCTATTTCAAAGGTCTCCCCTTGGAACGTCACTGTGGCCAAGGCTGGTGTAAGATATATATATATATATATATATAATTTATATATATATATATATATGGATTTGTGTATACATATCTATCTATCTATCTGTCTATCTATCTATCTATATATATATACATGCGTACATGTGTGTACATACATATGTCTATGTGCATATATCAAAAATATACACATGTACATACACGCGCTACGGCCAAGTCCCAGCAGGTGGATTCCATCGACTCATCGTTAGCGATCGAGAGCCAGGCGCTAGTTTCGAAGTGAGTTCGATCAAGTTCCACAAGCCCTAAACCCTAAACCCCCAAACTCCTAAGCCCTAAACTCCTATGCCCCTAAACCCTAAACCCTAGCCAGAATTTGCTACATGCTGTTGAACAGAAGCCAGTCGTGAACGTGTAAGTTGTGCGTGGGCTATGTTTTGGAACTGAACCCTATCACATGGGAGTTTCCGAATATAGGGAACCCTAATATAATGCCCTAAATAGTAGGATCCTTATTATAAGGACCCCGAAATAAGGTAACCCTAAACCGTCTCTGGGTCTCCCTTGGGCGCGCCGTGAATGCACTGCATCTTTCTTCAGCCTCTTCGGGCAAAGAGAGAAAGAAGGCTGCGACGTCGACTTCTTTGGGGAAGTTCGAAAGTCCAGATTTTTTTGGGGAAGTTCGAAAGTCCAGCATGATTTCGGGCCATCTGTTCGGAACTGATGGCTTTCAACCACCGGTTGCGAGATCCTGCCGAAGATTCTAGAGCCCCCAAGCGGCAGTCTCCCTCAATCTGAAGCCAAAATCAGTCCATCGTAGACCCTGCTGTGCCGCCGGACAGACGGCGCTTCACGAGAGCGGCGCGAGCTGCCATGCGCCGGAGGCGAGGAACATCGAATCGCGAAGCCAGTATTGTGGACGCTGCTATTCAGGTGGTTGGTCCGTTTCTGATAGATCAATATGTCTTCTTGATTTGTCTCTCCGATGATTCCTATCATGATGCGCATCATCATGCTTGCCAGAATACTTGGCACCCCGTACCTTACTTTGATGAGGATGCTTGTGTTTCTCGTTGTGGCCACATAGATCACAGTGGCCGGTGTCATTGAGACATAATCTCGTATTATGTTCAGAAGCCTCTTCGTCAAGAGACCGCCTTATTGTCTGTGCGAGATTGCAAGCGTATGCTTATCAATCCCATTCTTCTTATCTTGATTTGATTTCTGTTGCTGTTGTTGATCCCCATAGTATTCATAGTTCGAATTATCTTCATCACCGTCAGCATCTACCAGGGCAGCGCAGTATGACACCACCAGCAACAATCTAGCAGTTGCTGTCCTGACTAAGCCAACGTACTGGCCAGTGCAATATGACAATCTGCTGCACAACCAAACCAACCCATGATGACAGCAGCACAAGTATACACACACACACCATCGAGAAAATAGGCGGGAAGCAATGATTGTCACCAGGGTCATGGCATGGGGTTGTGGATTACATAATTGTGCAGATGACTATGATAATGATGATGATGATGATGATGATGGGATTTTGTTGATGCTTTTTCATACATTCATCGGTGGTGGTTCTGGTGATACTGTGACGACGGGTCACGGCGGGGATAATGCTCGTGTTGCTGTTGTGCTGCTTTTCTCAGATGATGATGGTAGGAATGAGCATGTTGTGCATGTGGGCATGTATTCCGACATTGATGATGCTGGTGATGATTTAGCTTGCTGATTTTCCGTGCCAACGAGACAGACTGAAACGGCCAGGCCCCTGGCTCCTGCCTGTCAAAACGAAAGACAAGAAAAGATCCAAGTCTCCGGGGGTGATCGGGTTCCGGTCGTCGCTTAAGCCGGCCTGCAGGCATGTAGTTGAGGGTCTACGTTTTCCATCGACTTGCCTTAGTAAACATGCTGTCTCCGAGATTTCAGACACTCTAGTTCCTGGTTCGCAGCGCTCCGGCTATATAACCAAAGCTAAATAGAGAGAAGAGCAATTCACACCTGCAAAAAATCAGGGTTCTGTACGTTTGAATGCAGTGAAAAAACTTTACTCAGTACTAACATACCTTTCATTGATTGGTTGCACGGCAGGTGCAGCTGTTTTCGCCAACGGACTCCTCTCCATTCTTTGAGACCGCATGCTGTCCAGCAGGGAAGGACATGGCAGGGGTGTCGCTTATTTCTGCAAGTTCAGATGGAGCAGTCTGCGTTGCGTACGGCCCCCACTCAGTAATAGTTGAACAATATTCATAATATAGATATAGTAGGACCTTAATAGTAGCCCTATTATAGACGATCGGGGCCGTACCTAAAGTCTGCACGTCTCGATCAGGGAGTCGAGACGTCCAACTCCGCCAAACATAGGCTTCCTCCTCTTCTTCTCCTAAATGATATGTTTCTCAATGTTGCTTTGCCGTGTTCTTCTATTCTCACAGCATTTTGCTTTTGTTTTCTCGAAGTTTGATGTCGTTACAGGGGCAATGGTGTCTGCCAGCTCGGGTTCTCCAGGAGTTCTGTGGCGGCTGCGCCAAGATGAATGCCGGGAAGTCTGCTTGCGAGGTTTGCAGCGGTGGCTTCACCAAGACCGGCGGCCTTGCTGCATGGGATGTAGCGCCCGTCCCTGGCCTACATACGGTCCGTCTTCCTGCTGCTGCTGCTGCTGCTGTTTCAAGTTTCTGCTGCTACGACAACCACACCAACAACTACGACTACAACTACGACGACGACAACAACTACCACTACCACTACCTCACTACCTCACTACCTCACTACCTCACTACCTCACTACCTCACTACCTCACTACCTCACTACCTCACTACCTCACTACCTCACTACCTCACTACCTCACTACCTCACTACCTCACTACCTCCCTACCTCGCTACCTCGCTACCTTGCTGTCTTGCTACCTTGCTACCTTGATCCATGCTACCACACTACCACCCTATCACACTACCACACTACCACACTACCTGTACCAGTACCAGTGCTTTGCTAGTGCTCAGGGCCACGAGATGTAGGATGCTGTAGTGAAGCTCCAGCTGTCAGGTTCTGGCAAGTGCGTGGCTTGTGTGGATCTCCCTGGCTGGGTGAACAAGGCGCGAGACCGAAGTGCTGGGAGTTGCAGCGGCTCTTCCAGTTGCAGCCATCAGCATCACTGGCAGGAGGTGGTGGTGGTAGTGGTGGATCTGGTGGCGGTGGTGGTTGCTACGGTGATTGAAGCCGTCGTAGTCGAAGTCGTCGTTATAGTAGTGGTAGGAGCAGTCGCAGTAGTAGCAGTCGTTGTCATCCTCGTTGTCGTCGTTCTCGCCCTTGTTGTACTCGCCCCTGTCGTCCTTACTGTCGGCGGCGTAGTCGGAGTTGTAGTGGCAGCATAATAGCACAAGCAGAGTAGAAGTAGCAGTATCAGTCATGGTCGTAGCAAGCCCTCAGCCGGCAGCTTGCTGTTGCTGTTTAGTGATTCGACCTCTTCTCGGATTAGGAGTTTGGGCTTCTTGTTCTGCGAGCGTTCAAGAGGGTGTCGGTTATTCAGCTTCAGCTTTCGGATGGGAGTCGCCCGAGAACAAGCCGCAACAAGCCTTCCCTCTGGAATTCTCAAACGTGTACACCGTAAGGTCTGGATTGCCGGAGCTCCAGCCGCAAATGTTACAATTACCGCTATTCCGAAGATGATCATGTTTCCATATTCGATATGCGTCCTGCGAGTAATTTGCGGAGGTGGGCGGTGATGACCGGAGTCCTAGAGTAGGCGTTGGACAAAAGGATGTGTTTCTATCTATATGCTGGAGTTGGGAGTTTCCGAGAATTAGGGGTACCTTCTTTTGGGGTCCTTAATAAGGAACTTACTATTTAGGGTACTATATTAGGGCCCCCTATTTCCGGACTCCCAGTTGATGCAGCCCCCCAACAATGTTTCCAGACCCGGAGCTCGAGACCCCACCAGCCCCTAGACCCGAAATTGGCTCAGGGTTTAGGGTTGTTGGTTTAATCTCGGGACTAGGGGCAATTTTGCACCTAAAAAAAAAAGAAAGACCCGAAACTAATCCAACAACCCTAAACCCTAAGCCCTAAACCCCAAAACCCTAAACCCCTAAACCTCTAAACCTCTAAACCTCTAAACCTCTGAACCCTAAACCCTAAACCTTCTAAACCCCACAAAACCCTAAACCCCTAAACCTCTAAACCTCTGAACCCTAAACCCTAAACCTTCTAAGCCCTACAAGCCTTAAGCCACCATCATCTGCAGCCGGCCATGTCCAGGCGGGCGACAACTGCCTCGCGGCCCACTGCTCCGCCGAGAAGTTCCAAGGCTCCTGGAAGTTCGGTGCGGAGGTTTTTTGGGTTTAGGGGTGTTGGGTTTAGGGGCTTTATAGGGTTTAGGGTCTAGAGTTTAGGGTGTAGAGTTCAGGGTTTAGGGGTTTAGGGGTATTGGGTTTAAGGGCTTTATAGGGTTTAGGGTTTAGAGTTCAGGGTTTAGGGGTTTAGGGTTTAGGGGTTTAGGGGTGTTGGGTTTAGGGGCTTTATAGGGTTTAGGGTTTAGAGTTTAGGGTTTAGAGTTTAGGGTTTAGGGGTTTAGGGGTGTTGGGTTTAAGGGCTTTAGGGTTTGGGTTGAAGGGCTTTAGGGTTTCGGGTTTAGAGTTTAGGGGTTTAGGGGTGTTGGGTTTAAGGGCTTTATAGGGTTTAGGGTTTAGAGTTTAGGGGTTTAGGGGTGTTGGGTTTAAGGGCTTTATAGGGTTCCGGGTTTAGAGTTTAGGGTTTGGGAGTTTTGGGGTTTTGGGTTCCGGAGAGCCCAATATGCCTTAATTAGGGAATATACCTTTAATTAAAAGGGGATTAATATTATGATCTAAGCTGTATTCCTCAATTAAGGGGTTAGTGGGCTCTCTGGGCTCAAGGATGCCGCGCTAGGTTTTGGTGCTGGTTCTTGAAGCACCGGGTTTTGAGCTTTGGGTTGCCAGGTTTGTGCTACGACCCTCTTCATGACTCATTCTATTGCCGGAAGTCGGATCCACTCAATTATAAGGGGACTCATATTATGATTTAAGCTATATATTCCTTAATTAAGGGGTATCCCCAAAGCCCGGCCACAGCCGCAGCGACAAGAACGTATGTAACTCCCAGAGCGGTAAACCCAACAAGCCCTGCAGTAGACCTTGGTCCTAGGTCGAATCCTGATATGGGAGTTTCCGAAAATAGGGGACCCCAATCTAGTGCCCTAAATAGTAGGATCCTTATTATAAGGACCCCCAAATAAGGTACCCCTATTTTCGGAAACTCCCATATCCCCTTGGAGCCCCAGAGCTGCCTAGGCTCTATCCCCTAACTAAGCATTGATCTTGGAGGAGCTAAGGAGCCAGGGATGATGATAATCCCTCGGTGGGTTTAGGGTTTAGGGTTTAGGGTATCTTAAATAAGGAGCCAAAGGGCCAATGGAAACCCAAAACCACCGGTTAGCTAAGCTCAGGGTTCTGCGCGCGAGGCTTTTCTTCGAATTCTGCCTGCTGCAAATGCGGAGGAGGGCAGCAGGCGGGGCCATCTTTCTGCGTCCCAGGATGGTTTAGGGTTTAGGGTTCAGGGAGGAGGAAGGTCGGACTTGAAATATTTCTGTTTGGGCGCTTCAGAGTTTTTGAGTTCGGGACTTCGAAAGATCTTGGCGCAGGGTCTGGGAGGCCTCGACACCTAAACCCTAAACCCCACAACCTCAGGCCCAAGCCCCCTAAGCCCCGCGCCCCAAACCCTTCTTTGCCTTTCTTGTTGGGATTATCGGATTTCAAGAATGGTAGGGTTATTCAGGGTTTTGGTACCTGCATCCCCAAACCCTACCAAAATAGCAGGTTAGGACCCCTTAATTAGAGGGTATACCCTAAACCCTAAACCCTAAACCCTAAACCCTCAAAAATTGGGATCCCTGGAGGCGGCGACAAAGTTCGCTTACTTCGTGGGCCCCATCGCGCTCGGTGCGACGCAGGTGGTTGGTCACCCGGTCCCCCGAACCGCCAGCGACTTGACGTAGAGTTTGTGTGAGGGCTTTTTCAGCAAGGCTTTGAGGGTTGGCGGAGTTCTGAGGTGAAGAGTTCTAATGTTTGCTCAGCTAAAAACATTTAAACAACACAACCCTAAACCCTAAACCCTAAACCCTAAAGTAAACCCTAAACCCTGAAGCTAAACCTTAAGCTAAAGAGAAAACCTGGGGTTTTGTGCCCTGGATCTGGAGTTAGGATCCATTACGATCCAGCTTCATGGCCCGGGTTGCCGCCTTCTTTAGAGTCGTGTTTTTTGTCCCTCGTGCGTAGCGCCTCGGAAGCTCCAAGAGCTCTTACAAGCTGTTCAGGGTTTAGGGTTTAGGGTTTAGGGGCCTCAATAATTTCCTAAACTATGTTGGAGGTTCCTGATTGCAATTATGGTGTAATGGGCCCCAAAACCCTAGTCTAATTCTTAAGGCCCCTATACTATCGCATCGATGTCTTGTGTTTAGGCTTTAGGATTTATCTTGGCCCACTTTGTCTCAACGAATCTTGAATCACCTGGAGCCCGAACCCGCAAACTCCGGAGCCCTTCGACGTGCCCGTTTATAAGGACTTTGTGGGGTTTCAGATTTATATCTTGAGGGTCCTCAGGGTTCAGTGCTTCGTTGTTGCTGTAGTCTTCCGAAAGCCCTTCGCCGCTCGCAAAGCCGTCAACCTTAGATCTGGAAAAGAGGCAAGTATTCAGTGGACAAAGCACTCTGGCTGCAAGCAGGCCTTCATTGGGACTTTGGGCTTCGGGTGTCAGGGTCTTGGTGTATGGAAGGGGTCTTGATTTTCGTTGGCGAAGGGGGGGGGCTTTTTAGGATTGCGATTGTGGGTTTTTGGACGTGTTCTTTCGGATTCGAGGGAGATAAACCCTAAGCCCTAAACCCTAAACTTATTTGAGGGAGACTTTGCGCATTGTTGATCCCCTAAGCTTTGTGCGGCGTTGCTGTCCCTTCGCGGAACCCAGAGAGCCCAATACAAAAGCAATATACCTTAAATTACTATTATAAGGGGACGCATAATATGATTTAAGCCATATATTCCTTAATTAAGGGGTACTGGGCTCTCTGGGAACAGGCCAGGACTTTTCTGGAAACAGCACAGGCAAAACATAAGACTTCCTTCACAAGCCACCTCTCGCAAAAGTGACTTGAGACATTCAAGTAAGTCCCGTGGGACGCAGGGTTTGGAATATATTATACTGTACTATACTATGACATATTGTACTATTGTACTATAAGATTCTATAAAATACTAAATTTAACATAGTATACCACAACATACTACAACATGACAACGTACCGAATACACTTCAATATACTATACTACACTGTCATATGATTTAGTATATCATCGTATAGTATAGAATCGAATATAGGGTTGCCCCCAATGCCTCGAAGCCTTCCTGCAAGCGACGCCTGGGCCCTAAACGCTCAATTCGGGGGCTTAGGGTTTGGGGTTCAGGGTTTGGGGTTTAGGGTTTAGGGTTTGGGGTTTAGGGTTTAGGGTTTTGGGGTTGAGAGTTTTGGCCGGTTGAGGCGGAGTGTTAGGGCTGCCCCCAGTCAGTAGCAGTTGAAGAATGTGTATAAATGTGTATATCGCTACTAGGAGCGCTCTTGTAGACTGCCGTATGGGGACAGTACCCAACCCAAGCCCCGCAATCCCTAAACCGTAAGCCCTCAGAAGCCGGAAATCGAGGCCAAAGTCAACAAGCAGTCTTCTTTCTGTTTGGGTGGTAGCTCAGCCCCAGAACACCAGCATTGAAGGCCCTACACCTGAGGGCCAAGTGAAGTTTCCAACGCAATGCACTCGAAAGACCCAGAAGTTCAAAGCCCTAAGCCGCTTAAGTTCCAAACCCAGGATTGCGAGCTGGCGAAATTCGGTCTTTCGATCCATCCGCAGACGGGCGCATCCGGGCAGCATCTTCTGCCAGACCTCCAGAGAGGCTCACAGAAGGAGCTTACGTCAGAGTAGAGTCGACCTTTGGTTATGATACGATAGTTTCCGAAAATAGGGGTACCTTATTTTGGGGTCCTTGTAATAAGGATCCTACTATTTAGGGTGCTATATTTGGGTCCCTTATTTTCGGAAACTCCCATGTGATATATAACCCTAAACCCTAAACCCAACCCTACCCAAATTTCAGCCTCGCGCCCTAAACCTTTAGTCATGGGCTGTTTGGGCTACAGTTCGAGGGCCTGGCTTGGTGCTGGGTGCCCCGGGCCCTCTAGGATCCCGAGAAGTGTTTGGGATTTAGGGTTCTTTTAAAAGTGTTTGCAAGGCTATAACGCTTTTCGATATGCAGGGGTCTAGTGTTCAGGGTTGTTTGAGGGTTCATGCATGAGCAAGAGGAAACGGCCGTGTTAGGTCTTCCGCCTTGTACGCCGTTTGCCTCAACCCCAAACCTTCATGTTGAATCGATCCGAATGCTCAACCCAAACCCCTAACCCCCCTAACCCTACATCCTAAACCCTGAGCCTGAGCCCAGCATGGATATACTGAGGGTAGGAGTCTTAGCCTTTTGCTGGTGCCGATCATGGCCGTGACGAGGAAGGCGACTGCTGAAGATGATCTTGTTCGTGTGATGCCAATGTGATTATCTGAAGATGACACTTGTTTTGAGGTTTGGTTGCTGGTGCTAGGCATGAGCACGCGTTGCCATGAATCTAGCTGACCTTAAAACCTAAACTTAAATCCCTACATATGCCTATGCCTTAGAAGCTGCCCCCACCCTGTAATAGTGGTATAACAGGAATATAATAGGGCCCTAATATAATCCTATATTGTCCTTATGGTCACTATTACAGGGTGGGGGCAGCTTCCAACCTATGCCTTCCCAACGTCTTGACGTATATTTTCCCTTATTGGGCTTAAGAGGATCTTATTTACTAATATTTTTCAAAGGCTCGAAAAGCCCCACCTAGTATGCCTTCCTAACCTCTTGACGTGAGGCACTGGAGCTGGCTCCTGGCTGTAGCAAGGTCGGCTGCGGCAGTGACAAATCCATCGATGCTTGCAACGACTGTGGCCTTCGGGGCTGGGAGTCAAGCGTTTAGGGGCCCCTTAAAGGGATCTATAGGGGATCTTAAGGGGTTTAGGGTGTAGGGATTAGGGTTTAGGGTTTGTTTAGGGCAAATGGTAGCCAGGCCTTGGAGATAAAGGTGTCGATCGCATGTTCGTCATAGCAATGTCTGGCTGTGTTACGGTTTAGTAGTCAGCAGAGCAGGTAGTCAGTCCTTCAGGTGGCGATCGGGCTAGGTAAGTACAGGCGCAGCAATTCGATCGGTCCTTTCATCAGCTTTTCAAACACACCGTCAGTTAGCGGCTGAGTAAGTCAGTGAATCCGTTTTTTGCTGATTGATCGCGTGTTGAGTTGTTTTGCTTGGTTGACCAGGGACCTTGACATGCCCCCCTAACCCTAAACTCTAGCCATTATGATATAATTGAAGCCTTGAGCCCTAAACCCTAAACTCAAAGAAGCTTCGCGGACTAAAGGCGCAGACGACTTCAATTTCGGGTCGGGATGTAGCATTCGGCTCACAGCTCGGCGTCGCGGGTGAATTTCCTTGAGCGACAGCTGAGGAAGTCAAGTGCACGATCACTGCGGAACAGGACTTGGGTGCTGGTGCTTCTGAATGCTAAACCTTGCAATCAACGCGACAGTCCCAACGCTCTCTGTGGTCTTTTGGGGACTAGATTTGAGCAGATGCTTGCCGTTCCTGGTAGCATGTCTTTCGCAGAACATGGTGCTGCAGATGCTGAAGTCCATATTCCGTGGTGCAGCTATCAAGGGGTCGGACTACATGGCAGTGAAATTCCCTTACAGCCTTCTATACCTGAAACCCAAACCCTAAACCCTAAATGCTAAATCCTAAATACTAATACTGAACCCCCAATCACTAAACACCAAACCCTAAATACTAAATAGTAGACCCTAAACCATTTCCACTAAATGCTTACCGTCTACTTGGAGGGTCGGGGGACTTAGCCACCGGTTATTTTACGGACTTGTAAGTACCATAACCCCAATTAGGGTCCCTTTTGGGGTACTTATAAGTCTACTTACTACCTACTTACTAAGTCCCCCGACCCTCCAAGTACGTACCCCCGGGTGAGTGCTCGAATCTGTGGTGCCGAAACCTCCCGCCTCGAGCTCTGAGCCCGTGAAAGTTTCGGGTTTGGGGTTTAAAGTTTCGGGGTTTTGGGCTTTTAGGGTTTTGGGCTTTAGGGTTTAAGGGTTTAGGGGTTTGGGGTTTCAAGTTTCGGGGTTTTAGGGTTTACGGTTTAAGGCTCAGGAACTTCGCGGTGTTTCTCCAAGACGTTGTTGTTGCAAACCGTAAGCGGCGCATGCGAGAGGAAGGCGGGCTGACTGCACAAGCTACGCTCGAGGTATTGGCAGGAGATGCGCTTCGACGAAGCATTGCAGTTGTCTTCAGTCTTAGGACATCGCGTTAATTACACGATTTGTGACTGGGAGTTTGTGGTTTTCTTTGGTGGTGGCTGTTTTCCCAGATTCCGACGGAGTGCATGATTGCATGTTCCGGGGCAATTGATTGGAATGCTTCGTGGCATGGTGGTGTGCATGGAAGTGCGTGAAGATCGCCGCTGATCCGACATCTCAGGGAGCTAGAACATTGCCAGAACACACACACATGCATTCATAAGCATCCACTGCCTTCATTTCATGAAAGGATATGGCTTTTCATATGCCTATCAATACATGCATTTCATTATAGGCAGTACATGCGTACACCCAAGCCTAGTGAGCCTACCAGTTCGCGAAGACACGGAATTTACAATGTGATGATGCAAGCATGCATGCGGACTTATGCCTATAACATACTGATGCAGACGCGCCATTGTCTAAAGTCTATGCCAGTATCAGTGTCTGTGTCTGTTGTCTTGCCTGTCTCTATGCTATGAGTGACACATATGCGCACCTAGGTTCTTAGAAGTAAACAGTGAGTAAGTGAGTAAGCAGGTAGGCCAAGTAAGCAGGGAGTCGGTACGTAGGGAGGTATGTAGGTCGGCAACTATGTAAGGAAGTAAGTGAGAAAACGCTGGCAGCCATGCATGAATGAAATTGTGCTTGTATGCTGTATGCACAGGCTTTTGCACTCGCTGACGCATGCGCGTCGTTTCCCTTTCCCTCTCAACCTCTCCGTTTCCCACCCGGTACACGCACATACACCCACCCTGATTCCCCTTTTTTGCAGTTTAGAACGACAGCAGAGGTTCTGGTGCAAGGAAACCCCAACACTTCTTTGGATTTGGGATACTGGTGCCGATCGGCGGGCTTCGGATGACAGTTTCGTCATGGTAGTCTTGGTCGTACACCTTTTTTCCGCTTTTTCTTGTGTTGCCCGACTGCTTAGCCGGGCTGAGGTAGGCTACGGCTCCGAGCCTGTGGTGCTCTACAGTGGCGACAGCACCAGTGTCGTGCCGGCGCTGAGTCTGGGCGTATCCAAGGCCGTTTCTGCACGGTAATTCTGCTTTTTGACGGGAATTAATGTTCAGGGTTTAGGGTTCAGCATGGTTCAGAACGTTGTTGTGAAAGCCTTCGAACGCAAATCCGCTCTGGTAGGATCTCGAACTTTAAACCCCAAACCTCAAAACCCTAAACCCTCAACCCTAAACCTTCACCGTCCGAGCCCAGAGCTAGAATTCCTGGAGGCCTACGTCCTCTAAGTCGAAGGTCTAAAGCTCTCTTAACCCCAGGCCGCCAGCCGTCTCCCTCTGGATCTGTGTACTTGTTGGTTCATGGGGGCACTTATAAGTAGAGTTATAAGTCGGAGAAGTATAAGTTTAACCCAAATTCGGGGACTTACAACCCCACTTTTCACTATACCCATGAAGCTCCGAAAGGTGCCCTTGTCAAATGAACTAGGTTTCCCTGAAGATCCGCAGAAGCCCCCAATGAAAGCCCTCTCCACACTCCAAACACCCAGCCCCTAAACCCCTAAACCCTGAACCCCCCAAACCCCTAAACCCCTAAACCCAACACCCGATGAAATCCTTCCTGAGCCCCCTAAACCCTAAACCCTAAACCCTAAAACCCTAAACCCTAAAACCCTAAACCCTAAACCCTAAACCTCTAAAACCCCTTTGAGAGCCGAGAAATCCCGAGTACGCCGCCGGATCGGGTCAGTTTGGAGCCCTGGCCTGCGTCCCGGGAGACGCCAGCCTCCCAGCGGCAAGGTCTCTGTCAAAGGGTGGCTTTGACGGGCATAGTGCATTATAGTATATGATAGTAAATTCTGGTACATTGTGGTATGTTATATTATAGTATAGTATCATGAGGTATAGTCTTGCATAGTGTGTTATTGTACATGAATAGTATGTTATAGTACATTATGGTAGATTAGAGTACATGACAGTGCATTCTAGAATGTGTAGGCGTCAAGGGGTTTCTAGGGCTTAGGGTTTTGGGGTCTAGAATGGGGCTTTGAGGTGCAATGGGCATCAGGCGTAGGGGTCAGCTTATGCCACGAGTCAAAACCCTAAACCCTAAACCCTAAACCCTAAACCCTAAACCCTAAACCCTAAAGCTTGGGTTTAAGAACCCGCGCGCCCTGGGGTTTGGGGGCTCTGAGAGTTGCGATGTAACTATCGAGTTTATTGGTTCGGGGCTAGGGGTTTAGGGGTTTCGGATCAGGGTTTAGGGTTTAGGGGCTTGGGATGTTTGGGGTTGAGGGTTTCAGAGGCGAACACACTTCGCTTGTGCTAATCCTACTGTAAGCCCCAAATCCGAAACGCTGAAGCCGGTTCTAAACCCTAAACCCTAAACCCTAACCCCTAACCCCTAACCCCTAAACCCTAAGCCCTAAACCCCAACCCCTAAACCCTAAACCATAAACCCTAAACCAGCTGAAGGGTTCGAAGCTAGGGCCGGGTCTATAAGCTGGAACGGGTCCCAGTACTAGAGCCCTGAACCATAAGCCGAAGACCCTAAACCCCCATACCTCAAACCTCAAACCCTAAACCCCTAAGCCTCAAACTCTTAATTCCTAACCTGAAACAAACTGAAACCTGAAACCCTGAACCTAAAACCCTGAAACCCAGGCAACTGGCTGGAGCTGGATGCCGGTACCGGGAAGCTGTCGCTGAAAGCGGGGAAGCAGAGTGCAGGTGCAGACTGCTTGGGGTTGAGGGTTTTAGGGTGTGGGGTGTCGGATTTAGGATGTTTTTGGTTTAGACTTTTCGTCACGGTCTGGGGTTTGCGGCTTAGGGCTATGGTATCAGAGTGAGAAGAAGTAGCCTGCGACGTCATTGTGCATCCGATTATCAGAGCATGCATGCAAGAACCGTAATAGCGTTCACTCCGGCACCATCCATGCCCGAGCCGCAACAACGTCCACCGTGTTCTGCCAAGCTGCGAGTCATGAAGTTTGCTTTCGCAAAAGCCAGCGCAAGGCTTCGAAAGCTCACTCACTTCTGCGTTCGGGCAACAGCGCAGTGAAAAAAGATTTTCGCGCCAAACAAATTGCGAGTTGATAGCCCGTTTCTAGCCCTGAAAATCACTGACTTGCGAATGCATCGTTTTCAGCATGTCAACATTAGCGGAAGTGCTTCCCGCACCACGGGCACCTGGGGCGCGCACCTTGTAGTTTGGGGCAGCCTTGAGGTATAGGGCTCTGTCTATTATTTCTAAAAGGACAAGGGTGGTTTGGGGTTCGTTTCGGAGCCCTTGGGCTTCCGTTGATTTGAGGCTCTCATGTTACAAACCCTCACACCATCCCGAACCTACGCGATACCCCAACCGAGGCCCTAAAGAGAAGACACGATTCGGGCAGTTCGACCTTAGGCTGTGAAGCATAGGATTTTGAAGGCCTGGAAGGTCGAGATGCTCGTGTGTCCCTGCTTCCTTTGGGGGGTAAAAAAAGATCGAGGCTCCCGCCAAAACGAATGAACTCTCAGCCCTTGACCCATTCTATGCAGGGGGGCTCACCGGCGGCAAGGGCGAAACGATGGGCCAAGGCCTGATCATAGAAATGGTGAGAAAAAGTTTGGCTGCGGATGGCGGGTTTTGGTGTTCTGGGCTCGGATAATGGATGCTTAAACAGAAAATGCACAAAACATGGGTCTGTATATGTCTATGTCTAGGTCTGGATCTATGTCGTGGAATATGAATATGCATACAGATACATATTTTCCTATATATATATATATATATTTATATTTACGTATGGATGTTTGTGTATGTGTATGTGCAGCTGTATGTGTATGTGTATGCCTATGCCCCTGCCTATGCCTATGTGTATGTGTATGTGTATGTGTGTAGGTGTAGATGTACATGTGCATGTATTGTATGTTTACGTATGTGTACAAGTACATTATATGTATACCTGTCTGTCCGTCTGTCCGTCCGTCCGTCGATCCGTCCTTCCGTCCGTCTGTCTGCCCACTTATTTATGTATGCATGTATCTACGTACGTACGTCGGCAGGTATGTTTGTGTGTATATATATATATATATATATATGTATGTATGTATGCATGCATTGTATGCATGTATACATGTGTGTATATATATACACATAAGAGGGTATATGTGTATATATATATATATATACATACATACATTGCGGCGTCTTGGGGGAGTGTGGCAAACGACCTGAAGATGCATCCACATTGCGAAGACGCATTCGTCAAAATAAAGCCTTAAAGGCGCAGACGCATTCTGAAGACGCATTGAGTGAATACGCATTGGAAGGCGCAGACGCATTGGCAGGCGCAGACGCATGGTGAAGACGAATTGGGTGGCGCAGACGCATTGTGAAGACGCTTTGGGTGGCGCAGACGCATTGCGATGCATTGCGAAGACACGTTGGATAGGCGAAGACGAATTGCGAAGACACGTTGGGTAGGCGAAGACGCATTGCGAAGATGCGCTGGGGTAGCGAAGAAGGCTTGAGGAGACACATTGCGAGGCTACGGTCCGGGTAGGTGCAGACGCATTGCGAAACCGCTTTCACGACATAACGGCCACGAGCAGAATGCGAGGGCAGCTTCACATGCATGACTCGCATGACAAGTGAATGTGCATGGGTTTCGCATGACATTTGATGTGAGAATCAGGGGCTCTCCATCAGTCCAAGGCTCCGTCCTGGGAGATCCAGTGGTATAAGAGTCCGGATTATGAGATGGTGTGCGCGCAACCGTCCACTGGTTGTTTGGCCAGCATGACCGAAACAAGCCACCCCCAGCTCCATCTATATACGTGCTCCTTATTGAGAGGAGGAGCACTTATGGATATGGCTCAATCTGTATCTTCGGTCAGAAGAACCGTAGGCATCCTCATTAGATAAGCGGCGCTTCCACCGTCCAAGGCGTGATCTCTGGAGCTCAAGGTTTGTTACAGTTCTGATTTAAAAATCGGGGCGCCCCAGCAGTGAAAGGCTCCATCCTCGGAGTTCAATTTTTTTGAGAGTCCTGAAGTGGGCCGCCCGATCAGTGCACGGCTCCACCCTCGGCATTCAAGCTTTGTAAGAGTCCTGATTTCGAAATCAGTGGAGCAAAAACAGTCAAAGGCTCCACCCTGGGAGTTCAATGCTGGTAAAAAATTTGATTTCAACATCAGGGGTGCCCCATCGGTCCAAGGCCCCACCTTTGGAGTTCAAGATGTATAAGATTTCTGAATGAAGCAATCAGGGGCGCCCATCAGTCCCAGTTCAAGATCTTTAAAGGTTTGGCCTTAAAAATCAGGGCGACCCATCAGTCCAAGGCCCCACCCGCAGAGTTCAAGATCTTTAAGAGTTCTGATTAAAAAACAGGGGCGTTCCATCAGTCCAAGGCCCTATTCTCAGAGGTCAAGATCTATCCGAGTTCTGTTGCGAAAAACCAGGGGTGCGCCATCAGTGCAAGGCCCCACCCGCGGAGTTCAAGATCTGTAAGAGTTCTGATTTCAACCTCAGGGGCGCGCCATCAGTCCAAGGCCTTATTCTCCGAGTTCAGGACCTATGTAAGAGTTTTTGAATAAATCATGGACGCCCCGTCAGTCCAAGACCCCACCCTAGGAGTTCAAGATCCAATTTAAGACATCAGGGGCGCCCACCAGTCCCAGTCCAAGATCTTTAAATGTTCTGCCTTAAAACTTAGGGCGACCCATCAGTCCAAGGCCCCACCCTCGGGGTTCACTATTTGTAAGAGTTCTGACTAAAAATCAAGGTGCACCATCAGTGCGAGGCTCTATCCTCGTTGTTCAAGATCTATATGATATATGAGTTCTGATTTAGACATCAGGGCGCTCCATCGGTCCTATCCTCAAAGTTCAAGATCTATAAGAGTTCTGGTTTAAACATCAGGGGTGCTCCATCAGTCCAAGGCCTTATCCTCGGAGCTCAAGATCTTTAAGAGTTCCGATTTAAACATCAGGGCGCCCCATCATTTCAAGGGCCTTCTCTCGGAGTTCAAGATTTTTCAAGGTTCTGACTTCAAAATCAGTGGCGGCCCACGAGTCCAAGGCCCCACCCTCGGAGAGAAAGGTTTGTAAAGGTGCTGATTTTGACATCAGGGGGGCGCCGTGAGTCCAAGGTCTTATCCTCAAAGTTCAAGATCTATATCAGAGTTCTGATTTAAAAGATCAGGGCGCCTCATCCGTCCGAAACCCCAGCCTCGGAGCTCAAGATCTATACGAGTTCTGCTTTAAAAACTCAGCAGGGGCGGAGCATCAGTCCAAAGCCCCATCCTCCGAGTTGTCTATAAGAGCCCTGTTTTGAAAATCAGGGGCGCTCCATCAGTCCAAAGCCCCACCCTCGCAGTTCAAGATCTGTAAGGGTTCTGGGCTCTAGCGAGAGATCCAGGGGCCTCGGGTATTGTGGCTTCACAATCCGACGTCACGACCCAATTCGGCGCCACCACCACCTAATGTGGCGTCAGGAATTCGGCGTCACCACCGGATGCGGCGTCACCAATCCGGCGTCACCACCTAATGCAGCGTCAGCAGTTCGGCGTCACCACCTATTGTGGCGTCAGCAACTCGGCATCACCACCCAATGCGGCTTCACAATTCGGCGTCACCACCCAATGCGGCGTCAGGAAACAAGTCGGCGTCACGGCCCAATTTCGGCGCCAGGGGACAATTCGGCATCAGACAATGTGGCGTCACAATTCGCCCTCACCTAAAGCAATGCGGCTCCAGGAATTCGGATTCGGCGTCAAGTCGTTTGCCACACTCCCCCGGGCGGCCGCCCTCCATACATGTACATATACATATACATATACATATACATATACATATACATATACATATACATATACATATACATATACATATACATATACATATACATATACATATACATATACATATACATATACATATGTATATATATATATATATATAATATGTATTTATCTATTGACACGTATATTTTCGTTTAGATGTCACTAGTATGCTCTAAACATGTAGATGCTTCACCCTAAGCCCCAGACCCTGCATGCATCACGGGGAAATGATACGCAAATCTTGGCATCCCGTCGCAAGGCTCTATATGCTCGGTTGAGAAGGGTGGCGCTACCCGTCGCAATGTCTGACTTCGTCAAGTTTTCTTCTAAGGGGTCTGGTCTAGGAAAGGCCTTTCAAGCTTTCAGAATTCTGTCGAGGCTTTAGTGTGAGACCCAGATAACAGAACTTTGGATCCTTATGCTCCTATGCCCTGAACCCTGGGATCCTGCAGTCAGTCCACAAAGCGCAGTCCTGATGCCCGAGTCGCAATAGCCCCCATATACCGTCCAAGAGCCTCCCAAAATTTCCACAACCCCCGCCCCAACCACGACAAAAGCCGGGAACTCCGATACCGGAAGCCTTCAGCCCCAATACTGGAGACGCCCTCAACCCTCATACTGGAACCCTAAACTAAACCCTGCACCCTCAACCTCCACCCTAAACTCTTAACTCTCGCCCCGAAAGCCGGCCTCAACTCCCAACCCGAAAGCCCTGGATCGCAAACCCTCATAAGAAGGGCCTTGAACAATTCCCTATATTATTCCTGAGGGTTCTCCCACCCAAAGCCTGACTGTTAAGCAGCCCGGAAACGCCTCAAGGCGAAAGGCAGCGTCGTCGTTCTGTCGCCCTCGCGCTGGACCGGGATGGGCTACAGCCACCCTGCTGTTCGAAGTTAGCTTTCCTTTGGTTGAAGGAGATTTAGGGATGTATGATTGTTTCTACACGAGTCTGTCTATGAGGGTTTATGGTAATGCAGACCTTGATCAATGAAACCCTTGATTTTCGAGGCATTACTTGAATTCTTGCGTGAGCCCGCTGTGCGGTTTGCTTAGCACTTTGACCTCAGAGACTCCAATATCCCTTAATTAAGGAATATGCCTTAAATTATAGTAGGATCTCGAATATGATTTAAGGACTATTCCTTAATTAAGGGATATTGGAGTCTCTGGGCTTAAGCCCCGCACCCTCAGGTCTGAGAAGCCCTGGAAACACCCTGGGTTCCTATAGAGGTACATATTCATGGGCTCTCTGGGTAAGCTGGCATCCCGGAAGTGCGATCAGCCGACCTTCGTGCTTTTCATGAGGGCATTATGTGGTTTCACGCCACGAATTTCCCGAACTCAAGCCCCTGATCATAGCCTTCCTCGGAGTAACGTTTTTGGGCCTTCGGGCCGTTGCCAGTGCCAAGGCTCTGAAATTGAAACCGCGAGCCCTGAACCAAAAAGTGTTAAACCTTAAATACATCTGAAACCCTTAATCGAACCTTAAATGCCCCTAAATACATCCAAAACCTTTAATTGAACCCTAAGCCCTAAACCCTCTTTTGAACCCTAAAGGCTTTCAAGTCAGAGGCTACAGCCCGAGCTCCGACGTGCTCTATGCCACCGTCGGGGAGAAGTCGCCCATCCTCCAGCCGAACCCGGAGGGGGATGGCCGGACAGGGGCAGGGTGTAGGCTTTGAGGGTTTAGGGTTTAGGGACTTTGGGGTTTAGCGTTCAGGGACTGTAGGGTTACGGGTTTTAGGTTTTTGGGGTTTAGGGTTTAGGGTTTAGGGTGTATTGGGCCCCCGGCTTTGGGGTTGGGATGCTTTAGGGGTTTAAGTTTGAGGTTTAGGGGAACTCCCAAGAGGTTTTCCGGTCACCAAAGCTCGTCGGATCCCACTATGTAGGGTCGAGAGTATTGTGGGGTCCCTCAGGCTCTGAAACGTCCAACTCAAGCCTTGGGAGCCCTGGACACTTGAGGGGCAAGTAGCTGGCGACGTCGAGATGCTACAAATCTGCCGAGGGTCACCGTGCGAAGGCTCTTGTCGTATGTCTTCTTTCGCTGATCCTTGACAGTTTTGACCGCCAGACGGCTTCATGCCGTGCAGACGGCTTTCTCAGACAAATCCTCAATAGATCCCGCACCATAAGACTAACACGTCACACAAATCACTTACAAACTCTTCCCCCCTGAAACCCTCAATTCAACCGTTCAAGAGCCCAGAACCCTAAACCCTAAACCCTAAATTCTAAACCCTGCACCCTAGACCCTAAATCCTAAACCCTGAACCCTAGACCCTAAATCCTAAACTTTAGACCCTAGACCCTAAACCCTGAACCCCCCTGGAGGCCTTCCTCCCACGCGCTTCTCTGCCAGCTGCGCTGGGCCGGCTTTTGCCTTTGATGTCCTCAGCGGTGCCTCCGCAGAACGTGTTGTTGCGGGGCATTGGGTTTCAGAGTCTAGGTTTTCGGGACTACGTTTCCAGAGTTGGTACCACAACTTGCAGTTGCCTGTGGTGGTATGCTTTGTTGTCGTCATCGTCTGCTTCGGTCTGGCTGTCTTGTCGCGCTTCGCCGTCGGTCGGTTTGCAAGTCTTTTTCGTTTTGTTGTATGTGTGTCGGGATTTAATCCTCAAATCACCAGGCCGGACTAACACCCCTTTCCTGACCGCACGTATGTCCTGGTTCCCTGCACTCCACTCCCCGTTCTGTAGGATCCGCACATTCATCCTCGCCACCCCCCCGCCCCACACCCCGCCCCAAATCCCCCCAAGCGTTCGCGAGACGGAGGGTCTCGACAGTTAGTTGAACAGATTTCGGTGCTTTTTGGTTTCTTGTACCCGTGTTTGATGGGTTATACCTCATCTTGAGAGACATATCTCGGTTCGCTCTTGTCGGCGCTGGTCGTGGGGCTTTAGAGTTGCAGGGCAAGACAGGTTTGGGCTCCATGCTGTGGTCTTGAGAACTTCAGCAGCTTGCAGGCAGTGTCGTGAAGAGGCCTTTGAACACGGATACACTGGTTTTAACACCGGGGCTTCTATGTTTGGTCTATGTAGGACAATTTGATTTCCGGCCAATAGCACCTGCGAGTTGGGTTTGAGGGCCACTGGATTGAAGTCGTTGGGTTCAGAGATCCGGGGACACTGGGCTGATCAAGTAGAGTGACACGCGCCCAGCTTGGAGGTGAACAGATTTGCCTTGAATCGAAACCCCTATTCGGGCTCCCCGAACCCTAAACCCTAAACCGTAAACCCGAAACCCTAAACCCGCATTTGGGTTTATATGTACCTTGACGGGAAGGGACCATAATTTTTGGTTGCAGGAGACCGTGCCACCAGCAGGAGCTTCTATATAGAGGCTACGATGCTGGGTCCCCAGAGACTCCAATATCCCTTAATTAATGAATATTCCTTAGATTATAGTAGGATCCCTAATATGGATCCCTAATATAATTCAAGGAACATTCCATATTTAAGGGATATTGGAGTCTCTGGGTCTCAATGGCGACATACAAGCTTTTGAGCGCACCCCTAAACCCTAAACCCGAATCCTTCCTCAGACGCTTGCAGCAGTTTAGGAGCCAAAATGAATCCCGGAGCATCCCGTCTGAGGTGTGGCTACCTGGGATGGCCACCAGTGTCTCGGCAATGAGTTTTGGGTTTAGGTTTGGGTTTGGGGTTTAGGGTGATCCGAAAGCCTGAACGATCTGAGAGATGCAGATATCGACCTTGATCCCCCGAAATCCTCAGGCCTACCCTGACCCTTTTTAGGACCTATACACGGAACTGTGTGGCGGTTTCCGATAATATGGTACCCTGATATAGCACCCTAAAGAGTAGGATCCTTATTCTGAGGACCCCAAATAAGGTACCACTTTTTTTTTTCGGAAGCTCCCATTTAGATTAAGGAGCCGCCGCCAAGGATTTTCACCCTGGACGCCGAAGGCGGCCTTCAGCTGAGCCCGGAGGAGTCTTTGATCCAGAGCCTCGAAACCCTAAACCCTAAACCCAAAACCCTAAACCCTAAACCTAAACCGTAAACCCTAAACCCTAAAGGTTTAGGGTCTAGGGTTTAGGGTTTCTGAGCCCGCAGGAGTCTTTGACCCAGAGCCTCGACAGCTCCCAGGCCGGGGAGGTTCTGGAGGAAGGGAATTCCGAGAGACTCCTATCTCCCTTTTTAAGGCTTAGGGGTACTTAGAAGTAATTTTTAGTTTTGGGTTATTATAATCCCTAAGAAACAGCTAAAATTACAATTTTTGCTAGGGTTCTAAGTTCAGTATAGAAGGAATATTCCTCAAATTTTGGTAGGATCCCTAATATGATTTAAGGAATATTCCGTAAATTCAAGTAGGATCCCTAATATGATTTAAGGAATATTCCGTAAATTCAAGTAGGATCCCTAATGTGATCTAAGGAATATAATTAAGGGATATTGGAGTCTCTGGGAACTGGGACGTAGGGTCACTGCAGCGGTCATAACAAGGGGGATCTGCAAGGGTGATTCTGATTACGAGGATTACAGCGAGAGTTCCGCATCAAGCTTTATGCTTCAGGATTTAGGGTTGAGGGTTTCGGATTTCAGGTGCAGGGATAGGGACCCTCAGACCCCTACCTAAACCCTTAAACCCCTGAACCCTAAACACTGAACCCTAAACCGGCCGGAGGGATTGGGACCCACAGACTGTTGGTTTGTTTCGAAACGCCGGTGGAATCCATTCTTTAGGAACACAAATTAGGGACCCCCAAAAGCACATAAGCATAAGCATTGTGTAGGGGTATCCCTACCTTATTGGCCTTCCTTTTAAGGGGGTTTATATGGGATATCCCTATCCTAGTTTTTGCTTATGTGCTTCTTGGTGTCTAACAAAGATCTCAGCCCCACAGTTCTTCTAGCATGATGCAGAGGTGGGTCTGCCTAGTAGTAGAGTAGGGAACCTTTAACCTTTTCTGGGTAGTATAGTCCCTATATAATACCTATCTAGCCAAAACGCTTAGCCTTTGGTAGGTCTGCAGCCAGTGTTACTTAACACGAAACCTCGCCTGTTTCGGCACAAGTCGCCGTGTCTCATTCTTTGGTCGGACCTTGGTTCATAGGGTTTAGGGTTTAGGGTTTAGAGTTTAGGGTTTAGGGTTTGGGGTTTGGGGTTTAGGGTTTAGGGTCGCCTTATTCCCTTTTTTAAAGCTATCCTTGGCCATGGCTTTTGTGTTTTGTAAAGCTAGCCTTGGCATTGTTTTTTTTGCGGATTCCTTGCTTTGTTGTAAGCGTTTGCCTTCGTGTCGATGATGGTGTGGCAGAGAGCGTCTTCTGCAAGTCTGCGCGGCTAAAGGTCGCCAGGCCAAAAGCTCCGTCTCGACGGGTCTTGCTTGTCCATGTCTGCAGTGATAGAAGGACGCCTGAAATCCGCGCATGTTTTCACCCGAGTCGGCTTCGTTGTTGCTAGACCTATGCATGTCTCATTCTGAACAGGATGAGCTTCCGGACAATCCATAGTTGAACCCTGCGTCGTCGGTTTATTCCGGCGACGATCAATGCTCGCCTGTCTTACTGTCCCAACTTTTCGCCCTAAACCCAAAGCCCAAGGCCCTAAACCCGAAACCCTGCTCGCCCAATCGGGCTTTCGGAGCTGATCTGCAGTCACGAAAAGGAGCTTTCAAGAAAAAAAAACCCGAAACCCTTGCCCAGAGAGCCCAATACCCCTTAATTAAGCAATATACCTTAAGTTATAAGGGGACGCATAATATGATTTAAGCCATGTTCCTTAATTAAGGGGTATTGGGCTCTCTGGGTGCCGGTCCCCTTACCAGAGCAGCTCCAGGATGGCCCTGTGCGGCGGACTGTGGGCCCACTGCAGTGCACCATCTTCGGGCACTATGAGCCCCTCAGCACCGGCATACTTCGGTTCAGGGGTCAGAGAGTTTGGGCATTTGGGGTTAGGGTTTTTGGGTCTACTTGGAGGTTCATGGGTAGTTATAAGTGGGGTTCTAAGTCCCTTAATATGGGTTATAACTACAGTTATCCTACTTATAAACCTACTGATAACTACCCATGAACCTCCAAGTAGGCCCTCCCGGACTCTCCGTTTTGGGCTCGGGCAGTCTTCATTTTGGGGCGGAGTGCTTCGCGACTTCCTCGAGGCTCCTCGCAATTTGAGGGACCCAGCCCTAAGCCCTAAACCCTAAACCCCCAAACCCTTAAACCCCCTAAACCCCTAAACAAGCAACTAAACCCCCTAAACCCCTAAACCCCCGAAACCCTCTAAACCCCCTAAACCCCCTAAACCCCCTTGAACCCCAAACTCCTAAACCCCAAACTCTCAGACAGATGCAAGCAAATGTATCCAAACCCAGACCTCGAGCCCCTTCAGACTGCAAACCTCCATAGGGGAGTCTCCGAAAATTAGGGGTACCATATTTTGGGGTCCTTATAATAAGGATCCTACTATTTAGGGTACCATATTAGGGTCCCCTATTTTCGGAAACTCCCATAGAACGAATCCTAGGTACTGTTTGGATCATGGGACTTAGTAAGTATGGTTATAAGTACCCTAACATGACCCTTCAAACAGGCCTTCGGGACATTTGACATGTTCCCTTGTTGGGCTGAAGAGGATCCTATTTACTACTATTTTTCAAAGGCCGTAAAAGCCCCACCTAGAATCCCTAAACCCTCAATCCTAAACGCTAAACTGCAGGGTTTTGGAGTCATTTCAAAACCTGTGGAGTCTGTCAGTAGCTCCCCGACTAAATCCTAAATTGCTATGAATTCCTAGTCGTAAGTCATCATTGCATTGCCACTGTAGTGCTGTTCCTCCTAGTACCTAGTATACGCAACCATACACCCCGAACTCTAAACACCCTAAAACCATGAGCCCTGAAAGCCCGAAACGCTGAGCCCTAAAGCTCTAAACCCGAAAGTCCTCAGCCCTAAACCCAGGTGGGTAGTTGTCAAAATTATGGCCCTTTCGTGGGTGCCCTAAATATTAGGTGCGGTAGTATATTAGGGAGCCAAAAAGGGACCCTAATTTTGACAACTACCCAGGTGGTCCTCGGCGCGCCAGGGCGGCATTGTCAGCCACCGCTTGACGATGGAGTTCCGGGCTTCGTGTCTGCAGTTGCCGCTTTAGGGTTCAGGGTTTGGAGGTTTGGGTTTAGGGTTTCAGGTTTAGCGTTTAAGGTTTGGGGTTTAGGGTTTCAGGTTTAGGGTTTAAGGTTTGGGGTTTAGGGTTTTCAGGTTTAGGTTTTCGGCTGTCGGGTTTCAGCCTCAGGTTGGGGGTTTCGGGTTTCGGGCCTACGGTTTGGGGATTCAGGCTGGAGTGTTTGGGTTTCGGGTCCAAGGCTTAGGATTACGAGTCAATGGACGACGTCAGGTGAGGTTCTGCATTCGTTTGCTTTTCGCAGAGCTCTTGAACCTGGCGGGACCCTGTGCCATTGCCCCCTTGACGCCGGTGTGAATCTGCCTGCACGCCGGGGCTTTGTCGGGCTTTCTTGGAACAGACCGGTTTGTGTTGCGTTGTTTTGCCAAGTTGTGTGGCCAGGGGTGGGGGTCCTAAACTGCGGTGTCCTGGTGTTTCGGTATGAGGTCGGGTTTAGAAATTGAATGGGTTTGATAAGTTGGGTGTCAGTTCTGCAGGTGCAGGTCCTGGAGGTCTTTTTGTTGGCATGCAAAGTCTGCAAGCTTTCGTTTTGGCTTGCTGACAGAGTCAGAAACTTTAAGCCGGAACTGAACCTAAACTTCTAGCCACAAACCCTAAACCCTAAACCCTCAACCTCAAGTTCCGAAGCTCTGAGCTGAAGGATCACACGTGCTGGGCCAAGACGCAGCAGAGTTTCGGAAGCCGCATCGACAAGGACTGGATTCATATGTGGTTGTGGCAGGTTCCGGCATCTCCGTGCTGCTGCTGCTGCTACTACTACGGCTACGACTACGACGACGACGACGACGACTACTACTACTACTGCTACTACTACTGCTACTACTACTAACAACAACAACAACAACTACTACTACTACTGCTACTACTGCTACTACTACTACTGAGGATAACATTCGTAGTAACAACTGCAACACGCTGATCCCTGGAACCCTCACATCTTGCACAGCACCTTCAAAAACTGTACACCCCCTGAACGCTTGAAACCTAAAGCTCATGTAAACCCCGAGTTGACAAAGCCCTGAAGCTGAGGGTTTAGGGTTTAGGCACAGTTCCAGTACCCATAGCGTTTCAGGGCTTTAGCGTAGAGGGTGTAGGTGGGCTTTAGGGTAGAGGGTGTACGTTTTTCTTGGTTTTAGAGTTTAAGGATTTAGGGGTTTATGGTTTTTGGGGTTTAGGGGTTTAGGATCACAGATTGGATGCCGGAAGCGCCCTCAACAACACGCTCAGGACGCGAAAAATTGAGATGCCTGAAGCCTCAACGTTGAAGGTTGCAAGATCGTTTGTATCAGGTAAGCCCAAACCTTCAGCCTAAAAAATCCCAGAAAAGTGTCTATATCAGTTTAGCCCCCCACCCCCCTCCCCCCTACCCCCCTTAATTACGGAATTGATTTCGACTCTTAAACCAAAGCTTCCTTGCAGGGCCACGCGTCGGAGAGTGCTTGCCGGAGCAAATGCCGCGGCGAAGCTTTGCCATGTCGTAAATTCAGAGACACCCTTCACCTTCTTCTAGCTTTTTTCCAAATTAAAGCAGACTGAGCATGATACTGTTGATGATATAAATTATGCATTACCTTAAGGACCCAAAACCATGGGAATTATGGGTATATTCCTTATTATGGGAAATGCAGGATTTATATCATCAACCGTATACGACCCTGAGAACTATGCGAGTCTAGGCTCTGATGATGTTGACCATGATTTGTCTCGTCGTCGTTGCTACCTTGAGATGATGTGGCTGAAAGTGTGGACAACTGTGTCAACTGCTGACCGCGATGAACATGTTCAGAACGTTCCAAATCGCAACAGTGACGCCGACATATCTAGCCCGGAACCCAAAGTTGATGAATGTCAGAAGTAAGGCTTGACGAGTCAAAAAGCATAGCAACAACATGTTGATGTTCGTTTGACTGGTCATGCGATAACCAACCCAGAGACTCCCATATCCCTTAATTCAGGAATATTCCGTAAATTATAGTAGGATCCCTGATATTATTTAAGGAATATTCCTTAATTAAGGGATATTGGAGTCTCTGGGAAGATGATTGCCAAGTAAACACGGCAATCTTGCTGCACTGGTGGCCCCGAAGCTGAGTGCTGATAGCTATGGGCCTGTAAGAAGGGCCGTAACATTACCGTTCGCAGTTTCGACACATACAGCAATGCTAACGATGCCCATTCATCATAAGCTCCTTTGGCGTGGTTCTGATGAAGTTGGGCGACAAAAGGCCATCATGATAAGGCATTCTTGCAAAATGGACACCCGTGATGCCAGTGCACCTTCTCTGTGGGAACATGGAGCCCAACCCAAAGCCAAGAACTCTAAGGCAGACAGCAGACATAAGAAACCTTTGCAAGCACCAGGACTGCCTCCAGCAAGTTTCGGAGTGCATTCAACAAGCATGTTTTGTTACAGCAGCTATCAAATTCAGTGAACCAATGGACAGTTGTGGCAAAACCAAACATGAAGCACGGAAAGAAGGATGCACAAGCAGAGACAGAGAGAGACACAGAGGGAGGAAGAGAGGGAAACTGCGGCCTTTTACCGGGGTTGTAGGGAACCTTGGGTTTGTTTCGGTGTTGATGGTTGTTCGGATGGTAGTGTATGTTCTTGTTCTCGTGCCGACCGTAGACCCCTCACAATGCCGGGAAAGACTTGTCCTAATGCTGACTTCCTTACTACGTTGACGCACCCCTAAACCCTTAAACCTAAACTCCAAACCCTAAACCGTTGTTCCCAAAAACGGAAAACGATATCTTATCCAGCTGGCCTTGGCACCGTCTTGCGTGGGTATCTTAAGCAGCGCGGGTGGGCTTCAAAGAGAGAGAGAGAGAGAGAGAGAGAGAGAGAGAGAGAGAGAGAGAGAGAGAGAGAGAGAGAGAGAGAGAGCGAGAGAGCGAGAGAGCGAGAGAGCGAGAGAGCGAGAGAGCGAGAGAGCGAGAGAGCGAGAGAGCGAGAGAGCGAGGGGGAGGGGGAGGGAGGGAGGGAGGGAGGGAGGGAGGGACGGAAGGAGTGCGAGAGAGAAAAAGCAGGAGCGAGGGAGGGAGTCTTGGCGGGAAGTCGAAGACGACTAGCCTCCCAGGAACTGTACTGCACACACTGGGCCGTGGATGGTGGCAAGTGCTTCTTTTACAGCGACTTACCGGCAGAGCTGTTGTTGAACTTCAGTCCATTGCTCCCCAAGAAAGGCCATTCCACCGCCTGTCAATAGCCGGAAATTTTGCTTCAGCACCCCTGCATCTGGATGTCAACGGAGAGAACCTTCAAAGGACCCTGGGCCGCGCATGGACGCCATGCCTGACAGCCTGTCATCAGCCTAAACCCTTACCGTTGCTAAATCCTTCCCGCAAATGGCATTCTGAACCTCTCACGCTGCGTGAGAACTCAGGCGGGCTCTGCAAGAGCAGCGACGTGGATGATTTTGCTTGCACCCTCAAGCATGCCACATCCCCGGCAGGTTTAATGTAGGGGCCTTAATGATCACCTACATTATTTTTTCGGGGTTCCTTACTATAACTATACTACAATGGGCCGCAAAACCCTATTCTATTTATTAAGGTCCCTATACCAAAGCCTCATGATAGCCCTCATAGTAGCCCTTATAGGCCCTATTCTAAGTATTAAGCCTCCTATATTAAGCGTTTCGGCTTCAGGGGGTTTGGGATTTTCCCAGAGAGCCCAATACCCCTTAATTAAGCAATATACCTTGAGTTATAAGGGGACGCATAATATGATTTAAGCCATATTCCTTAATTAAGGGGTATTAGAATCCCCAAAACCCTAAACCCCAAAGATCCCTTATAGGATCCCTTTAAAGGAACCCTAGGTATTCCTTAATTAAGGGGTATTGGGCTCTCTGGTTTGGGATTTTCGGGTTTTGCGGTTCAGGGCCGGGCTTCGCAGTACTCGTGGCCCGCGCGCTGGAGCAGAGGCTTTCGGGTTGCCTGCGGGTTTAGGGTTTAGGGTTGTTTAGGGGTTTAGGGTTTAGGGTTTAGGGGTTTAGGGTTTAGGGTTTAGGGGTTTAGGGTCTAGGGGGTTAGGGTTTTAGGGTTTAGGGTTTAGGGTTGTTTAGGGGTTTAGGGTTTAGGGTTTAGGGTTTAGGGGTTTAGGGTCTAGGGGGTTAGGGTTTAGGGGTTTAGGGTCTAGGGGGTTAGGGTTTTAGGGTTTAGGGTTTAGGGTTGTTTAGGGGTTTAGGGTCTAGGGGGTTAGGGTTTTAGGGTGTAGGGTTTAGGGTTTAGGGGTTTAGGGTTTAGGGTTTAGGGTGAAGTAAGGGGCCTCAAACGGAACGACGGCTCCCAAATCCCAACCCCCCCAAATCGACCCTAAAACCCTAAGCCCGAAACCCGCCCCCAAAAATACGCGAAACTGAAAATGGAGCAAGGGTCATACAGACGCCTTGAATCGTAAAGACCTCAAGCTCTAAACCGTAGAAGGCTACAGGTCGCCTGAGGCGCTAGAACTCCCACAAAGGAAGACCGAGGAAACCCAGGCCAGAAAGCTCTGAGAGGTCTGGGTCACTGCACGCTACCCGGGCTGTGGTGAGCGCCACAGCTGCGTCGACCTGAAGCAGCTCGCCCTGCCTGGTTTTTTTTGTTTAGGGTTTAGGGTTTCATTGAGGTCTGTGTCTCGTGGGGGGCAGGGATAGGGGTCCGCAGCGGTGGGGTTCGGCTGAAGGGGATCAGGTGGGTTAGATTCTGAGTTTCTGTGTTTCGGGTCTCAGAGCTCATGGCTGGGTCCTGTTTAGAGCGGTTTAGGGTTTAGGGTTTAGGGTTTAGGGTTTGAGAATCAGTTGAGTCATTATCCTTCTCTCAGTCCAGCCGCTAGGGCTGGTTCACAATTTGGGAGCTTAATTCTCAGATGTCGTGCTGATATACAGCAGATAGCAGGGTTCAACAGTTGAAAACGATTCATAATATAGATATATAAGGCCCTTAATAGTAGCCCTATTATAGACTGTTACTGTGTGGGGGGCCGTACCCAAGCAGGGTCTTTCTTGATTCCCTTACAAGAGCGCAACCGACCTTCTGGGATGAGCCTGCTCCAAGCCCGAAGCCCTAAAGTGCAGAGGTTCCAACTTGGCGGGTCTTTAGGGGACTAAGTAAGTAGGTAGTAAGTAGACTTATAAGTACCCTAAAAGGGACCCTAATTGGGGTTATGGTACTTATAAATTATAAGGCCTTGAAACAACCAGTTACTAAGTCCCCCGACCCTCCAAGAAAGCACTGAGACAACGCAGGGTTGGCCAAAGCTAGGGGTCGCTTTTCAAGGCACAACGAATGCTACCTCTACGGGTGTCGTTCAGATCCCTCAAGACACAAGCTGAAAGTCCGGTGATCTCGGCTAGTGGGTGCGACCCGTGGGAGTTTGTTTGAGACCAAAGCGGCAAAACCCTCAGCACCTAAACTCGAAATCAATAAAGCCAAACACCTACACCCTAATCCCGTAAACCCGAAATCCGAAACCCAAGTTCTCAAAGCTCAGACCGGTAGCAGGGGTCGGAGCTTCGAAACCTTGCTATTCTGGCCCAGGTTCCCGGGGCACCACTACGTCTCCGGCAAGTACTGCCCCGGCGGTGCCCCTTTGCCTGCAGCTGCCGAAATTGTGTGTAGGGGTCTAGGAATTCAGGAGGTTTAGGGGTTCTTGTTGCGGGGTTTAGTTTAAGCTACCATAGTAAGGAAACCCCATTAATTACCGTAGAGGATCCCGATTATGGTAACTTAAGCTCAGCTCTCTGACGCGATCCCAGGAGGCCCGGGAGTCTCATAGCAGGAGGGTCGGGGGACTCAGTAACCGGTTCTTTTAGGGTACTTACAAGTACCATAACCCCAATTAGGGTCCCTTTTAGGGTACTTATAAGTCTACTTACTACCTACTTACTAAGTCCCCTAAAGACCCTCCAAGTAGCAGCCATAGCAGATGGAAGCCGGTAGTAGGGAGGCTCAGTAGGCGGAATCCATCCTGGGCACCGCAAAGTAAGGAGCCCCCCCTGTGATTTTCAGAAGCCCTCCATATTAGGGAGTTTCCGAAATAGGGGAGCCTAATATAGTATTCTAAATACTAGGATCCTTATTATCAGGACCCCCAAATGAGGTACCCCTGTGATTTTCAGAAGCCTTCCATCTCAAGCCTAGCATCCCCAACTCCAACGCCTAAAAGGGCTTGAGGGCTTTGGGTTTAGGCTGTAGGGTCCTAAACCCTAAGATGCAACATCAGACACTTCCGTTCCCCAATTCTGAGTAGTCCATACTAGGCGCCCCCAACCATCCCCGACCCACACCAGAAACCCTCATCCGAATGCCCTCGGGCCCAGCAGCTTAGCGTCGGAGTCCTAACTCTCAGTACTACTGTTGATGATATAAATCCTGCATTACCTTGAGGACCCAAAACTATGGGAATTATGGTATATTCCTTATTATGGGTAATGCAGGATTTATATCATCAACCGTAGTAGCTGAGAATCGCCTGGGGTCGTTCTACCGCGAGTTTTCCTAACAGGTGCCCGATCACATGTTGAACTTTGAAGCAGCCCGCATGTGAAGCTATATAGCACTGTGCACTGTTGTATAGAGCTCTGAGAACGTGATCCAAGCCACGGCGTTTGAACTTGCACAGTTGTGTAGAGCTCTAAAAATTTGATCCAAGCTATGGCTGCTGAGCAACTGCTTTAAAGGGTTTTCTGCAACACCGCAAGCCCTTCCAAAACATCCCGGAGGGGACCTGCAACAGCGTTCAGATATCCACGTTCTGAAGCTTCCTTGCTCCTCAAATCGTAAACCCCTAAACTCTTAAAACCCTAAACCATCCTACACCCCAAATCCTAAAACCCTAAAGCCCAAAACCCTAAATCCTAAACCCTAAGCCTTGGCAGCATAAAGTCTCGAAAGCCTTCTCCCCAGAGACTCCAATATCCTTTGATTCAGGAATATTCCCTTAAATTCTAGTAGGATCACTAATATGGAATATTCCTTAAATTATAGTAGGATCCCTACTATAATTTAAAGAATTTCCTTAAATTATAGTAGGATCCCTAATTTAATTTAAGGAATATTCTCTAAATTATAGTAGGATCCCTAATTTAATTTAAGGAATATTCCTTAATTAAGGGGTATTGGGCTCTCTGGGTTCTCTCCCGAAGCCCCAGTCTCGAGGAGAACGCGGCCAGTGCTGCCCAGGGCCCCGTGCTGCGCTGAGGGCGGGGGTGTAGGGTTTCTCGAAGGTAGGGGCTTAAGGGGTTTAGGGCGGTTTAAGGGTTTAAGGGGTTTCAGGGGTTTAAGGGGCTTCAGGGGTTTAAGGGGTTAGGTTTTTTTTTTTTACAAGGACCCTAAAAGGGACCCTAATTGAGGTTATGGTACTTATAAGTCCTTAAAAGAACCGGTTACTAAGTTGCCTGACCCTCCAAGCACGGGGGTTCGTTGATCTACAAGTTCCGCTCAGGGATCTACAAGGTTCCTATTCCATGGGGGCTTTAAACATTGAAACGCCGTGTGTTTAGGGATTCGGTGACACCGGGGGTGGAGACCGGGGGGACTCCGCGAACCCAATTACGGCCTTTGGGACATTACATTTTTTCCCTTAGTTGGCCTTAGGGCTCTTATTTGCGAATGTTGCTCTTAGGATTTGAAAGGCCAACCCAGTGAAGATCTCGAAGCGTTTCACGTGCACCAGCAGCCCTAAGCCAAGAAGCCAACGAGCAGAGGTCTACTTCAAGAGGGGCCTGACCACAGAGGATCGACCGGAGTCTAGGAAACTTCACGCGTGTTTTATTCTCACTCTTGGCTTCATGCGCCCTCAGGCTGAAACCATGGAGTTTGGGGTCCTGCTTTGCTGTTAGCTGGTTTGTTGGCCGTACTTCTGCTTTTGGGATGATCCGAGATGTCCTCGGTGTGAGCGATCTGCAGCCCACGGCCGTGCTAGCAGTGGGCTTGCTACCATCATCGTGTGCTGATGACTCTATGAACAGCATCATTCTCGTGGTGATGGCTCCGCATATTTTGGTGATTGCGCTGGCGAGTATTCCGATCTTGATAGCTTTGGGGATCGGATGTTATCATCAGGAGTACGCTCAGTCGTACCAGCATGGTTATATTTATGGCATCCTTCTTTCTCGGTAGTGCTGGTTCCAACTTGGTTTATGGCTACTGTCATAAACCCTAACCCAGAGAGCCCAATACCCCTTAAATGAGGAATATACCTTAAATAATAAGGGGGTTCATATTGTGACGTTAGCTATATTCCTTAATGAAGGGGTATTGGTTAGAAGGGGCCCCCACCCTGTAATAGTGGTATAAGAGGAATATAATAAGGCCCTAATATAATCCTTATAGTCACTATTGCAGGGTGGGAGCAGCTTCTAAGGTATTGGGGTCTGTGGTACTTGGAGGGTCTTTAGGGGACTTAGTAAGTAGGCAGTAAGTAGACTTATAAGTACCCTAAAAGGGACCCTAATTGGGGTTATGGTACTTATAAGCCCTTAAAATAACCAGTTACTAAGTCCCCCGACCCTCCAAGTACCTCCTAAACCTTGAACCCCTGCCATGGGGCGTCTTGCAGTCATGATTTCTCGGGTGCTACCCCTTCGTCCCCCTCGAGCCTGAAGCTTGCCCTTCTGCCGGCTCTTTCTACTTTTGGGCCCTAAACCCTCAACCCTAAACCCTCAACCCTAAACCCTAACTTAAAAAACAATCCTAAACCCTAAACCGTGGGGTTTTGTGCAGGATAGTTTCTGGCTCATGCGCCACGAGAGCTCGAGAACCGGCTGCTCCAGCGGCGAGTGGGCGATCGTGAAGCCGAAGCCCGAACAGGTCTCCTTTTGGAGCTGTTGGGGTTTATGGATCAGAAGGGGCCCCCACCCTGTAATAGTGGTATAATAGGAACATAATAGGGCCCTAATATAATCCTTATCGTCACTATTACAGGGTGGGGGCAGCTTCTAATTTATGGATCAGGTCTTAATGTTGCGGGTTTTGTTTCAGGGCTCTTGTCAGGGCTCAGAGGTCTCCCTGTTGTCCTTAACAGAATACGGCACCTAATATTTAGGGCTTTAGGGTACCCAAGAAGGGACCTTAATTTTGACAACTACCCATATGTCGGTTCGAAGGTGCTGTTGATGTTGTTGACGTGCGGTCCTGGAATAGCAGTGCTAGTATCCTTTGAATGAAAGGGTGCCAGGAGTGCTTGTAAAGGTTCTGTGAGGGTACAGAAATCGTGCCCCTTTCTCGTATATGATGCAGAGATAGTATCCTGTTTTCGTCCATGGTACTAATGTGGCATGATCTATGTCAAGGCCCCTCTACTAGCGTGTACCACAGTTTCGCCTGAGAGTTCAGGGATTTACAGGGTCCTAAACCCTAAAGCCTAAGCCCTAACCAACGAGCCTTAAGCCCCAGTCCTTCGGATCCTGTAAGGGATCTACAGGGTTTAGGGTTTTCGGGGATTCCATTATCCCATACCAACGTCCCTACCTCAGGTGCCGCAGCGGCCCTTGCTTTCGGGCAAAGGTAAGATCTTTTTGGATTTCTATGGCGGTCATTCTCGGCGATTAATCAGGGAAGATTCCTTAACCCCACGTAACCTACCGTTTTAAGGACTTATATAAAGAAATCATATTAAGGATCCCTAAAAAGATAGGTTCCTTAGGGTCCAGGTATTCCTTAAATCATATTAGGGATGCTTTGCCTCTGGAACCCAGGACGCGGAATCGCCTGCCTCGTCTCATTTTCCTGATGTCAACAGAACTGGAGCGGCCTGCAAAACCCCGAATCACTGGCTACCCCAACTCTTAACCCTAAACCCTACTAAGTCAAGCCCCGGTTCTGCGGCCTAAACACCAACTTTTTTTGTTCTCCAAGAAAAGCAGGATTTCGAGAATGATACCATGGCGTACGTGGAGCTCCATGGGGACACCGTGGCCTGCGTCAAGGGCTCCTCGGCGGACTTGCCTTCAGATCCTTGGCAGCAGCAACGGATTTTCGAAAAAAACCCACACCAAAAACCACCCAACACCCCGAACTACCAAACCCAGCCAAAGCCTCACACCATGCATACAAATACATTTGTATATACGTATAACACCAACGCAGGCTATTTCGTCAATTTAGTCAGGTAAGCGTTTTATCCACCCATGAATCCATGCATCGCTCCATCCATCCATCCATCCCTCCGTCCATCCATCCATCCAGGCAGGCAGGCCGGCAGGCTGCCAGCCATCCATGCAGCATTCATGCATGCATATGTGCAGTCATGCAGTCAGACGGACATGCAGTTTTGGCAGGCAGACAGACCGAAAAGGGTTCCTTTCCATACGGTGCTCTAAGCATTGCACAAGGGCATTGTGACTCCTTGATTCTATGGGGTACTTCAGGAAGGGTGCTCATAGCGATACTGTAAGGGGATGATAAGGGTGTTGGAGGATGTTGTCCCATACCCCCTGGTTCGGATATTTACCGTACCGTAAGTTGCCGTAAGTCATATCAATCCCTCTGAATACCCTGAGCTCTGAATGTTTAATAGCAATATCCGTCAGAGGTCCTACAAACCCGGACAGCCCAATACCCCTTAATTAGGGTATGTGCCTTAAATTAGGAGGAGATTCCTATTATGATTTGAGCCATATTCCTTAATTAAGGGGTAGTGGGCTCCCTGGGTATAGTAACCCCTCCGACAAATCCTGTTGCAGTTATGAGCCTTGGTCAAAGCCGATGCCAGGACATCTTTGGGCAACCGGAAGTCTCTCTGACGGTGCGGGATCCTGACTTGCGGCATTGGTTTTGTGGTTTCGGTTTCGAGTTTTGGGTTTGGAAATTCACGGATCCGAAGTCAATGGTTGAGGGGATGTTAATTGTACGGCTGCGGCTGTTGGGTTCGAGTTGGGTTGCGCGTCTCTGCGTCCTTGCTTTGAGAAGTTCTGTCGGAGGCCAAGGCAGCAGCCCTGATCCACATGTCAAAGAAGGCATTGCCGAAAAAGATGGCTGACATTGCTGCTATTGCCAGGCGTACATATACGGAGATGCATGTGTATGTGTGTGCATGGATATGAAAACAAACAGGGAGTCAGACTGTCTGATGAAAAGCACCCGTTTCTTTAAAAGGGCTTTAGATGTTAGTCCAGGAGCCTGAATGATTATGGAGCAAGACTATTCCTTGCGGCACCTTAATGTGCTTGTAGGAAGGTATACTCCAACAGCTGACTCAGGGCCCTAAACCCGGAAGTCTCTCTGTATTGGGTTTGTAATGTGCAGGTCACACGCCTCGGCGTCTCCGGGGCAAAGGCCACGGTGGCCCCGCCTGGCTGTGTCACGTCCCGTGGCCTTCACTCTACCTAGGGGTTTGGGGTTCTAGGATTCTAGTGTTTTGGGGTTTTCGGGCTTTAGGACTTACTCTGATCATCTGCGGATGTGTGGGGACCACGTTAGGATTTAGGGATAAGGCGTTGGGGATTAGGGTTTAAGGGTTTAGGGGTTCAGTGCCTAGGGTGTCAAGGTCTTTCCTCTTTCTGGTCGGCCGGGAGTCGGTGGTCGATGTCGTTGCTGCTTACATCTAGGGTTTATGGCTTAGAGTTTGTGGTTTGGGGGTGTAGGGGTTTAGGCGCATGTCTACAAGAAGAGCCGACTCGTGCCGCAGGGTTCTGTTCGATGTCCCGGTACAGAAAGACTTGTACACCCTGGATGCTGTCCCCACCCACACTCGCCGTCTTCTGTCCACACCCAAAACCCTACACCCCAAGCCCAGAACACTGAACCCTAAACCCTAACCCTGAACCTCAAGCCCTAAAACCTAAACCCTAACCCGCAACCAAAACTCTTAAACCCCCCGCTATCCTAGACCCGACACTCTAGACCGTCCACTCCCCGAGGCCAAACGTCACCGTGGTTGATGGAATCGAGGAAGACGAAGGATCTGTCGAAGCTCTGGCGCCGCTGCGTTCGGAGTTTCAGGGAGTTGGCGGGAACTCTGAACCACCCCCCAAACCAAAAACCCTAAACCCTACACCCCCCCAGCCCTAAACCTTTGTGGGTTTCGAAGGGTTTTGAAGCGGGGGTCGGCGGCTTTGAGTTTTGGGGCCTGGCATTTCGATGGTTCAAAGATGTCTTTAGCGTTGGAGATTTAGGACGGAGGGTTCGACAAAAACCAGGGACGGTTTCCGGTCTTGGGTTCAAGGGTGTGAGGACCCAGAGAGAGCCCAATACCCCTTGACTCAGTAATTTAAGGTATATTCCTTTTCTTATTTAAGGGGTATTGGGCTCTCTGGGGAGTTGTCTTAGGGCTTTTGGCTTAGCTTCGGCTATCAGAGTTTGCGGGTTTAGGCTCTTAGGGTTTAGCGTTTAGGGGCTTAGGGCTTAGGGTGTAGGGTTTAGGGTTTTAAGTGTTGAGATTGCCCGCAATTTCGGATTCAGGGATGTAGGCTTGCTTTGCAGGTAGAGTCTAGTTGTATTTAGGGGCCTAAATACTTACCAGTGCTGTTGTGGGATTCCTTAATGCGGTTAGAATATAATGGGCACCGAAACCCTTTTCTAATTACTAAGGCCCCTATATTAGCGAGCTAGGGTTTAGAGTTGTAGGGTTACAGGGTTGCAGGCTTAAGGGTTATCTGGATATAGACTTCACTTCTCCAGTCTTAGGAAGAAGATGCATACCATAATATCTTATAATATACTCTAACATACTTGGATATACTGCAATATTCTGTAATGTACTGTAACACACCAAATTTTTATAATATACTACTTGAAAATGCTATATTCTACTTAATATATTATATGTATATTACTATAATACACTATGCTATGCCATACTATACGGTAACATCGTATATTGGACTGTAGCATAGGCCATTGCAGTGCGTGTCATACCCGGCCTCACTGCCGTCCTTTCGTCTCTCATGCTTAGGGCTTAGCTCCTCGCAGAACTCGAAGCCTCCGCAGCGCCTAGCCTTTTACGGTGAAGGGTTCAGGGTTTAGGGTTTAGGGTTCAGGGTTTAGGGTTCAGGATTTAGGGTGAAGGGTTCAGGGTTTAGGGTTTAGGGGGATGTAGGCTGTAGGAATGCACCCTGGACCCGAAACATCATTAAGCCTGGCCGTCAAAAGCACGCTGTTGTTTCGGCTGTCGTCTTAGGGCAGTCTTTTTGTTTTGTGCATGTGCACCCTAAACCCTAAGCCCTAAACCCTAAACCCTAAACCGTCGGAGGTGCTGGATGACCCCGCCACTGACGTGGCGGACGACCACTGGCTGCATCCATGCTCCTGTGCCTCTCAGATGCCTTGGGTAGGTTCTTCCTCCGGCTGCTATAAATATATGAGTTAGAAGCTGCCCCCACCCTGTAATAGTGGTATATAATAGGGCCCTAATTCAATCCTTATACTCACTATTACAGGGTGGGGAACCCATAATATATTCCTATATACCACTATCACAGGGTGCGGGCAGCTTCTAATATATGAGTACTATATATCAGGGGTATGACGGGTAATAAAGGGGTACTATAATGCAAGGGAACGAGAAAACTAGGGTTACTACAATATGAGGGAGCTACAACAGAAGGGTACCATGAGATAAGCTTACCTTAGCACCGGCGTGCTGCAATACAGGGGTACTATTATTCTTAGGGGCAAATAGAAGTAATTTTTATTTTTGGGTTATTATAAGCCCTAAGAAACAGCTAAAACTATAATTTTTGCTAGAGTTCTAAGTTCAGTATAGTTATTGTGATATACCGGCATCATCAGGATCTGAGCCCAAACTTAAAGTTTCAACATTCAGCCTTCCATAAAGGAGGCAGAGGCAGACATGTTGCATCATTATGAGCCGAGTATGGGTAAGTAAACGCTATGCCCTCAACACGCAAGAATCATCGTGCATAGTAGCAGAAGAGAGGAGGGGCATTATAGTATAGGTATATAGAACTACGGGGGGCATACTCTGACTCTGAGCGAGAATGCCACATCCCTAAGCTTCCGAACCGCCGCTATATGACCCTTATGAAACCCGTGAAGGCACCATGAAGGGAACCCTGAGATGAGCCTTTACATGAATATCAAATTCTAAACCCAAACCCCTAAACCCAAACCCTCATCTGTTACATAAACCACTAACCCCCTAAACCCCTAAATCACTAACTAACCCTAAATCCTATAAATCCTAAGCCAACGAACCCTGAAACTCCCCCAAGCTCTCAGCACTTCCAGGCCAACAGCATCAAACCCCGAAGCCTCAAACCTTAGATCCTTAAACCCTGGGTTTAGGGTCCCAGGGCTTGGGGCTTCCAAATCCCTCAACAAAATCCGATCAAAGCTTCGAGGATCCTAGTAGAAATCCTTTCGAACGCCCTTTGGAAGCAAGGGTTAGCGACCTCATATGGGTGGTTGTCAAAATTGGGGTCCCTTGTTGGGTACCCTAAATATTAGGTGCAGTATCATAATAAGGGCCCAAAAAGGGACCCTAGTTTTGACAACCACCCATATCTTTGAGAGCTTTGATCCCGAAGCTCCATGCCTTGAGCCCTAGACCCTAAACCTACTGAGCCCTTGGCCCTAACTCTACCTCCTCACCCCTAAACCCTAAACCCACTTGGAGGGTCGGGGGAGTAAGTAGACTTATAAGTACCCTAAAAGGGACCCTAATTGGGGTCATGGTACTTAGAAGTCCTTACAATAACCAGTTACTAAGTCCCCCGACCCTCCAAGTAGCCCTTAAACCCTCCACCCTAACCCTAACCACTCAAATCTTAAGCTGTAAGCTTCAAGGTCCATTTCTTCAGTGCCGGATGCCTGACCTTCCGGCCGTTATGGTAACCATGTAGTAACCGTCAAACCCTGAACCCCGTAAACCCCGAAACATCCTATAGTAGAAGCCAGAGAAGATGGAACATCCTATCCGCATACCCTTAAATCCAGAAAGTTGGAATATGGATTAATGGTAGGATCCCCTATAATTTGCCTTAAAGGGGTTACGACCATGATATTCCAACTTTCTGGCTTCTACTGTCAGGTACAGTTTCAGGAATCCTGGCACTAGTCATCCCTATTCCTTGTTCCAACTCTCTGGGGTTCACCATCCCTAGACCGTAAACCCGAAAACCTAGGACCTGAACCCTAAAGCCTAAGCCCCTAAACCCTCAACCCTAAACCCTAACCTAAGCCCTGAACCCCAAACCCAAAGCCCCAAATACCCTAAACCTTAAATCCTAACCCTAATCCCTAAACCCTAAGCCCTAGAAAACCCTAAAAAACCTTCCCTAATCCCAAAGCCCTAAGCCCTAAAAAGCCCTAAATACCCCTAAACATCCGATACTGACTTCATGCCTTAGAAGCTGCCCCACCCTGTAGTAGTGACTATAAAGATTATATTAGGGCCCTGTTATACCCCCAGAGAGCCCAATACCACTTAATTAAGGAACATGCCTTGAATTATAAGGGGGCGCATAATATGATTTAAGCCATATTCCTTAATTAAGGGGTATTAGAATCCCCTAAACCCTATAGATCCCTTAAAGGATCCCTTTAAAGGAACCCTAGTAGGTATTCCTTAATTAAGGGGCCCCTTTGGCTCTCTAGGTTATACCACTATTACAGGGTGGGGGGCTCCTTCTAACTCACGCCTTTGATTTCAGGCTCCCGCTGGTTGGGGCTCCTTGCCGCCCGTTTCGGGCGCCTTGGGCCGATTAGGGTTGAGGGTTTGGGGTTTGGGGTTGAGGGTTCAGGGTTCAGGGTTTAGGGTTGAGGGTTTGGGGTTTAGGGTTTAGGGTTTAGGGTCTAGGGTTGAGGGTTTAGGATTTAGGAGTTTAGGGGTTCAGGGTTTAGGGTTCATGGGTTGAGGATGTAGGGTTGAGGGTTTAGGGGTTAGGGTTTCGGGTTGAGGATTTAGGATTTGGGTTTTAGGGTTGAGGATTGAGCTTTACTACTTTACTCCCATTTTGGGATTTCAGATTTGAAGTTGGGGTGTAGGGTATAGGGTTTTGAGTTGAGGGGGTCTCGGGATTCACGTTTAGTAGTAGAGAGTCTGAGGTTTGACGTGTCCGGTTTTGGGATTAAAGCTGTAAGTTCTGGGATTTGGTGCCTTTGGTAGCTCACGGCCGACTTAGTAGGAAGCCCATTTTTTGGTTTTTGGTAGTAGGTTTAGGGCCCAGGGACTTGGGGGAATCCTTATGAAAACCGTATCAAGGCCGTCCTGCACGGCCGTGCTGCACACGTGACATACCCTGTTTCAAGCCTCTATTGTAGGGTTGAGCATCGAACATGAGGGGCATATCGTGAAAGTTCTGCCAAACCCGCCTTCCCACAAAGCTTTGGCGCTTTCAAAACGGCTCGTGCCGGAACTGAGCCCTTGACCCAAAGCCCGAAACTCTGAGCCTTTCAAAGCCCTTACACAATCTCGTCTTTCAAGCAAGTATCGAAGCAGAAAGCTTGAAGACCCTAAGCACTCTTCTACCCAGAGAGCCTAATACCCCTTAGTTAAGGAATATACCTTAAAGTACAAGGGGGTTCATATCATGATTTAAGCTATATTCCTTAGTTAAGGGGCATTAGAATCCCCTAAACCCTAAACCCTATAGATCCCTTAAAGGGATCCCTTTAAAGGAACCCTAGGCTTTGGGTAGAGATCAGGTGAAACCGTGACAGATATACCCGCCGGCAGCAACAACGAGTTCATGTCCGGAGCAGCAGTCATTGCCAGGAGCTGAGTTAAAGGGCTCTTTAAGAGGAAGCTATAATAGGAGTTCTATAATAACTAAGGTGACTTATATAAGGATGATGTTGTTGTCGTCGTACCCTAACTCCGGGGTTTCGACGAGGAAGACGCCCACACGAAGGTGTAGGCGTGACTTATATAAGGAGTTCCTTAGAGGGTTCTTTAAAAGGGAGCTGCCAGGGGATCTTAAGGGGAGCTTTGTGGGAATCTTCCGGGTTTCAGGACCCTAGACCCTAAACCCCTAAACCCTAAACCCTAAACCCCTAAACCCTAAACCCTTAAACCCTAAACCCTGAGCCTTCCACCGACGAGGGTTGAGGGTGTCGGGGGGCCCAGACATTTTTCAACTCTTTGCGGTTCGGGACGGACATCCATATGGGAGTTTCCGAAAACTTGGGATACCTTATTTGGGGGTCCTTATAATAAGGATCCTACTATTTAGGGTACCATAGCAGGGTCCCCAATTTTCGGAAACTCCCATGTGGGTTTGGAGTTGGTAACCATCCGCAATTTTTAGGATTCCCACTTTCCCACTCACTCCTGATAGTGGTACAGGTAGATCTTCAGGAATCCTTTATCCGACAGTATATAGGGTTCAGGTTTCGGGTTTGTGGGTTTTCGCGTTTAGCGTTTGTGCATTTCGGAGCGTTTGCGCACATGTTTTTGCCACACGAGATCTCTCAAAGCTGTGCTAAACTCTGCTGTGATCGTTGAGCTTATTCTGATCCCGGACACCACAAACCCTGAAACGCAAACCGCAAATCCTGAACCCTAAATTTTTTGTTGCTTATAAGTTCCACTGAAGGCTTACGCAAGCCCTCTAACTTGTGAAGGGCCACCGCATTCATGTAGGAACCTGATTAAGAAACCTTGGGCCTTTATTAGGGTTCCTTATATGAATCCCACTATTTTGGGTTATTGGCCCAGGGTTTCTTAACCAGGTTCCTACATTAGCCTTGAGCCCCTAGCCGAGCCGAGCAACCCAGAGGTGGACGGCCAGTTTGCGTGTGAGCAGGAGCAGCTTGGCACCATGAAACTGTAGGTTCCTCCAGGGGTTCTACGAGGCTTTGGGGGGTTTAGGGTTTAGGGTTTAGGGTTTAGGGTTTAGGGTTTAGGGTTTAGGGTTTAGGGTTTAGGGTTTAGGGTTTAGAAGCTTCAAGGGATTCATGCCTTCTGTAAGGCTGGTGTATGTGTTCTATGAGGTTTCTACAGGGCTCAAGGGTTATCTTTATCTTACTAGTTGATGGTTGAGGGTTTCGGCTTCAGGGCGTCAGGGGGCCTTACAGCCAGTGATGATCCCACACTCAGGAGTTAGCGTAAGCTTTAGAGTCATGTTGTTGCGTTTTTGCTGGGTTTACAGGCTCTTAGGGTTTAGGGTTTAGGGTTTAGGGTTTAGGGTTTAGGGTTTAGGGTTTAGGGTTTAGGGTTTAGGGTTGAATCCAACATAGAGGTGGCTTCTTCTCATGAGCTGGGACCCATTCCTTGCTTCGGTGGGAGCTTCCCTTTCTTGAGCGGGCACGGCACGCTTTCTGCCAGTGGGATATCAATGCCTTGAGAATTAGAGTAGGGTTTCGACCGCACAAAAAGTCTGCGGATGCTACGGCGAGTTCTTCGGACCTCTGTAGAAGAGCTTAGAGCTTAGGGTATAGAGCTTAGGGTTGGGGGTTTAACGGTTTAGGAGCCTGTCACCCAGCCAAGCAGATCAGTGGTCAGCGCGTACCTTAGCTTCTCCAAGGCTTCTTGAGGTTTGGGGTCAACTTTCAAGCTCAGGGTTTAGGGTTTAGGGTTTAGGGTGCAGGGTATAGGGTTTGGGGTACTCTAAACCCTGAGTCCATGGGCTTAAACCCCATGCTTCAACACCAGGTACCTTTTGGAGGTGATCGTGGAGACAGAGAGCGATGGCCGACGTGGTGGAATTAGCAGCTTTTGGGCTTGGGTATTGGTAAGTGAACATCCACGACAGAACATTATAGTAGAAGCCAGAAAGTTGGAACATGGCTTTAGGAGGATTAGTGCTAGGATCCCTTATACTTTACCTTAAGGGCATGAGGCCAATGATGTTCCAACTTTCTGGCTTCTACTGTAGGATCATTACATTAAGATACTTGTTGTATTCTCTTCAGTAACGAAGTTGCATTGGAGGGCTCCTCTCGTGGCCCGGTGCTTAGCTTTCCTGGGTTCACGGTTGAGAGGGCAAGCCCTGAACCACCCTACACCCTGCTCAGAGCTGCAACATCCTCAAAGCGATCCAACCCAAAACCCAAACCCCCCAAACCGGCACCCAGAGAGCCCAATAACTCCTTAATTAAGGAATATAGCTTAGATCATAATATGAATCCCCTTATAATTTGAGCTATATTCCTTTAGTTAGGGGTATTGGGCTCTCTGGGCATTCCCTGAAGCCTCAACTGTGCAACAGCCAAATAACCCTCATGGAGCCCGTTTTGGACCTTGGGGAGCCGTTGTCTAACCCTTATAAAACCCCAACCAGCAGCAGAGGCCTGGATCCAGGCAACTGCCGAACGCGATGCCTGGCGCAAGAATGTCCCTTCTTCTGGGAAGGCCAGATGCCGAAGGATTCAGGGTTTAGGGTTCAGGGATTAAGGTTCAGGGTTCTCGGTGATGCCGAAGCCGCTAAGCCGTAAAAGCATGCAGCTGGTGTGTTTCGGTTCTATGGTCCATGAGCGATTGAGGGGAGAGTCCCCCAACAAACCCTAAACCCTAAACCCCCAAACCCTAAACCCCAACCTCTAAACCCCCAACCCTGAACCCTAAATCCCTAAACCCTCCAACCCCCAAACCCCAAACCCAAACCCCTAAACCCCCAAACCCCCAAAGCCTAAACCCCAACCCCTAAACCCCCAAACACTAAACCCTCAGCCGGTTGGGTTGACAGTGTTGAAGCTTGTGGAGTCGCTTCTTCTAGGTTTTGGTTGTCGGATTTTGAGACAGGGCTTCAAGGGTCAATTGGGGCTCAGGGGTTTAGGATTTAGGATTTAGGTTTAGGGTTTAGGGTTTAGGATTCGGCGCAGAGGGCATCTATGCTTGTAAGCAATCGCGGCATTCAAGGGTGCAAGTTCCGGGTTGGGGTTCTGTGATTTGGTGGTTTCGGGCTCCAACCTGCCTACTATGGGGGCCTAAATAATGACCAATACTATTTTGGGTGGGGGTTCCTTCTTATACTTATAGTATAGTGGGCCCCAAAACCCACTCTAAATATTGAGCCGTAAACCCAAAACCAAGTGCCGTTCACGTCAGGTTTGTGCTCAAAGCTCTCGCGCCGCAGGTTCCCGAAGGCCCGAAAGAAGACACCGCGAACGCTTCCTCCCTTGCAACTTGTGGACCCGGAAGCCTTTCCACTAAACTATGCCCTAAACCCTAAACCCTAAGCTTTAAACCTTAAACCCTAAACTTTAAGAAAGGCGTTCGCGAAAAGATTAAGCCTTTGGGCCGTAAATCACCTGCGCCTTGCAGTGCGAGTGCAACAAAAATGCCTGGCCCGAGGCCTCAAACCTAACGCAGGGGCCTTGAATAATTACCAACACTGTCTCGGGGTTCGTTATCAGAGTTATAGTAGGGGCTATTGTAAGTATAGGGGCCTTAAACAATTACCATTACTGTTTCGGGGTTCGTTGTTGGAGTTACAGTTATAGTAAAATGTTCTTGTTAAATAATTACCAGTACAGTTTTTGCGGTTCGTTATTCGAGTTATAGTACAATAGGCCCCTATATGAACCGCACCCCACAGATTGGTCAGGCGAAGTCATGTCGACAAAGCAGTGCCGCATCTACAGCCAATGCACGGAGCTGGTGCGGGAACTCGGACATGGGTTGCGGGGGTTCGGGCTTCAGCTCCTCAATCAGGGCGTTGTACAGGGTTTGAGGTATAGGGCACTTCGAGTAACCTTGATGCTCTGAGTCCCGAACCCTAGAACTGAGAGGTATCTTCGGGTCGTAAGATCAGCAGCTGAGCGAACATGACAGACAGAAGGATATTGACATGAAGCTGATGATAATGGTTACTAATCATAGTGACGATGGCGGTGTCATTGCAATGGAAGTGCTCAACAACACCATCGCCGTCACCATCACCATCACCACCACCACCACCAGCACCACCAGCACCACCAGCACCACCAGCACCACCAGCACCACCAGCACCACCAGCACCACCAGCACCACCAGCACCACCAGCACCACCAGCACCACCAGCACCACCAGCACCACCAGCACCACCACCAGTACCACCACCACCGCCACCGCCACCGCCATCGCCATCGCCAACACCATCACCAGCCACCACCACCGCCACCGCCTCCGCCGTCACCGCCGCCATCACCACCATCATCATCATGATCATCACCATCATCATCATCGGTTTCATCTCCAGCATCATCATGATCATGGCCACCATCATCACCATCGTCATCGTCATCACAATCATCACCATCATCACCAACATCACCAACATCACCATCATCAGCGTCATCACGGTCACCGCCACCTTCACTGCCGTCATCATCATCATCATCATCACCCCCACCATAAGCATCGTCATAATCATCATCATCATCATCATCGCCACGGCCATCAACATCATCATCAGCATCAGCAGCAGCACCAGCATCTCCATCACCATTATCAGCAGCATGTCGTCAAAGTCGTCAGTGTCAGTGCATCGTCAATGTATCCATGGCCACGACCATGACCCTGATGACCACAAGCAGTGCCATGTTATCACCCCTTCACTACCATCTGTTCTTTGCTTGATTAGGTGCGAAGTCTTTCACATGATGGCTTACAGTCCTGTTTCTTGACGGCCGTTGGCCTTTGCCAGAACATAGTACAAGCACGCTGGACAGTATGGCAAATGCTATATGTACACCACGACATACACCACCGACATCATGAACAACACATTGTCCGCTGCTGCTTGAGTATCTTGATAGTGGTAAAGGGCTGAGGGTTTAGGGGTTCAGGGGTTTAGGGTTAAGGGGCTTGCTGTCTAGGGGTTCAGGAGGGATCTAGGGTTTAGGGCTTGGGTGTTTGGGGCCTTAGGGTTTAGGGGTTTAGGGCTTCGGGTAACAAATCGATGGCCCAGGTCCGTGAGGTTGGTGCGATCGGCATCCTCTACGGCATGACACTCGGCAGCCGAGAAACCTTCTTATGGCTGCAAGGCACTAATCGTGTTAAGGGTCGAAGCGTTTTCAGGGTTCGGGTGTCAGAACAAACACACCAAGAACAAGAGCAACAGCCACGATGATAACAATAGCAGCAACAGAAGCAATCGCATTTTCTACCGCAGACGCGGTGTCGTAACAGCACCAGCACCACCCCCAACCACTGCCACCGCCACCACCGACAGCACTACTTAAGCACCACCATCACCCAAAATGACTACCATCACCACGAGCACCACCGCCAGCACCACGACCGCCCCCACCACCACCACCACCACCACCACCACCACCACCACCACCACCACCACCACCACCACCACCACCACCACCACCACCACCACCACCACCACCACCAGCGCGACCTATCTATCTTTCTACCTCTCTAACATCTAGTAATGTCCTTCTATCTGTCTATCTATCTATCTGTCTATCTGTTTGTATATATATATATATACATATACATATACATATATGTATGTGCGCACACACATGTATATACATATATACATGTGTTTCTCTAGATAGCCTACTAACTGTTATCACCAGCTGATCTGGATCTTTCCACATGGCCGCCAATATGCTGTGATAGCGAGAATTCGCGAGTACCGCGGTAGATGCGTCAGGCCCATATGGTTATGACCGGTTATGACCACCCGCCCTTGAAAAAGCTGAGGGTTCAACCTCACGACCTAAAACAAGCAAGAGTCAAAGCATGTGCCGCAGCATGCCGACATGTCAGAGCACTCAACAATATCAATAGCAGAAGTGGGCTGCAACCACTGGACCACTAAGCCTACTCTCAGTTTCGGCCTATGCAGCACAAGACGGCTTAGCCGACTTAGCCGACCCTTTTGACCAAATGGACAGAGCCCCCCCACTAAACCATTGAACCAATGAGCCACTGAAAGCAATAAGCCAATAAAGCCATAAACCAAGAAGCCAAGCATCAACCAATCAACCAACAAGCCAATAAATCAGAGAAGCAGTAAGCGATACGTGAATTAACCAACAGACCGATTATCCAACTAACCCAACCCTTTCCCCCTAATGCGTTTATTGGTCGATCCCTCCACCGGTTATTGGTTTCTAGGTTTGCATTTTTGATTTTAGTGCTGGTCTATTGGTATGGCGGTTCCTGGAGCAAAACATTGGGGACCGATAGAGGCGGTGACCCACAACTTACGCACATACACATATACACTTGCACACTTACATATATATACACACACACACACACACTTTTGACAGGTTATTTAGACGGTATGTGTACAGAAGTTGTATTTACGCACCTATAGAAATCAATAAGGTTACATAGACATAAATATACATATATTATGGACAGACAGACGGACGGACGGACAGACAGACAGAAAGAGGCAGGTAGGCAGGCAGGCAGATAGACAGAGAGATTGCTAGATCCATAGATGGGCAGATATATACAGCTATATACGTATGTATACACATGAATATGAATATATATATATATATATATATATATATATATATCCATCTATCTATCTGTCTACCTATCCATCTATATACATATACACACATATATATATATATATATGTGTAAACATATATAAGCCTACACATACATACATACTTACTTACATACAGCCACCCACAGATGTTGGGCGCTCGAGCACCATTCCCAGCAGCTCAGGCCCGAACACCTGCATGGTACCCAAAACCTTAAACCCTAAACCCTAAACCCCTAAACCCTAAACCCTAAACCCTAAACCCCTAAACCCTAAACCCTAAAGCTTAAATCCTAGAGGCCGAAACTCTAATCCGGAGGGTTCAAAAAAAGCTCTAATCCCCAAGCCCCAACATCCTAACACCCGCAGCAAAACCCCGAACCCTAAAGACAGGACCTACCGGAAAGCCTGCAAAGTGGCGGATCCTGCGCTGCCCTTCGGACGAGAGGGTTCTCGGTATAGAGGTTTAGGGTTTAGGGGCTTAGAGGTTTAGGTCCGAAGGTTTCGGTTTAGGACTTCGGGTATCGGGCTCCGGTGATTTGGGTTTAGGGCTTTGGTGCGCTTGCGAAGGTTTCAGGTACATGCCAGTTGCGTTCCTTCAGAACTTCAGGTTGCTAAAAGCCTAAGCCCGAACCCAGAGAGCCCAATACCCCTTAATTAAGGAATATACCTTAAATTATAAGGGGGCGCATAAGAGTTTTTAAGCTATATTCCGTAATTAAGGGGGTATTGGGCTCTCTGGGAACTTTGGAGGCCCAGATTTCGGAGTTTGACAAGCATTGAGTAGCGTGCGCTTATAGCTCCAGAACGATTCTGCACGAAGCTCCATTCTAGACGTTACGGCCGCTGTCTGAGCCCAGCAGCCGGAGAAGTGAAAGCTCGACAGGCTGAAACTTGATCCTGAAGCACTAGTTCTCAAAACTGTACCCGCAAAATTTCGGGTCGAAGGCATGGTCGCCCTGAGCCTTGAACCCTAAACCTAACGCCTCAACTTCCGACGAGCGCCGAAGCAACACTCCTAACCCCTGTCCTCCCAACCTGTCAATACCCCTTCACCGTAAACCCTATAAACCCTAAAAAGCAAATCCTATACCGTGAAACCCGAATCCTGAACCCAAAAGTAAAAGCGAGAAAGTTGGAATATGATTATCCTAAACCTTTTATGGTAAATTACAAGGTATCCTACCCTGAAACCATATTCCAACTTTCTGGAGTTCCCTGTAAATCCTAAGCCCTAGAGCCAAAGCTTTAGACAAGCTCGGTAAGATCCCCGTAAGGCCCTGAAGAAGCACTTTAAGCCCTTTTTAAAACCTTTGTAGCGCACGTCTTTTGACCCTAAGCCCTAAACCCCGAAGCCTAAACCCTAAATTTAGGAACTTTTTTGAGGAGTCCTTTGTGAGTTCCTTCAAGGAGCCCTGTAAGGAAGCCTGCGCTGAGGTGTTGGAAGGCGACAAAGCGTCGCTCTTTCTTGGGTGCCGGCGACGACTCCTACGCCTGCCTTTACCAGGATCGAGTTCGAAGGTTTTGCAGGGGGATCTTAAGGAATCTGGAAGGTCTTCCAGTAGTCTAAAGGCCGGGTGTTGGGGCGCGATGCTCCCAATATGGTAGCACGCTCTTGTGCTCAAGGTGGGGCGGTAGGATGTCGAGACGCGCCTCCCGCCTCCTTTATCGCCTTTATCTGCGCAGTCCCATGCAGTCCTCCAGAAAGCACGATTCATCGTATACAAGTGCCATTGCATTCGCCTCATATTTGCATCCGAAACTCGAAATGGGAGTTTCCGAAAATTAGGGGTAGCTTATTTGGGGGCCTTATAATAAGGATCCCACCATTTAGGGCACCATATTAGGGTCCCCCATTTTCGGAAACTCCCAAATGTCCAAATTCTTGCATGGCCACATCGAAGCGCTTCAAATCGTAGCAGGGCCACCATGAGTCTCCTCGAGGTCCTTGGTGGACTCCCATTCCCGCCAGTGCATCGGGGACGTTCTTGAAGGTGCTGCCTTCCGACGTCCAACGTCATGCTTAATTACCTGGTGGCGGTCAGCTGGTCCGTTCTTCCTGGTAGTCTTGATCGTTGCGGTCCTTGTCGTCCTGGTCGTCTTGGTTGTTGTGGCCGTCGCTTCGGTCCTTGTCAGTAGTCATCATGGGGTGCACCTCGTTCGCTGGTCGGGACTCATCTGCTGACAACATCAGGTTCGCCAGGCCCGGGGGTCATACAGAATGTTCTAGTCGGGTCGGAGTTTCTAGTATATCGACCTAACAGCCTCTATATGGTGGTTTTCGAAAATGGGGGACCCTAATATGGTACCTTAAAATAGTAGGACCCTTATTATAAGGACCCCAAAATAAGGTACCCCTAATTTTCGGAAACTCCCATATAGTTGTACTTTACTTTACCCCCAAACCCTATTCCTATTGTCGAGGCAGTAGGGTGTGCTTCGGGTTTAGGGTTTGGCCTTTCGGGTCGTGGCCGTCGCTTCCCTAATGCTCTGCTCTCCTGGGGATTTATCTCAGCGTCTCTACGGATTCTAGAAGGTCTCCGTTAAGCAGGGGTTAGGTCGTACAAGGCTTCCTTTTAAACCCTAAAACCCTAAACCCTAAACCCTAAACCCTAAACCCTAAAGGCGCAAAGCTTAGTTGGGGATTCGCCGGCTTGAAAGTATCAGTCAGATGCTGGGCTAAGGAGGCCCTGAACCCTTAAGTTCACTCTAAGAGGTTTAGGGTTTAGGGTTTAGGGTTTAGTTTAGGGCGCAGGGTTGTGGGCTGTGTAGGGCTGAGCGTGTAATGTGGGGGCCTTCATGCGTAGGATTGTTCGTCGGGAATTTATTTACGGCTGTGGGATTATTAGTTAAGGCATCTAAGGCTTGTAAGGGGATGCCCTTCACATCTGATCCCAGAACCCCTTAAAGCGTGAGGGCGTTGAAGTTGTGTGTCTTCGGCGAGGACTTAGGGGTAAGTAAGGTTATAAGTACCTTAATCGGGGTTATAAGTATAGTTACCTCAATTATAACCCTAGTTACTAAGTCCCATGGGTTTAGAGTTTTCTTTTGGGGCTCATCTCTGCAGCTGCGGTGACTGCTTCGTCCTTTACACTGGGTCCCTAAACCCAGGCTGAAAACCCTCAATCCCCAAACTTATGTGTAGCTACGGTTTACTGTCTGGGCTGTGTTCGGAGCTATGTGTCTAGGGTTGGGGGAATACTTTGCTGGTTGTTTCGCTATGGGCTCTGTTTATAGTGGTTGTGGCCAGTTTGGTAGTTTAGACCCGTAAACCCTGAAGCCCCGAGTTTTCTTGTGTGCTCTTTCTTTGAGGACTTGGTTGAGCAGTGTGACCACAAGCTCATGCTGGGTGGTCTGGGAATCAGTGGATGCGGTCACTGCGAGTATGTGTCTTGGCCGTGCAGTGAACCTAAATCCTAAACCCTGGAAAGCGCTTAGGATATGGGGTATTACGACACTGATGATGTTGATGTTGACGGTGATGCAGCTCGTGATGCGGAAGATGCTGTTGCTGCTGCTGCTGCTGCTGCTCGGTAGTCTTGCTAGTGCTGACAGTACTGGTCGTGCCAGCAACTCCGAGAAGTAGAAGTCAGGGGTGCTCGACGATTGTAGTCGCCGTCAGGTGGTAGTAATAGCATCGAGCAGTACCAGTGACGGTGGTGGCAGTTGAAGTGACAATGTAGTAGGGGCAGTGGCAGACTAGTCGTCCTGGTAGTAGTTGGAGTAGAGGTAGTAGGTAGAGGTGGCCTTGTCGGACTGCCATGTCACGTAGATGAACATGGAAAGCGACAGACAATGCGGAAGACTGTTGGCATTGTCTTGATACGGCAGTTGTGGAACATGTATGGAAGCAGAGCATCATATACACGGCAGTGAATACTGAACCAGTTTAGCCGGCCTCGAGCTAGCTCGTGTAATTACACCCGCAGGACTGTGTCTGGGTGTGTGTACAAACACAGAAGTACATACGGCATTCTCCCAAATCTTAGACCTTTCCCTGCTCAGCTATTCGTCACACGCCCGAACTCGCCCAAAACAAACCCTTAACCCCGAACTTTTTGCTCGACGCCTTGAAGTGCACCTTTGTGTGCTTCCCGAGGCGCCCGTGAAGGGGAGGCTGCTCTATGCCAGCAACGGCGGATGTGCCGATTATGCATTCGGTACAGATCAGCGCAACGTGCTCCTCGCCTCGCACCATGAGCCCCTAAACCCTAAACCCTAAACCGTGAACCCTAAACCCTAAACCCTGAACCCTAAACCCTAAACCCTAAACCCTAAACCCTGAACCCTAAACCTTAAGCCCTAAACCCATGAGCCTTTTTTGGTTTTCATCCTAGCAGCTCCTACTCCTGCATCCATCGCCTTGCCACCCTCGCTCTCTGAGGTACGTGCATGCGTGCCATGGCGACGACAACCAGAGGTCTGGGCCTGGGTTTAAGACTACAGATTAGGGTTTAGGGTTTAGGGTTTAGGGTTTAGGGTTAAGGGGTAACGGTCTAGCATTCAGGGCCAAAGGCTTAGGATTTGGGGCTTGAAGGTTTTGGATGTGGGGTACGCACCCCAAAATGATCCATTTTAGCAGTAATCGTGCCCTTGTTTCCTGAGCAACAGAATCGTCCCGGCTGTTGGCCATCCCGGCCTCATTGAGGGAGGTGGGAATGGGTTGTTCCTATTTCTTCTTCCGCCGCAGACGAGAGGCTTGTCTTGTTTGAATGCCGCGCACAGTACACCCAACATAAGCCCCTAAACCTTTAAAGCCCCCTTCTAGAACCCCTATAGATCTCTTTAAGGAACCTTTTCAAGGAACCCCAGTTACTAAGTCCCGTGATCCTTCAAAACCCCACCCCGAAAACTCTAGACCTCCAATCCCTGCAGGTTAAGCCCAAACTCTTAGGGTTTAGGGTTTAGGGTTTAGGGTTTAGGGTTTAGGGTTTAGGGTTTAGGGTTTAGGGTTTAGGGTACTCCCAGCTGCCTTGGCAGGTGGTACTTCGAAGGGGAAGTGCTGAAAAATGAAAGGGACAACACGCGTCTGGGACAAGAGGAGGGGCCCTTGCCGAGGTTTGGAGTTTTGATTTCGGTCTAAGGGTTTGGGGTTTAGGATATAATGTGCTATATAATGGGTATATAATAGCTATATTAAGGGTATATACCTAGGAGTCCTTATTAAGGGTCCCTCCTTTTACCCGGGTGCCGTAAGGCGGAGACGGAAAAGTGAAAACGACGATTTCGGAGGGTTCCTGCATACAAAGCTGAAGACAGAACTTTTCCAAGGACCCAAAAGTATGTAACGTTGCGCAGGGCTCGACAGAGGACGATAGTGCTCCACAGGTTTTGACACTACGGGAATGACGTGCCCGAACCCTCACACAGACATGATTCCTGCACCCTTGCCTGGACCAAGCCCGAGCAACTCTGCGTCTCTCTCCCTTTGTGTGTGTCTGTGTCTCTGTCTCTGTCTCTCTCTCTCTCTTTTTCTCTTTGTCTCGACATACAGATACATAGACAGATTGAGAGACACATAGATACATAGCCAGATAGATAGATATGTGCTAGAAGCTGCCCCCATCCTGTAATAGTGGTATAATAGGAATATAATAGGGCCCTAATATAATCCTTATAGTCACTATTACAGGGTGGGCGCAGCTTCTAAGATATGTGGGTGCTTTTGGATGATTACGGGTTTTCGAACGGGGGCTCCGGTGGTTGCAGAGATGCGGGTCAAAGAGCTCGGGATTTGGGTTTCGTATGTAGGGTTTAGGGTTTAGGGCTCAGGGCTGAGTGTGTTTAGTGTTTAGGGGTTTCGGGTTTTGGGTTTAGGGTTTTGAGCTTAGGGTTTAGGGTAGTTTAGGTTTAGGTCACCATGGTTTTGGGTTTAGGGTAGATTACCGGTTTGGAGTTGGTGTTCGGCACTGCGAATCCTAGAGGGATGGATTCGTTGCAGCCTTCTGCAGCATCTCACACGCCTGCGAACCATGTCCTGTACGATGAGCCCGAAACCTAAGCCTAAAACCCGAAGCCCCGCACACCCAGGTGCTTGGACTACCACAGTGAGAATGTGTACATGCATCCATGTCATGGAGGTTCCAACCAGAAATGGCATGCCGGATCTTATTCAGCACGGGGGTTTGTAGTTTTTTTTGCGTTGGGGGTTTCCGGGTTTTGGGTTAGGGGGAAAGATGTTCAGGGTTGGGAGTTATGTAAAGGCTTGAGGACCGAGGTTTCAGATGGAGGATGTGCGAGGGTGTATATGTATGAGAAGGTGTACGTACGCACAGAAGTATCATGCAGATCCAGGGAGATATACATACGTGCTCTGACGTGAGTGTGCGCTCACAGTTGCTCTACTCGCTGTAGTACAGTCTTGCTGACAAAGGTACATCATCCACCTTGCTGTGCAATGCTGTGTTATATGTTTCCTGTTATACGGACTTTTTTCATTAGACACCACTGTTCTTTTTTGCACTGATGGTATTGGTGCGAATGTAGAGAGTATTCTCAGCTTTCCTGTCAGCATCAAGTAAGCAGATGGTTATTGTAGCAGCATGACCAGGCACCCTATTTGTAATGATGATGGTACTGTCATGGCACTCTCACTTGCATGTGCAATGTGCTGTTTAGATTTTCAGCACAGATATCTCCCAGTAATGTGCACAGACACCTGTAGGCGCAGCAGGATGGAAACCCTAAGCCCTAAACCCTTAGTAGCCCCAAAACCCAAAACCCCAAAACCCCTAAACCCCTAAACCCTTAAGCCCTAAACCACTAAACCCCTAAACCCTAAACGCCAAACGCCTGAACCCCTAAACCCCTAAATGCCTAAACCCTACACCCACGCCGAAGCCTAAAGAATCCAAGGTACTTTGAGCACGGATTCCTGAAGTCACGGGCCGATGGCCGATGCTTAGACTTCCATCCGGGCAACAACAACATGTGCCACGGTTTAGGGTTTAGGGTTTAGGGTTTATAGGGTTTAGGGTTTAGGGTTTAGGATTTAGGGTTTAGGGTTTAGGATTTAGGGTTTAGCCATTTGGGGGGGGAGGGGGGGTCATTTGGGGCGGTTCTGGGGGTGAAAAGTCGGGATGTTTTTTTGGGATGGGGGTCGGGGGCATGGAAGCTTTGTCCTTATAGACCCCTTTAAAAGAACCCTCTTCCCTATGGGTAGGGTCCCCATTAAGGGTCCCTCCTTTTCCCCTTTGAGGAAGGCCTTCCTGTGATGTTTAGGGGCGAGGCTCCTGGCCGGAATTTTGGGGTGCTGCTAAGGCGCTGTATAGGGCAGGGTTTAGAGGCTTAGGGTTTAGGGTTTAGAGTTTAATGGAAGGTTTCTACTGGAATTTGTGTAGCGGTTGTCTGAAGGTTTCAGGTGCCATTGAAGGTCAGGATTTTGGGGCTTGTCCTGGCTGAACTCATGAGCCCTGAGCCCCTCAAGTCCGGAACCCCCTATATTGAGGGTTTAGGGTTTAGGATATAATGGGCTATATATAATGGGCTTTTTATGGCCATATTGAGGGTATATACCTAGGGGTCCTTATTAAGGGTCCCTCCTTTTACCCTTGGACTTCCGGAAGCGCCCGTGCACCCCAAGCTCTAATTCCCACAAACCCCGTTCCTGGCAACAAGGTCCTACACCTCGATTCCGAAGCTTTAAACAGTCCCAGACCCCACAGCCCCAAGGCAACTCCAGGAGTCTTACTTCCTAAGCCCTGAACCCCTGACCCCTAAATCCCTAAACCCTGAACCCCTAAAACCCCAAATCCCTAAACCCTTTTGGAGTCCTATTACTTCCTAAGCCCTAAACCCCTAAAACCCGAGCATGGAGAAGATCCCAACCCTGAACCCTAAACCCTTAACCCCTAAACCCTAAACCCTAAACCCTCAACCCTAAACCCTGAACCCTAAACCCTAAAACCCTAAACCCTTAAACCCTGAACCCGAAACCCTAAACCCTGAACCCCTAAATCCTCAACCGTCAACCCGAAACCCTTAACCCTCAACCCTAGGTATGTGGGGAACTGCCCCTGGAGCGACACCCTCCTTTGGAACTGGAAGCACAACGTTTCCAGCCGGTTTGGGCTTTAGGGTTCAGGGTTCAGGGTTTAGGGTTTAGGGTTCAGGGTTTAGGTTTAGGGTTCGGGGTTTAAGGGTTAAGGGTTTGGGGTTTGAGTGGAGGGTGGTTTGCAAACTGCTGTGGTCTAACGGCTTACCGTTGTCATTTCGTGCGGCATTTCTTGGGTGGGATTGTTGTCAAGACGGGCGAAGCCCTTAGTGGAGACATTATTTATGAGCGGATGCAGCTTGCTTAGGGTGGAGCCTGAAACTAGAACAGCTATTGACCTCCTGTATAGGCTTGATACTGTATCTCGCGTGGGAGTGTAGACATGGCAAAGTGAAATCTTTTGTTTCTTCGGCATCCAAACCAGCTTGGTGACAACGCTGGAGTGACGAGCCATGTTATGATGCTACTTTGGACCCTTCGGGCGATAAGATTTCAGGCTTGACTGTCCGTGATTGGCACAGCGATTTGATGCAACCGCTGTCGTCAAGCGACGAAGCCTGTCAACCCAACTTGAAACGAGTCACGTTACTTCTTCGTGGTTCATGTCCGACCTCGGTTCGAACGAAAGTAAGTAGCTGTTTGCTTTTCTTTCGGACCGGCCAGCTAGTTTTGGACCGGCCAGCAAGCCGCTGTACCTGTGCTTATAGAAACCTTCCCTAGGTTCATGGGGGTCAACAAGTGGCCAGCGACTACCACCACGGCACGAAGTGCTGGACCCACGACCGCAGCAGCAACAACGTCTTCGTGGCTTCCGCTGAAGTGGGAGGGCATTCTGTGCTTCCTTCTCAGTGTTTGGGGTTCCGGCGCCATCGCATCGGTTTAGGTTTTGTGGTTTTGGGTTTTGGGTTATCTTCAAGCTGGATGTCTCAAGCCTCAGCTGGCCCTAAACTCTACGCGTTAAACCGTTGATTTAAACCGCTGATCTGTAAAGCCCAAAGCCGAAGCTTGAATCGTAGGTGACGCCTCACTCTCAACTGAGCACCGTAAGCCTGAACCTAGGGTTCAGTGTTTCGGCTTCAGGGTCTGGGATTTTGCTTTTGTGTCTGGGGTTCAGGGTGTTCACGCCTTGCGAACTAAACCCTTAACCCTAAACCCTATACCCTAAACCCTATCCGCCCTAAACCCTATAAGCCCACAAACAATTTCAAACCGTAAACCCTAAACCCTAACGGTCGCAGACTGCAGCCTAGCTGCAAAGGTCGGGGACTGCACCGTTGCCATGAAGTCGCGCTTTTTCTGGGACGGAGCGACTCGGTTCCCCCGGGGGTTCAGGTAGTGCTGAGGAGTTGGGATGTAGGGTTTAGGGTTTCGGGTTTTGGGTGGAGGATCTAGGGTTGGGTTTTCGGGCTTAGGGTACAGATTGGTCTAGGGGTTTTGGGTTTAGAGTTTATGGGGGTTTAGGGGCTTAGGGTTTAGGGGTTTAGAGATTAGGGTTTCGGATTTAGGGTTTGGGGTGTAGGGTGTCGGGTTTGGGGTCGCAGCAGCAACACCCAGGTACTTACTTATTACTTCGATGAGGGTGTTTTTTCGCCAGATATACTGAGCCCCATGATCCAGAGAGCCCAATACCCCTCAATATAATTAAGGAATATGCCTTCAATAACAAGTCTTGGCAAGCATAAGAATCTCAAAGGGGAGAAGGAGGGACCCTTAATGGGGACCTCTAGGTATATGCCCTTAATATAGCGATTATATACCCATTATATAGCCCATTATAGGGTAGAGAGACAGAGTTTGGACGCCCACCCGGACCGCCCTGCCCTCACTCTTTTTGGGCTCAGGGCTTTCTGGGAATTGAGGTCTCAGAGCTTTGCTGGGTTTTTGTTACTTGGACTTGGAGGGTCGGGGACTTAGTAAGTAGGTAGTAAGTCGACTTATAAGTACCCGAAAAGGGGCCCTAATTGGGGTTATGGTACTTATAAGCCCTTAAAATAACCAGTTACTGAGTCCCCCGACCCTCCAAGTAAGGAGTTTCATGTAAGTTGCCATGATTGGGATCTAGAGTAATAGTATGGTTTCCTTGTTATGTTGCCATAATTGGGGTCTATAGTAGTAATAATATGATTTCCTGGTTATGTTGCCATAATTGGGATCAATAGTAATAGTATGGTTTCCTTGTTATGTTGCCATGATTGGAATCAATAGCAATAACATGGTTTCCTTGTTATGTTACCATATTTGGGATCTACAGTAATGGTACGGTTTCCTGGCTATGTTGCCATGATTGGAATCAATAGCAATAACATGGTTTCCTTGTTATGTTACCATATTTGGGATCTACAGTAATAGTACGGTTTCCTGGTTATGTTGCCATAATTGGGATCAATAGTAATAGTATCGTTTCCTTGTTATGGTAACTTAAGCTAGATCCCTTAACAAGAACCCAGTAGAGAGGTCCCGGGGTTCGAATCGGCACCGGGCCCAGGAACGCATCAAGTCGGAGACGGATTCCTCTTTGTGCCTGGATGCTTCTGGAGATGACCGGGTCTGGATGCATCTTGCACGCTTCTTATGCCGTCTGCGTGTAGACGGAACACAGCTTTTCGGTCTAACTGCATACTCCCTGTCTACATACGTCCAAGCATGCGGTGGCTTCGGCACCATTCGTGCAGATCTCTAAATGTTCAAACCTTAAACCGTGATATGCTGTTTCAGTCCTAAATAGTTCTCAGCCCGGATCCCGGAAGCACTTTTATGTTCAGGGCTTCGGGTACGGGCTCCTTTCTCCAAAGCCCTACAAAGCCCCAAACTCCTCAACTCACGTACCTCATAAGGCCCCCTAGCATGAAACCCTAAGCCCTAAACCCTAAACCTTAAACCCTGAACCCTAAACCTTAAACCCTAAACCCTGAACCCTAAACCTTAAACCCTAAACCCTGAACCCTAAACCTTAAACCCTAAACCCTGAACCCTAAACCATAAACCCTCAACCCTGAACCCTAAACACTTGGCCCTAAAGCTCTCGGAGCCCCTGCCAGCAGGGTTTAGGGTTTAGGGTTCAGGGTTTAGGGTTTAGGGTTTAGGGTTTAAGGTTTAGGGTTTAAGGTTTAGGGTTCAGGGTTTAGGGTTTAAGGTTTAGGGTTCAGGGTTTAGGGTTCCCTAGGTTGCGGGAACTTCGGGGTTCTGGGTTTTGCGTTTGAGACATTGGGTTTATATAGGGTTTAGGGCGTAGGGTTTAGGGTTTAGGGTTTAGGGTTTAGGGTTTAGGGTGTAGGGTTTAGGGTTTAGGGTTTAGGGTTTAGGGTGTTGGGTTTGAGTTTGGGACTTAGGCTGCTTTCTGCTAACTGCAGACTGCTGACGGCTGACTGACTGCTAGGCCTACTGCTGCGAGTGCTACGAGTGCCAGTACTGGTACTAGTTGTGGAAACAACCATATAGTTACTATAGCTATTGCTGGCTGCTTCGTGTCATCTTTCTAGAGATGCAAACCATAAACCCTAAACCAAAACTCTAAACCCTAAACCCTACCCCCTAAACCCTGAAGGTATGGTTGTCACAGTGGCAACAACCAGAAGTGGTACTTTGATGGCCAGCTCCTGAAATCGAGGCCCGTGTTTCAAAAGCAAATCTTGGGTACTGCCCCCACTCAGTAACAGTTGAATAATCTTCACAATATAGATATATTGGGACCTTAATAGTTGCGCTATAACAGACTGTCACTGTATGGGGGCAGCCCCCAAATCAAACCCTAAACCCAGGGACCCTAAACCCTGAACCCTAAAGGTTGCATCAAGGTTACCATGAGGCGAATATAGAGGCCTCAATAATTACCAATACCATTTTGGGGAAGTTATAGTATAATGGGCCCCAAAGCCCTGTTCTAGTTTTGAAGGCCCCCTATATTACTACAAAGTTGCCGTTGCGGCTACTACGAGGTTCCTACAAGGGGCGCAGAACAAGAAAGCTGAGGGGCGGTGTTCCTGTTCAGAGGTCGGTTCAACGATCCGCGATCTGGAACCACCCTTACTCTTGAGAGCCCCAGGGGTCCGATCCCCAGAGACTCCAATATATTCCTTCATCAAGGAATATCCCTGAAGTTATAGTAGGATCCCTAGTATGATTTAAAGAATATTCCTCAAAATACAGTAGGATCCCTAATATCATGTAAGGAATATTCCTTAAATTACAGTAGGATCCCTAACATGATTAAAGGAGCATTCCTTAATTCAGGGATCTTGGAGTCTCGGGGTCCCGCAATTAGTCAGTCATATTGTTGCATAGGGTTCCTTTCTATAACAAACGATAGCGCACCCCAGCAGCCCAATCGAATTCCTCTATCCTGTAGGCGGCTGAGCTGTAGATCTTTGGGGGCCATTATACTATAACTTCCCCAACATGGTATTGGTAATTATTGAGGAGTCTATATTTGGGTTTGCTAAGGGTGGCTATCGTTGAGAGACATCCCACCAAGGCCTGGTCCCAGCTGGTCGAAAGAGGTCCCAAGACTCCAAGATCCCTTAATTAAGGAATATTCCTTAAATCATATTAGGGATCCTACTATAATTTAAAGTATATTCCTTAATTAAGGGATCTTGGAGTCTCTGGGGTCTAAACTCAAAGCCGCAAGCGTTTAGGGATGAGGGTGAGGACTCAGTTTGCCGGCTGAGGGTCCAAGTCCTTGGGTTTCGTCGTGTCTTGGACTTCTGTTAGGTTCTTTTTAAGGGTTTGGGGTTTGGGGGTTCAGGGTTTGGGGGTAATTTAGGGTTGAGGGGTTTAAATTTAGGGTTTAGGGGTGTCGGGTTTAGGGGGTTGAATAAGTACGAACGGTATCCCCTTATGATCCGTATATGGTTATACCATACCAGAACCTACCGGCCCTACGCAATGATCAACCGTGTACACAAGGCTTGCATCCCAAACCCCTCAGCCCCTCAACTCCACTGCTCAGGGTTTAAGATTTAGGGTCTAACAACCCCCTACACCCTAAACCCCTGAACTTAAACCCTAAACCCCAAACCCTGAACCCTTTATGCCCGGTGCCCCGAAACGCAAATCGCCACCCCAGGGACGATGGGCGCTGCATCGACTTCCCGTTCCGCGTCCCCACCGACGACAATCTCTTCCGCGGCAACTGCCGCCGGCCCTATATGGAACTTTCAGACAATAAAGAGTCCCTCTTTGCGGTCTATGTATGAAGAATGCGGTTGTTGATGATTCTATATTAGGGCTCTCCAATGTTTGGGGGGACCTCTGTTTCATTCAGTTGTTGACTCGAAAAAGCCAGTGGGGCAAACGGGTGTCCCAAATGGCGTTATTTGGCGACGCCTCGTGGTCAAGAGATTCTGCAAAAACACACCCAGAGAGCCCAATACCCCTTAATTAAGGAACATACCTTAAATTACATGGGGATTCATACTATTATGATCTAAGCTATATTCCTTAATTAAGCGGTATTGGGCTCTCTGGTCAGAGGTCTTCAGGAGACTCTTGGGTGCCCAATAGGGTTGCGGGGTCTCGTTTCTGGAGTGTCGTGGGTGCTTGTCCGGGTTTGGGGTTTAGAGTTTTGGGTTGGGGGGTTTAGGGTTTAGGGTTGGGGGGTTTAGGGGTTTAGGGTTGGGGGGTTTAGGGTTGTGGGGTTCAGGGTTTGGGGTTTAGGGCCATTGATGGCCTGTAGGCTCGATGCATTCTACTCCCACATCCCAGCTCCGCTGCCCTGCTAGAGCAGAACGGTCACTTGTTTCTCAAGCCCTTTAAGCGTCCTCGGAACTTTGGAGGTCAATTCAGAGTTTAGGCATGCAGGATTTTTCAGGTTGAGGGGTTTAGGGGTCTGGGGTTTGCGGGTTTGGGCCACTCGGCCAGGCCTCAAGCGCCTGACTTCCGCCGCCCCCCCCTGGCCTTCCCCGAAACCGCTCAAACCCCGAAGGCCCTCCATGTTCAAGCTCTTCCTTTTGAGCCCTAAACCTGAAAGACCGAAGTCCGCAAATTTTCGGGGGCTAGAAACGGAAATATCCACCCGGTCCCCAAGTCCCAGGGCCCGAGAATGGGCCAAAGGCTTAAAACATCCCAAAGCTTTGATAGCAAAAAGGGCCCTACAGTGTTGCCCCAAAGTCCGCCAAACTAGCAATCCCAGAGCCCCGAATTTTTCCGAACTCAAGGGCTTTATTCAAGCCCTACATCCCTAAAGCCCCATCCCAGGCCTTATATATGGAGCTTGAACCGCTACATCCCGGAAGGCCTACAGCAGTAATTATCCTACAAACCCTAAGCTTTAAGCCTTAAAACCCTAAACCCTATACCCGTCAACCCTCCCTAAACCCAAAGTCCCTAAATCCTAAGTCCCTAAACCCGCAGCCTTAAACCCGAGCTCCCTTACAGCTCTCGACCTTCGACTCTTCTCTGCTCCCAGAGACTCCAATATCCCCTGAACTAAGGAACCATTTCCTTAAATCATACTAGGGATCCTACTGTGATTTACGGAACATTCCTTAAATCACATTAGGATCCTACTGTAATTTACCTAACCATTGATATTGGAGGAGCTAAGGAGCCAGGGGTGATGATGATCCCTACTTGATAAGGAGCTAAGGAGCCAAGGGAACCCCAAAACCATTGGTTAGTTACGGAACATTCCTTTTATTAAGGGATGTTGGAGTGTCCTGGCTTTCTGAGGTCCGGACAGCCCGCTGAAGATGCTTGGGCTCTAAGGGCTTGGGGTTTTAGGGTTTAGGGTTTAGGGTTTAGGGTTTGGGGTTAAGGGTTTGGGGTTTAGGGTTTAGGGTTTAGGGTTAAGGGTTTGGGGTTTGGAGGTTTTGTCAGGGCTATTTATTCTCAAAGGGGGAAAGGAGGGACCTTTGATGGGGACCCCTACCCTATAATGGGCTATATAATGGGTTGGGTATATAATAGCTATAGGGGTCCTTATTAAGGATCCCTACTTTTACCCTTGGATATTCTAAGGAGCGTTTCGGGGTTAGGGTTTAGAACCTGCAGGCCTCCATGCATCTCAGTGGCTACTAACAGCGTCTTACCGCTCTGCAACATCACTACCAACTGCACTTCGGCCAGAGCGTCCGCGATCAACGGCACGAACACTGTCCTCCCCCCAATCACGACCCTGTTCCTCATCTCCGCAACATCGTCGCGCCTCAACTAACCATTGATATTGGAGGAGCTAAGGAGCCAGGGGTGATGATGATCCCTGCTTGATAAGGAGCTAAAGAGCCAAGGGAACACCAAAACCATTGGTTAGTCAAGCTTCAACGTCCGCCAGGGCTTTTCTCAACAAGCCGAGGGCCCAGAGCTCCAAAGCACCGGCTTCAAGCTCCGAGTCCCTAAACCCGTTAACCCCGAAGCCCTAAACCCTCATAGACCCCGGATAGTGAGCCCATGCTTGGAGGTTCATGGGGAGTTATACGTGGGTTGAAAGTCGTTTCACAGTGCGTATGACCCGACTTATAACTGCCCTAAAACCCTGATGCCTGAACCCTAAACCCTATAGAACCCTTAAAGGAACCCTAGACCGTTATAGCCCTGCTGTTAACTACCCATGAGTCTCCGACTAGTAGCCCTTGCAGTGAGCCGAGGAGATGGCATATGGGTGGAGCCATTCCGAAGCCGTTACCGCAGGCGAAGATCATGTCACAACATGATTGCTCCTGGGCTGGGTTTAGAGTTTAGGGCTTAGGGTTTAGGGCTTAGAGTTACTAGAGTTTAGGGTTCAGAGATGACTTTGGTTTGCTGTTGGGTTGGCATTAGAGGCTGTGTTCCGGGTTTTTCGGGGGGGTATTCTGGATCGCAGTTACGGAGTCTGGACACTCCAGCTGGCCCGAAACTCTGAACCAACCCTATACCCGAAACCCTAAACCGTGTTGGCCAAGCCAGGATCTCAGCGTTTGGCGTGAAAGCACTGGGTTGAAGGTCCAGGGCTTGAATTCTAATGTAGGGGCCGAAATAATTACCAATGCCATTTGTGGGGTTCCTTATTATAGTTGTAATATACTGGGCCCCGAAAACCCTATTCTAATTCTCAAGGCCCCTATAGTAGCGTGGGGCAGGTGTGTGGGGTTTTTGGACCCATGGGAATTCGGACTGCCGGGCTAAAAGAACCTAGCCCCAGACGATTTTTCTTTCGTTCTTTGATCGAAACCCCAAGCCCGAAACCCTGAACTTGTGGACTTTCTGTGTAGGTTTTTTTACTGGAAGTTTTAGGTTCGAAGGGTTGAGGGTTTAGGGGTTTAGAAGGCCCTGCTATTTCTACAGGGCTTTATAGGATTTTGTGCAGGTTTTTGAATGAAGACGATAGTAATAATTAGACACAGAATAGCAAATAAGTAAACACATAATCAACTGACTAACTGATAAGTAGACAGAGAGAGATGTAGAAACAAATAAATAGCCAACAAATGAATATTGCATAAGCAGACAACCAAAGAAGCAAATACATAAATGGATGAATAATAGTAAACCACAATACGTAAATAAATAAATAAATATATATATATATATAGACAGACAGATCATACTTAAAATTGTAAATAAACAAATATACTTGTACACATATACATATTTGGTAGTTGATCTAAAGGTCCTTGTGGCACATTTTAGATGAGCGACCAACTACATAGACAAATATGCATCCTCGAAAGTTCCGCGATGGTGCCGCGAAAGTTATTGTTTTCTGCGAAAGTTCTGTGTTAGCCTTTTTGCCGTATATTACTTCTGATTTTACTAAGCCTAAAAGAACACTCAAAGGAACCCTTACCAGAATCCTCAAAGGAATCAGGGTTTTAGCTTGCAAACGTATGTAAATATGCCTCCGCGAAAAGTTCCGCGACGGCGGCGCGAAAGTTTTTTGTTTAGCCGTGAAGAACGTCATTCCGGGATGAAGCAATGTAGATCAACTTTTATACACATACATACATACGTACATACATACATACATACACACATGTATGTAAATCGATAGACAGAAATACATAATTATAACGTAGTAGTGCGCTATTGACCAGACAAACAAACAGTTCAACATATAAATAACACAATGAGTACATGAATGAATATGTATGTGTATATGTACATACACACATAATATACATATCTGCACATATACACACATATACATATTTACACATATACATATATATATATATATATTCATTTATATATATACATATATATATATATATATATATATATATATATATATACAGGGTCTTTTGGGACACTCTTGCTAAGTATCCAGACGGCTATAGAGAGGGGCTCTAGAGGGCTCAGGTTTCAGGGCTTTAGGTTTCAGGGAGTCCACTTGGGTTCATGGGTTTAGGGGTTTAGGGGTTTAGGGTTTAGGGTTTAGGGTTTAGGGTTCATGGGTTAGGGTTTAGGGGTTTAGGGGTTTAGGTTTGGCTTCACCCAGACCCCGGGAGGATCTAAAAAGTAGATCCCCTAATTTGAGGCCCTATACTACTAAGGTTACTTTCTAGGAACATCTACTTTTTGCCCGGGACTGGGCAGGGTTCTGGGGAATATTGTGCAGGGCTCAGAGTTTCGGGGGCTAAAGGGTCTCGGGTTTACGGGGTGTTTCGGGATTTCAATCAAGGGGTTGCGAGTTTAGGGTTTCAACGCGTTTTGGGGTTTGAGGGTTCTAGGCGCTCGAGTTGCGGGCCTGAGGGCTTATACCGGGGCATCTATGAAACTGTTGCAGTCCAGGGCTTAAAGAAGTGGTCCTTTTCTAGGTATCGATTTGGTATAAGTCTTAATTTCCCTTACTGTTCAACATAGAGCCCTAATCATGAACAATTCTGGGGAATGTAAAATCGACACCTAGGTTTGGTGTAAATGAAAGGTAGGGTCCAGTTTTCAACGAGTGCATCTAGGGAGCCTTTCCTTCCGAGTCCTTATACGAAGGATTCACTGATATTAAAGACTATTATATATTATAGTAGATCATGATTATGCATCATGGTATATTACAGTACATTGTGGCATATTATGGTTTTGCATTTCCGAGCCCCAAACACCCTCGACCCTGCACCTTGTCACTGTACCTCCGAGATACTTGCCTGGACCGTGCCTTCGCCTCCGGCGACGGCAACAACATAAAGATGCACCCCTGCCACGACGGGAGCTACGGGTTGCTAGTATCGGGTTGGGTTTGTGCTGAATTGTGGGGGTTGGTCGATGGCTACGCTACGACGTTTGCTCGATGCGGAACATACTGTTTCTGTTACCCCAGGCTCGTGGTGCTGATGATGCTGGATGGTCATGGTCCCATCCTTCCCTAGACTGAAAACCTTTAAGCTTTGCTGTTTCATTGCTGGGCGAAGGCTGGCTGCATCAGTAGCTTCAGGAAGCAAACCTAGAATGCGGTGCGGGAGGGCTGCTGCGGCTGCCCTAAACGCCCTAAACCCCAAACACTGGAACAGGAGTTTGGCTCGAGTTTTGGGGTTTCTGCCCCCAGAACTTCCTCCTGGAGCTCACCCTAGTAGTAGGTAAGTAACCTTTAACCTTTCTTGGGTAGTATAGCCGTATAGCCCTATATAATCCCTATATAGCTAAAAAGGTTAACCCTTGGTTCCCCATGATACCCGACAAGTAGGCTACTAAGCTTAGATCCTTACCCTGAAGCCTGAACCCTAAAACCATCAGAAAAAGAAATCCTCAAACCGTCATAGCACCTGAACTGCAAAACACTCAACTGCTATGCCCTTTAGACGGGACTAGGTGCGTTGTCAACTGTAGTGGGTGGACGAAGGAGTTTGACAAAGCAACTAAACCCTAAAGCAATGAGCTCAAAAACAGCCTTCCCAACACGATGGCTTGGTATAGAAGCAGTCACTTCATGAGTTACAGCTCCCTAAACCCTAAACCCCTAAACCCTAAAGACCGCGCACTCTCCCCCCTCGGAACAATTTTACAGAGCTCTGAGTCTAGGGTTTCGGGCATAAGGTTTGGGATGCAGGGTTTTATGTTTAAGGTTCAGCATACACATCTTCCAACCCCAACCCCCCCGACAAAACAGGAGCAATCAGTTTTTCTACTTCGATGGCGAGCATCTGAAGGACGGCCGCGATGGCCTGTGCCTAGACGCCACCTGACTGGATCGGTTCTTACTATTCATAAGGGGTACTATAAGGGATCTATAAGGGTACTACAATATAGGGGCTTCAATAATCCTATATCTTACCTCTGATTGGTAGGGAATGGTTTAGGGTTTAGGGTTTTGTTTAGGGTTTCGAATTTTAGGGTTTAGGGTTTAGTTTAGGGTTTAGTATTTAGGGTTTAGTTTAGGGTTTAGGGTACTTACCTCTGGTTTGTAGGGAATCGAAGAATGGTAGTAATAGTAGTTTCAATTGTACCCCCATTCCTCCATTCCCTACTAACCAATTTAAGTATTATTGGAATTATTGAAACATGATCACTACTATTATGAGTATGTTCGTATTGTTATTAGGCTTATTGTTTTGATGGTTGCAGCTCTCATTTCCAATCGGTCTTATTTGTTATATGCATCGTCATATCAATTGCTGCGGGTCGCAAGGGTAGCTAGCTACTGGGCTGCGCTCGCTGCGCACTTGTCTCCTTTCTCGGCTTGGGGTTCCCAGTTGGGGAACTTACTATAGCCATATGGGTGGTTGTCAAAATTAGTATCCTTTTTTGGGTCCCTAATATAATACGGCACCTAATATTTGGGGTATTCAAAAATGGACCACTCATATGAAGGGACATTATACTATAACAATAGCATAGGTAAGTATTAAGGCCCTTATATTATACCCTAAACCCTAGGCTGCTCCGAGTTGGTAATTTCAGGGCTCATGGTTTGGTAGCCTTCTTTTCGGTTTGAGGACGGAAGAAGCCGCAGCAGCAGTAGGAGTAGGGGAGTAGGGGAGTAGTAGCAGTAGTAGTAGTAGTCGCCGTCGTCGTAGTGGTCGCGGTCGTGGTCCTAGTAGGCGTAGTATCAGTCGTCGTCGGAGTGATAGTAGTAGTAGTAGTAGTACTACTACTAGTAGTAGTAGTAGTAGTAGTAGTCGTAGTCGTAGTCGTGGTCGTAGTCGTAGTCGTAGTCGTAGTCGTGGTGGTAGTAGTAGTAGTAGTAGTAGCAGTAGTAGTAGTAGTAGCAGCAGCAGCAGTAGAAGTAGTAGTAGTAGTAGTAGTAGTAGTAGTAGTAGTAGTAGTGGTAGTGGTAGTGGTAGTGGTAGTGGTAGTGGTAGTGGTAGTGGTAGTGGTAGTGGTAGTGGTAGTGGTAGTGGTAGTAGTAGTAGTAGTAGTAGTAGTAGTCGTAGTCGTAGTGGTAGTGGTAGTGGCAGTGGTAGTAGCAGCAGCAGTAGTAGTAGTAGTCGTAGTCGTAGTCGTAGTCGTAGTACTAGTATCAGTAGTTGTAGTCCCAGTAAATAATAGTCGTAGTAGTAGTCGTAGTAGTAGTCGCAGTCGTAGATGTAGTCGTAGTATTAAACAAGAGTTCAAAGCGTCAACACCACCAAGAGCCTTCCGAGGAGCCTTCGTCCGGATCTCTGTACATGCACTCCTGCCACGGTGGGGACAACCAGAAATGGTACCTCGATAACGGCCGGCCGCCTGGGCCGAAAAGTGGGTTTGCAGGGACGTGAGGCTTCCCGCTCCTTGCCATTCTGAGCGATTTGTCCCCAAACCCTAAACCCCTAAGAAGGAACCCCCCATAAAACCATAAAGCGTAACCTCAGAGACCCCAATATCCTTTAATTAGGAAATATTGCTTAATAAGTTATAGTAGGATCCCTAGTAGTTTCTCTGGCCGCCTGACCTGAACCGATCGAACAGACGGCTACAGCGAACATTTCCGATCTTACTCGCACCGTTTCCAGTACACCAGGGGCCGCCTGCGATGACCGTTTTCTGCTTCGCCTCATAATAACATAAGTCATATATAATGAGAGTATTATGATTTTGATTTTATCTTTGTTTTTATATTGTAATTCGCTTGGAGGATCTTGAACAATTGTCGCTCACTCATAAGCTCGCAGAAGCCACCGCATGAGGCTGAAGAACCGAAAGTGGGGCGATGCGAAGTGCATGGACTACGCTTACAACAACGCAGACAAGGACAAACGGCCTGAATGCCCGCGCCAAACCCTCCAACATAAAGTGCTATGGTTTAGGCCTCCTTTTTGGGTCGAGGGTGTCTATAGGCATCAGAAAGTTTGGGAGCTGGGTGTTAGGGTATAGGGGGCGCCGCAGCTCGGTCTCTGGCGTCCGCTCGGCTTCAGGTTCAGTTTCAAGGTTTGTGGCAGGCTTCTTCCTCAAGCCTGCAATCTTTGTCATAGTTGGGAAGCATTTTACGTTTTTATGGGTACTTAAACCCAATAAGGAATAGCTATGTGCATTTTTAATCCTTTCCCAACCATGAACTAGAAATGTGGACAACAGGTCCCGACCCCAAACTGTTCCAGTTCCGTCTGCTCAAACTTCGACGCAAGAGAGAATTCAAGCCCACCCGACCCGAAAGAGGATTATACCGGGCTTAAGTACTAGTATTGTTCTAGGGTTCCGTCAGATACTTATAACCCATATTACGGGACCTATAGCCCCACTGACAACTGAACTACCCCCAAGCCCTAAACCCTATGGAACCCTTAAAGGATCCCCACTTATAAGTTATAACCCCACTTTTGACTACCCATGAACCCTAAACCCTTACAGGAACAGTACTTGTAACTTATAACCTCACGACCCCTAAACCCTAAACCTTATAGAACCCTTAAAGGAACCCTACTGGCCCTACTTAAACCCCTATAGCCCCACTTGTGAGCCTCAAAACTGGTTAGTTGGTAGTTATAAGTGAGGTTATAAGGCAGGGTTACCAGAGCTATAACACACATTCAGGGACTTGTAGGGTTTAGGGTTTAGGGTATAACCCCACATATGGGTGGTTGTCAAAATTAGGGTACCTTTTTGGGTCCTTATCAAAATATCGCACCTAATAATTTAGGGTACCCCAACAAGGGACCCTAATTTTGACAACCACCCGCATATGAACCTCCAAGCAGGATGTCTACATGCAGTAAACCCCTAGACCCTAAACCCTAAACCTTAAACCCTTAACCGTATAAACCCTAAACCCTCTAGAGTCATTGAATTGCAGGACGTCTACATGCACGAGTGCCACAGCGGGTCTAACCAATTCTTCAACTTTGAAGTCCCCCGGGAGAGACTCGCCTCTCCAGATCTTCGTTGAGGGTTTAGGGGTAAGAGTTTAGGGTTTCGGGTTTCGGGTTTAGGGTTTAGGGGTGATAGTTGACGGTTTCGGGTTTAGGGTCGGGCGGTGACAGTTTAGGGTTTCGGGTTTAGGGTTTAGGGGTGAGGGTTCAGGGTTGAGGGTTTAGGATTTAGGGGTGAGGGTTCAGGGTCTCGGGTGTAGGGTTTAGGAGTGATGGTTTAGGGTTTCGGGTCTAGAGTTTAGGGGTGAGGGTTTAGGGTTTAGGGTTGAGGGTTTCGGTTTCGCCATACACGAAAACGCTACAGCCAGCGCCCAAGTACCTCACAATCAGGACAGTATGCACTTCTTGAGGTATCAGGGCTCCCCAATCCCGACCAGGTGAATTCATCGTAGGGGCCCGAATATATGTACGTGGTTGTCAAAATTAGGGTACCTTGTTGGACACTCCAAATACTAGGTTTCCTAGGTGCCGCATTATATTAGGGACCCAAAAAGGGACCCTAATTTTGACAACCACACATGTGTAGCAAAGCCATCCTTCTCTGGGTTCCTATCATAGTTACAGCATGGGATACCCCAGAAGCCCCGTGCCCCTCTGAAGTTCTAACAGGGATCTGTATTCAAGCCTCTTACAGTAGAAGCCGGAAAGTTGGAATATCATTATCATAATCCCTTTAAGGTAAATTAAAGGGGATCCTGCCATTATTCCATATTCCAACTTTCTGGAGTTCCCTTTATGTCTATACTAGGCATTGTTTAGGGTTTTAGGGTTTACGGTTGAGGGCAGCAGGTCTTAGGGAATCTTCGGGCTTCGGGTATCTTGGGGCTTCGGGTATCTTAGTGCTTAGGGTAGAGGGTCCTCAGGATACAGGTCGCAGCAGGGTTTATTTAGGGGTTTAGGGTTTAGGGGTTCAGGGTTTCGGGTTTGGGGCGTGATTCGGAGCTTGGGGCTTGGGGTGTGGGGTTTAAGGCAGTTAGGGGTAAAGCTCACTTCTTCGCCGTCCTATCTGTGGACGGACTCTCAACTTCATCTATCACAGGAATACCTTTTCCAGGTTCCTGTCTCTGGAATTCCGCGCTCTCGGGTCAAACGGCCGCAGGCAGACTACACCAAGTATCGAGCATTCCTGAAGAAACCGTGACACACCTTCGAAGCCGCAAGAAGAGCGAGACTCATCAACCTGAAGCAAAGCTTAGATCCAACTGCAGGCTATTTAGCTGCGAAACTCCCCAACCATCGTAAAAAACTTTGTAAAGCCCTGGACTACCAACTCTATACAGCTTTATAGCCCTATAGAACCTTGGAAACCCCGGCAACCTAAACCCTAAACCCTAAAGACCCAAAGCACCTTAGAACTCCAATTTCCCTTCCCAAAGCTACGCGAAAGCCAGGACCCCCCATTTAGGGTTCAGGGTTTGGGGTATACCTGCGACCACAGCTGAGGCTGAAGATCCGAAGTGACGGTAGTCTGTGCACCCCGGCAACTTAAACATCTCTGTTGGGTTGCGGGGGAGGGGATTAGGGGGGAGGGGGTGGGCTGGGCACATATGGCTACGGTTGCGCCTTCGAGGATATTCGGATTCAGGGTGGGATTGGGGTTTCGGGCTTCAGAAACGTTGTGATTCCCCTTTTTATGGCATTGAAGGTCAGCTGGGAGGCTGACCTGACCCCCCCCCGGCCTTTTCTGGCCTCGGCCCAGACCCGCGCCTTCCGAACCCCTCACGGCGTCTTTTCCTCCGCGGCCTTAAAGGGTCTGGAGAGGGTTTGGCGAAATTCCTGAAATCGAAACGTCGAGTTTTTCCCATCTATATTGGTTAGTGCCTCTGTGACATGCAACAACATAAGCCTCGAGTTCAAGGTTCAGCGGTAGCCTAGGCAGAAGACACGAGACTGTGGGTTGTTTGGGCGTTTACGGTCTTTTCTACCAGAATTAATCTCGAGCACCACCTCCCAAACCCAAAACGGTAAAGCCACTGCCACCGCGTTTTTTCTGCGACGGAAGGTGGTGCATGCAACTAGAAAGCCGGGCTTTCGGTACATTATCGCATCAAAGTTGTGAAGAACTTGTAAGAGTCCCAGTCGCTGGACCCCCTATGTTCGGTAAGCTCACGCTCCGAGAATACGGAGCAAGTTTGGGCGCGGGATTCGTCTTGCGTTCAAGCCCAGGGGAATCTCGATGCATCACAAGCCCAGATAAGGAATATAGCTTAAATCATATTATGCGCCCCCTTATAATTTAAGGTATATTCCTTAATTAAGGGGTTTTTGGCTCTCTGGGAGAAACCCTAGCCCGCTAAACCCTAGACACATTGACAAGCAGAGGGCGAGGCTTCAGAAAATCGCATGTCGCTGACAGAGAACCTTGGAAAAAAACACAATAATCGAGCATCGCTGAGAGAAAAGGAAGTCAGGAAACGTAGTAAGGGTGAGTAGGATCGAGTATCGCCCAAGAGCTTCAAATAATGAAGAGTACTGAGCAACAGCAAAGAAGATAAGGCCAAACCTGAGTATAACGTAGTAGAAGAACGGGCGGCAACAACCAAGAGATCAAGCAAAACACAGCACTTGAGACTTTAGGCATAGCGTCGGAACATAGTGCTGCAAATTGTGAACAGGAGCCTTTCCTGCCTTCCGTCTTGAAGCTAGTTTGGAGAAACCTTAGGGGTACTTAGAAATGATTTTTAATTTTTGGTTATTATAATCCCTAAGAAACAGCTAAAATTACAATTTTTGCCAGGGTTCTAAGTATTGAAACCAGGTCTTGATTGGAATGGCAACAGCGACAACGTCCTCATGCACCCATGCCACGGAGGCACGGTGAAAGGGCTATGGGTTTCATAGCGACTCGGGTTGCCACTAGCTATGGTAAACCCCAAACCCGGAAGGAAGGACCTCACTGGAACCAGCCTTGTCCTTTTTCATGGTTCCCCCAAAAGAATAAACAGACCGGCTAGTAGACCTTCTTAAATAATTCCTACTAAGGGATATGGGTTTAGGGCTCTGTCTATTATTGCTAAAAGGACAAGGGTGACTGGAACACAACACCATCTTCTTGCGTAGGACACTTGGGGAGGTGACACGAAGCCTCTGGCACCAGATGTGTTTGCCAGAGTTGGTTTTGGGGTTCAAGCTTCAATCCTAAAAACCCTAAAGCCACAAACCCTAAAACCCTAAACTAAATCCCTAACCTTTCAACCCAGAAACCTACACTGCAAACCCTCTGAAACCTACACCGCAAACCCTGCCGCCTAAGTCTTTTGCATTCCTCCCAGCCCCGGAGCTGGATAGATGAGGTCTCTATGAGCGCACAGTTCAAGGTCTAGGGTATAAGGTTTAGGGTTTAGGAGTAAGGAGGGGTTTTGTGTGAAACTAGAAGTCGCGGCAGCTCTTATCTTGCGTTATCGGACTTGAGCCACGTGCATTGCTTTTCTCGGCAGGTGTGTGTCATCCTTGTGCATGGGTAATGCTGGGCCATGTTCTCACTTTGGGATTCACATTTTGGGCCTACTACGAGGGTTTTGCAAGTGTTCTGAGAGTTCTAGAAGGGTTCTGAAAGGACCTTGAGGGTTCCAGAAGGGTTCTGCAAGGTCGCTCGGTAGTAGCCTGGCTGATCATGCGTAGTTCGGGCACGCACATAAACCTTAAACCCTATGTATGGCCTTGGTTGAATTCCTCGGGTTCGCAGACAGCGCGAGACCCATTCCCGGTAGACGACTTGTAACAAACCGGCAACCCTGGACCCCTAAATCGTAAACCCTAAACCTCTAAAGGAAGAATGACCTTACAGGGAACTCCAGAAAGTTGGAATATGGTTTCAGGGTAGGATACCTTATGATTTACCATAAAGGGTTTAGGATAATCATATTCCAACTTTCTGGCTTTTACCGTAAACCCTAAGCCGGATCCAGGTAACAACCAGCTCTGGTACTTTCACGGCCCGTCGTCTCTTGGCGCTCTCTGGAGTCGGCTGGGGGTGGATTTCCCATTAAGAGTTGAAGCCTCGAGCCGGTCAAACCACATGGGAGTTTCCTTAAAGGGTTCCTTAAAGGGATCTATTTGGGTTCCATAAGGGGTCGAGGGTTTAGAGTTTAGAGTTTCCGAAAATGGGGGACCCCAATATACTACCCTAAACAGCAGGATACTTCTTATAAGGACCCGAAAATAACGTGCCTCTAGTTTTCGGAAACTCCCATATAGTGAACCCAAGAAAGTTGGAATCTCGATTTAGGGTGATTAGTGCTGGGCTTCCCTTTTCGTTAGTATAAAGGTATTCAGTATTCTGTGTAGTTTTGTTCTCACGGCCCGGAAGGGGAAATGTGTTCTATGACCAGACAAAAAGCCCTATAATTCTCAGAGACTTCGTCTTACTTAATGTTTCGAGTAATGTGTGCTTGAATAGTTTGTAGCACTATTCACTATTCATCTTGTTGGTTTGCTGAATGCATCTATGCAACCAAACCTCACCAAACCATCTTCCAAAGCATCGGGCGCTTATATGAGGGTTTCCGAAAATGGGGGACCCTAACCTAACACCCTAAATAGTAGGATCCTTATTATATGGACCCCAAAATAAGGCACCCCCAGTTCTCGGAAACTCCCATATTAAGCTGAGGAGCTTTCCGTTGCCCTAAAGGTATGTATGGGTTCGCGCCTGAGTCAGCTTTCGTTCCTTCCGCTTTAGTGATAGCTCTAACTAAACCCGAAACACCCGCAGACCTTGTCGTTCAGGGTTTTCTAGGGTTTAGAGAGCTCAGGGGTTCAGGGTAGTATGATGGCTTAGGGGCTTGAAACCCTAAACCCTAAACCCTAAACCGGGTTTTGAGGACCCTGCACCAAGCCCTCCAAGGAGGTGAAAGCCTGCGATTCGGTAGACCCGGGTTTTGGGGGTGAGAGAGTTGGTACCCAGAGACTCCAATATCCCTTAATTAAGGAATATTCCTTAAATCATAGCAGGGATCCTGCTATAATTTAAGGAGTATTCCTTGATTAAAGGATATTGGAGTCTCTGGGTATCTGGGCCTTATATAGAGTTCAGTGTCGCTCAGGTTTACGGTGGATGAGGTGTAGTGTCAAGGCCCAAATTCCTGCCCTAAGCTCTCGTAGGGAAGCCTCCGAACCCCTTCTGAGGCTAAGATCACCCCATGATAGCTCGAAGTGCCTGGACATGGACGAGAACGGGGATGCGCCGGCAGCGGTTAGTGCATGATCTTTCCCAGAAACTCCAATATCCCTTAATTAAGGAATATTCCTTAAATCATATTAGGGATCCTACTAAAATTTAAGGAGTATTCCTTAAATCATATTAGGGATCCTACCAAAATGTAAGGAATATTCCTTAAATCATATTAGGGATCCTACCAAAATTTAAGGAGTATTCCTTAAATCATATTAGGGATCCTACCAAAATTTAAGGAATATTCCTTACTGAAGGGATATTGGAGTCTCTGGGTTTCTGGCTCGTGCTCAGACGTCATCCCAGGTCCATTAACCCCAATCCTAGACGCCCAACCTACACTTAAACCCCCGGTGGCACCCTGTTAAGCTCCAAATGCCAAGCAACAAGCCCCAAGACCCAGAGAGCCCAAAACCCCTGAATCAAGGAATAAGCTTCAATCACAATATGAATCCCTTTACAACTTAAGGTACGGTATATTCCTCGATTAAGGGGTCTCGGGCTCTCTGGGGACCTGATCCAGAACTCAGACCTCACAGCTCCGCATGGACGATATTTCGACATGAGCCCTCAGGGTTTCGAAGGTTTCCTTCTGTGTGGGTTTAGGGTTTGGTGATTGGGGTTTGGGCTCTAGAGCCCAATTATACCCCAAATCACACGAACGTGCCACTAAGAACTTGTACATGCACCCCTGCCACGGTATGGCCAACCAGCATTTCACCTGGGACGACAATGGCCGGCTCAAGGACACTCCGTCAACTTGCTTCCATTGAAAGGGCTGCCGTAAGGGCGCCTTAGGGCCTCCTTCAAGGGTTTCTATGCGTTCCTTTGCTCTCTGCGTTTAGGGGGTTTAAAAATACACGCGTTCCTTTGAGGGTTGTATAAAGGCTACCTAGGGTTTGTTATGGCGTTGTTCCATGTGCTTTCAGGGTGTTGGGGTTCAAAGACCTGGAAGGGAAGTTGGGAGTGTAGGAGGACCAAATGGTGGCAACGGCATGTCTGACACTCATAGAACAAGATAGATAGCACGGGAAAGATCCGGCGGGGAAGCCGTCTGAAAGTGTGTTTTCCTGGGGAGGCGTAAGGTTTTGGGTTTGGAGCTTGGGGTTTCAGGATTGCGGATGGCATTTACTACCCTTTTTTATTGATGGACTTTCGCAATAGAGGCATAGACTTGTCCGAACCCATGTATTGGGCCCGAAAGGGCCCCATGGCACGATATTGGCAGTCTTCCTGCATCCCCCTCCCAGGCTCCTCTTAGTGAAAGCGGATCCCCCAAAAAGCTAAACCGCAAACCCTGACCCTAAACCCTCCATTATAGGGGCCTGAACAATTACCTATACTATTTGGGGGGGTTCCTTGTTATTACTATAGTATTACGGGCCCAAAACCCTATTCTACTTAATTATTAAGGCCGCTATGTTGCCCTAACCCTGGGTTTATCTTGCAGTTTCAGTGGCCTGGCTTCGAGTAGCCTCCCAACCTACAGGCCTCTTTGCCTTCTTTAAACTAGCAACCTAATACCGAAGCCTGAATAAGAATAATTACCCTTATTATCCTAGTAGTAGAGTAGGCAACCTTTAACCTTTTTTGGGTAGTATAGTCCCAATAAATTCCCTATACAACCAAAAAGGTTCACCTTTAGTTCCCCATGATACCCGACAAGTAGTTTATTCGACTCGGCTCCTTAGTCATAGCTATACTGACTACAATGAGCAGCGCACCGCACCGTCAACCGCCCCAAACTTCCAAACAAACCCGAAACTGCCAACCACGCAAGGTCCTGTGAAACAAAAGCCCTAAACCACAAGCCTAAACCCTTCATCCCAAAAACTCCGCAACTCCTACACCCTCTGGCTTTTGAGGGTATATGATACTACAATTGTAACAAGGAACCTTCAAAACTCTATTCCAACCATTAAGGCCTCCACATGATGTATGCTTGTTTTCAGACGTGTACAAGCGTCGAGCCCCCAATCTCGGCAGATCCACTCCGACAGCGGCAAGTGCATAGATATGAACAACGACAAGAACGCCGGGCGCTGACTAACACCTGCTGCTGCTGTTGTACCGCTTCAATGGTATCGAAGTTCGTGTGTATAAAATATATATGTATATAGATACAGTTGTGTACGTCTGTATATATACATATGCATATACATATGCAGATACAGATATATGTATATGTATATGTACATGTATATGTATATGTATATGTATATGTATATGTATATGTATATGTATATGTATATGTATATGTATATGTATATGTATATGTATATGTATATGTATATGTATATGTATATGCATACGCATATGTATATGCACATGTACATGTATATGTATATGTATAAGTATATGTATATGTATATGTATCTGTATATGTATATGTATATGTATATAGATGTATATGTATATGTATATGCATACGTGTATATATATATATATATATACACATCCTGAGCCCACGATGCTTGAGGGGTTAAGTCGGGCTTTTGGACCGAGATTTATATGCACGACTGCCACTCCGGCGACAACCAGCGGTTCTACTGGGGGCAGTTGTTCCACAAGGGAAAGACAATCCGCCCCTCGGCTCGGGTGTGTTCTTCTTTCGGGGCTGCAAAGCCTGTCCGGGCTTCAGGGGTTGAGGGTTTGTTTGAGGGTTCAGGGTTGCGGCTTCTATTTGGCATTTGGCCTCTATGAAGCTCTATAGGCATCATATTTCACATTTTCAAGTGAACAGGCTTCAGGGCTTGATAGTTTGAGGGTTGAAGGGTTTGGGGTTACAGCTTCTATAGAGGCTCTATGAGGCTCTGTAGGTGGAATACAAGGTTTTTTTTCTTAAAGTAATGAAAAGTTCATTCTTATTTATATACCTATCTAAAGACTATTTTTGTAGGGTTTAGGGTTGGGGCTTGAGGGTTTAGACCCAACGACGCCGATCAGCACTCGGGCGAGGGTTTTGGGGGGCATCGAGGATTCCGGGTTCCAGGGTTTAGGGTTTAGGGTTTAGGGTTTAGGGTTTAGGGTTTAGGGGTTTGGGGTTTAGGGGTTTAGGGTTTAGGGTTTAGGGTTTAGGGGTTTAGGGGTTTAGGGTTTAGGGTTTAGGGTTTAGGGGGTTTGGGATTCGCCCGGATTTGAGCTGGTCGCTGATGGCAGCAGGTTTGGGGTTGACGTGGGTTTTCGGGTGTTTTCAGCCCCAAAACCCGACCCCTAAGCCCTGAGGCCTTAGCCCACAAAAAGGCTTTGTCATAGTTGGGTAGATTTTTTACAGTTTTGTGGGTACTTAAACCCAATAAGGAATAGACATGTGCATTTTCAATCCTATCCCAACAGTGAACTAGAAGAAAGGCAACGACGAGGGCGCTTGCCTGGACATCATCTCGAGCACGGGTAAAGCTCAAGTGTCGCTTGGCAGCCTCGTGCTGAGGATTCTTCAGGGTTTTACTGCAAGGCATGGGGGTTGGCTCAGAGGTTTAAGGGTCTATTAGGGCCGTCTAGGTAGGGCTTTGGGACATTTCATATTTTCTCTTATTGGGCTTAAGAGGATCGCACCTACTAATATTTTTCAAAGGCTTTAAAAGCCCCTCCTAGCCGTCTAGTGGGGCTCAAGAGTTTATGGTTAACAGTCCGCATGCGCAGAGATTTGCGCCCAACTCTCGTCCGAAACTCCTGTGTGAGGATAAGGTCCTGCAGCCCTCGTTGTACATCGGTTTAGGGGTTTAGGGGTTAGGGGTTTAGGGGGTTAGGATCTGTGTGGGCCCGAAGCTCCCCGTCAACAACTCACTGCATGAGACTTTTAGCCTCCTTAAGCTTTAATGACGAGGATTTGGCGAGTGCAGTGGCACTGTTGTCAGAGTTTGCCGTTTGCAGATTAGTAGTTTACCGTTAACAGGCCAGTGCTTCCGCGAAGCCCAATTTCTTAGTGATATCACTGCTGCAATTTCGATGACAGCAGAACTTGCTGTAGGGTTACCCCCAAAGGAAGCCGCTGGGAAGGGGAGGCGGCCTGCCCGGCTGAACTAGGACTGAAGTGTTGCAGGCCTTGGGCACACACGGTTTTGGTTAGGGCTTAAGGTTTGAAGCGAGGGGTGCAGTGCGGAGGACATCGAAGATTCCAGGTTTTACGACGCAGCAACTTAAATGTCCTGTAGCCGACACACCGGGGTTCCCGCATTCATGGAACACCAGTTCTGAGTATTCTCTTCTTGTATAGTAGCAGCTTCAAACTGGTTCTGAGTTTCAGGTACGCCTGCCACGACGGTGCCAATCAGCGCTTTTTCTTCGACGGGGAGCGCCTGAAAGTAGAGTCGGACACTGACCGGTGCCCGGGCAGGGGAGGGCTTCAGCTGCAATGTGGTAGTTTCCGAAAATTAGGGATACCTTATTTTGGGGCCCTGATAATCAGGATCCTATTATTTAGGGTACTGTATTAGGGTCCTCTATTTTCGGAAACTCCCATGTAGAGCCTTCTGCAGAGTGATGTGATTTGCTAGTGGTCCCTGCATCGTGAGTCTTGGAAACACATCAGTCCCACTTCCCCTTACAAGCTTGGTTCCGTACCATGATCAGTATCGCTCCATATCGCTCCAGAGGCATTCAGAAACAGCAGCGAGAATGGTGATGAGGACGAAGATGAGAGGATTTTGCTGATAAATTGTGGTGGGAGATGATGAAGAGCGATGAAGCTCAGGATGCTCGTGATGCAAATGCAAGCGTCGACTACTGGTGATGATCATGGCCATACGGCGACGATGATGCAGCTGACACACTGACGATGACGATGGCGAAGAACTCTTCAACAACAGCTTGGCTGTGACGATGATGTCCTTGGCCTTGTCCTCGCGGTTGTTGCTGCTGATGTTGTTTCTGTTGTTGTCGTCGACATCGTTGTGGTAGCTGCTGCTGCTGCTGCTGCTGCTGCTGCTGCTGCCAGGCACACTTTCGCTACCGTCGACGGTGGGGTAGGTAGTTCAATCAAGTGAAGGCGGTAGCATAGCAAATTTGCTGTTGCGGATGCAGGGGAGAGGATGGAAAAGCAACGCAGCATCCTTTGTTGCACGGAGTTTGAACACGGCGGACCCATCCGTCGCCCGAACCAGACTGTTGATTCCTGCATGCGCTCCAAGGAATGCAGGGTCTTAACTGGTGACCCATCGTGTGCAATGCTGGAACCCCATGCCCAAAGACCCAAGCCCCAAACCGTGTCCCTGCACCTGAGACTCTCCCCACACCCCCGGTTTAGGGTTTTGGGTTTAGGGTTTAGGGGGGTTTAGGGTTTAGGGTTTAGGGTTGCAAAATCGCTGCGAGGTGCTTAGACGTCCCCAGCAGAAACGAGTGGCGCCCAGATGAGGATGCTGGTGTTAAGCCATCGAGCGGGTTCTCCAAAGCTTGGGTTTACCTATTTTCTCCATTGTAGTTCCTTTTCTGGGTTAGTCAGTTTTATGGCTAGGATCCTATGGTATAAATTTGGTCATCTGCATAAAGGAACTACAGTGGAGACTATAGGTAGGGCGTAACTCCAAGGCACAAGGTTGGTTTGCAGTACTATCCCTTCGAGTACCTGTGTAGTCCCGTCTGTGTAACTATACCAAAACGCACACCAAAAACTCAGTCTAATTACTTAGTATAATTGTTCCCAGATGACAGTCCGGGACAACGTTGCCTCACATATCCTAAAAGTTCGCAGTTCGGAACAAGGCCGTCAAATATGGCCCAATCAGTTGCTGCAGAGTTGTGGCATAGATAACTGCCCATGTCCATAACCGTCACATAGCTCAGTTTCACGAGTTCGACCTTACAGTACAGTTACGGAGTGACTACCATGGGGTTCTAAGGTCTATAACAGGGTCCCCTTAAGGAGTGCTTTTGTTACTATAGGAGTGCCTTGGTACTACTACTACTACTACTACTACTACTACTACTACTACTACTACTACTACTACTACTACTACTACTACTACTACTACTACTACTACTACTACTACTACTACTACTACTACTACTACTACTACTAGGGTTCCCTTCAAAGGGTTCCTTCTTCCGTAGGGCCTTGCTGTAAGGGACTCCCAAGGAAGGGCCCAGCCCCCAAGATTAAACAACCCAAAAACCAGAAGCCCGGGTTGTTATAAGCGCTGTTTATTGGGTGCTGATTCATTCTATGATCAGGGTGCTACTTAGGGCCATGTATATATCTAGAGCACAAAGGTGGCAGCATCCAAGCTCTCGAATCTAGAAGATGTTCATAGGATCTGCATGTCGAGATGCTCGGATACCCAGGTGCCAGGTCCAATTTCGACTTCTTAATCTCAGACGTACTTGGAGGTTCATGGGTAGAGAAAAGGGGGGTCATAAGTCCCTTCATGTGGGTGATAGCTCTACTTATCCTACTTATAACCCTACTTATAACTAACCATGAACCTCCAAGTAGGCTTGTGGGGGCTGGAAGTTTCGGGTTCTTCAGGATCGGGTTTGGGGTCTAGCGTTCTTAGCATTCGCGTACCTCCAAACCTTGCAACCGAAACTCCCAGGCCCCTGCAACTCAGAGACTCCAATACCCCTTAATTAAGGAATATACCTTAAATTATAGTAGGATCCTTAATATGATTTAAGGTATATTCCTTAATTAAGGGGTATTGGAGTCTCTGGGCAACTCTGAAGTCTAAGCTGAGCGCCAGAAGAACTGCCAACATACACGTACTTGGAGGGTCTTTAGGGGACTTAGTAAGTAGGTAGTAAGTAGGCTTATAGTACCCGAAAAGGGACCCTAATTGGGGTTATGGTACTTATAAGTCCTTAAAATAGCCAGTTACTAAGTCACCCGACCCTCCACGTAGGGGCCGTAAGTTGGCCTAGGGTTTTGGGCTACGCTCTGCTATGAGACTACTGCTACTAGAGGGAACTCCAGAAAGTTGGAATATGGTTTCAGGGTAGGATCCCCTATAATTTACCTTAAAGGGGTTACGATAATGATATTCCAACTTTCTGGCTTCTACTGTAGTTCTGAAGCCCAAAATACTCTCTCCGCGCTCGGCGGCCGCAGAACCTGGTTCCTGAGGTATCTTCACAACTGCCACGGCGGAGCCAACCAGAAGTTCTTCTTCGATGGCGGGCATCTGGGTCCGGTACAGGGTTGCGGGGAATTTCGGTTTAGGGCTCTTGGATGCAGCTGATTTAGAGTCTTACGTCCGCCTAGGGCGACCCCCACCCCTAAACCCTAAACCCCCTAAACCCCCTAAACCCCCTAAACCCCCTAAACCCCCTAAACCCCCTAAACCCCCTAAACCCCTAAACCCTAACCACCCTGGACCGCTAAGCCCTAAACCCCTAAACCCTATGCCCGGCGGCGAAGGATCTATAGGGACCCGGGAGTTGCAGACTCTGGGTGTTCACCGGGAGTTCTTGCGGGGATGATATGGAAGCCTAAAGACCTACCCATGTCATCCTTTAGAGGTTCCTGATCATAGCTCATAACTAAGAATTCTTATCCGGATCCCCAAAACCCGATTCCAAATGCCAAGTTCTTCAGAGGTTCCCGATCATACCTCAGAACTATGATAACTAGGACCTAGAGTGGGCCCTTATTCTCTTTTTAAGGGTTCAGGTTCCCTTATAAGCCCCTTTAAACCAAAAAGGGCACCCTTTTTATTCGTAGGTTATTCTTGGGTCTAGATAAGGATCCCCAAAACCCGAGTCCAGCTGGTTCGGCCCCTAGGGCTCTTTGTGGAGGTTTTTGATGCTGCCTTGGTTTACTGCAACCTGGCATCCTGCTGTGAGCCCTACAGCAAAGGTCGTGCACCGCGCAATCCTTCCGAAGTACTTCTCCCCCAAACCCCGCACCTTCTGACTCCAAAACCTGAACCCTGAATCTTCAACCCTGAACCCTCAACCGTAACCCCCAAGCTCCTACACCCTAGACCTTAAACCGCAACCCTAAACTCTCAGGCATCTCCAAACCCGGGCTTCTGTTGCCTGCCTCGACGCGCTGGCCTCAACCAGCGGGTTTGAGCGCTGGTCTGTGATTTGGGGCGTAGGGTGTAGAGTTTAGGGTGTAGGGTGCATCTAGGGTATATGTAGGGTGTATGCTTGGGGTATATTTAGAGCATATCTGGAACATGGGGCATATTTAGTGTGTTGGGTTTGGGGTGTAGAGTTTGGGGGTTGTAGGGGTATGACGTCCACGACGACAACGCGGCGCAGCTCGTCTTCCGTTTGCTTTTTGCTCCTTGCGTTCAACTTTCAGCTTTTTCCTTTAGAGGCTTTCGCTTCTCGGCAGGTTTGCAAAGACCTAAACCCTAACCCCTAAACCCCATAAGCCTTGATTTTGTTTCACAGCTCAATGTACATTCCTGAGACTCAGCCGTTCAGGTGTGGGGAGAGTTAGGCATGCAGGGCTGAGAGGCTCTACATCTTGGGGAGTTCCTAGCCCCTGCGAGCAGTAGTCATCGCAGAGCAGACCTGGCTTCTACTCTGCTGTACTTGCCTTCCCTTCTACTGCGACAGGGTGGGTTTAAGCTCTTGCGGTTGAAGCATCCTTGCATCCCTGCAAGCCTCACCTGCCCGACACAATATTCGGTCCCAATGTGAAGCTATATTCTTTAACCGCAATTTTTTCCTTCTTTTTTGGGGAGAATCTGGCGAAACATCAGGCTGGCTTGCGAACCCAGTGGTCTGAGTGAGTGATGACAGCCCGCTCAGTCCCTGTAGAATCTTACAGCACTATATCCACAATCCAAACGGTATTGTAACCCTCTGAACATTATCCCAAGTCCAAATTTCAGAGTTTAGGGTTTACAGTAAACCCCACAAAGTTGGAAACCGGAGTAAGGCCAAATAGTGCTGGGATTCCCTATGCATTACTCTTAAGGCATGAGGCTATTGGGTTTCTATTGGGTTTCCAACTTTTTGGCTTCTACTGTAGTGTTTAAACTAGGATGCCCAGTAGTACCCTTATTCCCTTTTTGTAGTCCTAGGTTCCTATAAAGTTACCCAATACCAAAAAGAGAGGCCTTTTTATTCTTAGGTTACTGGGTATCCTAGTAAATGTGCTTAGTGCTTATCTTTTAGGATGGTTGCGGCCGCGGTGGCATGCGACTCTGCTTCGCACCCGGCTCTATAGTCTCCCTAGGAATTACTAGTTTTTGTTCGTATAAAACCCAAGAGAATATTAAAAGCACTACTTTTTATTATGGGTCTAAGGGGGGCATAGGTTTTGGGTATAAGGTTTAGGGTGTAGGTGTTTAGGGTTTAGGTTGTAGCCTACTTAGCCTTGGCTGGCTTCAGCTCTCAAGCTCTGCTGGTTTTTTTGCAAACCAAGCAAGCCCAAGGTCAAGAAAGACGGCATGGTGTACTTTGGCAGCTGTCGCTCATTTTGCACTTTTTGGGTTGTTGCTCATCGGTGTCGAAACTGCAGTCGGAATCCTAAACGACCATAGTTCCTAACACAGGAGTCGACGTAATTAGTCCAGTGTCTCCCCTTTTAACCCTAGGCTACTACAATCGGAGCTTTGCAAATTCTCCAGCCCACAAGCGAATGCCTCCAAACACCGGGATTTCCAACGGTCCAGGGTTTAGGGTTTAGGGTTCAGGGTTTAGGGCTTAGGGTTTAGGAGGTGGGTTTCCGGCTTGGCTGTAAACTGCTTAAGTCCTATACGTCTCAACTTCTGAGTTTGAAGCTCCCGCAACCCTGAAGTCTACAGCGCTGCAGCCCCAAGGACCATAAGCTCCACCCAAACCCCGAATCCTAAGCTCCCAACCCCGAACCCTAAACCCTAAACTCCAAACCCCAAGTTCGAAACCCCACACCCCCAAGTTTAGGGTTCAATTTCTTAGGTCTTAGGGTCAGTAACTCCAAAACACTCCGAACATGAGGTCGTACCCAGAGACTCCAATATCCCTTAATTAAGGAATATTCCTTAAATTATAGTAGGATCCCTAATATAATTTAAGGAATATTCCTTATTTAAGGGATATTGGAGTCTCTGGGTAGCAACCAAGCAAGATCGGTAATGGGCCACCGCACAAATACCCCCAGTTTCCCAACAGCAGCTCCAGAATGGTTGCATCTCGGGCACCCAAGCCGATCCCTAACCTAAACCCCCCCAAAACCCTAAACCTAGCTTTGGTTAGTAGGGAATGGAGGAATGGGGTATAATTATAGCAGCTATTACTACCATTCTTCCATTCCCTACTAACCAAAGGAAAGTAAACCCGAACCCCCTAAACTAAACGCGAAAGGCAACAACCGCCTAAATCGGATCCCCAGGTCCCAATTCCTATTCCCTGAAGTGGCACTTCAAGACACAGCTCCACAACAGCGTGCAGCTCACAGTGGGCGGTGGCCGCTGTTTGGCCGTGGACCCGAGTTCCTTGGCCTTTCGAGGTTTCGGGTTGAGGGGCCTTATTTCTTCGAGTTGTGTTTTGGGGCGTAAGTATTCTACGATGATGATGAAAAAAGGGAGTGTAGGGAATAAGAGGAAACAATTTTTTTATCATATTATTCGGTATTCCGACCCAACTGTTGGGGGCTTTGGGGTTCTGGACTGAAACACTGAGTGCTGTTGTTGAAGAGCCCTTAACCTAAAACCCGAAACCTACAATCCCATAAAACATCGGCAACAGTTTCTCCTTATAGACCCGTTATGAGAATTGCCCCCTGATTGCTTAGAGCCCCTAGCATAACACCCTTCAGACGCAATAAAACCCTCATAGATCCCGTGTGAAACCTTCGTAAGATCCAAAGATCAGGGCCCCGATATGGGAGTTTCCGAAAATTAGGGGTACGTATTTTGGGGTCCTTATGATCAGGATCCTACTATTTAGGGTACTATGTTAGGGTCCCCTATTTTCGGAAACTCCCATATCAGAGCTGGAACCCCCCTCAGTTCGATCCAAAGGATGTAGGATTGGGGCTTAGGGCTTCGGGTCTTGGGAGAAGAAGGTCAAGCCACGATTCAATAGTCCGTGTCAGTACGGGGTATATCTTAAACAATCCAGGGATCGGGATTTTTTGAGGACATGTGACGCTATAGCTTTTTTGGACTTTCTCTTGGGGCTCTTTAGAACTGAAGGACTTCATGTAAGTTGCTCATGGTTGTGGAGATCACGAGACTATGCGGTGGGATCTTTTGAGCTCTCCCGAGCCCCAAATGGGAGTTTCCGAAAATTAGGGGTACCTTATTTTGGGGTCCTTATAGTAAGGATCCTACTATTTATGTAAGGTACTATAGTAGGGTCCCCTATTTTCGGAAACTCCCAAATGGATCCCATGATTTCTGCACCCCGAAGAGCTGATCCGGCGCGATTGATCAAATAAACAAATAAACCTTAGAAGGGGCCCCCACCCGGTAATAGTGACTATAAGGATTATAATATTAGGGCCCTATCATATTCCTATTATACCACTATTACAGGGTGGGCCCCTTCTAAATAAACCACTCAAAGAGCGGACAAGGCCATGCGATACCGCTACTGGGGTTGGGTATACTGTGGATAGCACTTCCGCTTTGATCTAAATAGGCCCTGAGTCCTACATCCTACGCGTCCTACTTCGCGTGATCCCTCGATGTCTGATTCCGCGTGTTAAGCACTCTCCAAACCCTATTCTCAATATTAAGGCCGCTATACTTCGGGCAGGTTTATCTTCGGGGTTGGAACCCGAAGCCCATGTCGCAGGCGATGGCAACGTGGAGGCCACTGGGTGTGGCGAGGAGGCGCCAGTGGTTCCGATATGGCAGTTTCCGAAAACTAGGGTACCTTATTTGGGGGTCCTTATAATAAGGATTTAGGGTGCTATATTAGGGTCCCCCATTTTCGGAAACCCCCATATTTTGTCGGACATTTTTCATTTGCGTTGGCTTGCAGGGTGTTTATAAAAAGGCCTAAACCCTAAACCCCAAACCCTAAAAGCTCTAAGTGGCCTACACCAAACAAAGTCGATGGGAAGAGCGAAACCCAGGATCAGGCCCAGGGTTCGCATTATCAGCATGCTTAGCAATATTAGTATTATTTAGTTTTATTGGTATTCTTAGTATTATTGGTACTGTTAGTATTATTAGTATTATTTGAACTATTAGTATTATAGTATTATTGTGCGTATTATTGCATTTTTCGTCTGGGTGGGCCTTCTGATGAGGCGCAGCACATGTGGTACTTCAGTGGGGACCACCTCAAGAGCGAGCTCAGCGACAAATGCGTGGATGCGCATACCGTCACGGGAAGCTTGATGGCCTAACAGCTTTTTACCACGATTTTTCAACGAGTTCTGTCTTTCGTTGGCACCAGAACTTTTGAAGCTCAAGATGCTAACGTCAGTGTTGGCCGTGTGTTTGCTGCGAGAAGGTGGAGCTTGACATAGAGGCCTCCGACGCCGACCCCTGGAACCGCCCTAGATGCTCTGGAGCCCAAGCCCAAAGCCCTAGCTTCGAAACCCCCACAGGCCAATTAGCCGTACAGAGAGTCTCCTAAACCCTGCAACCTAAGCCCCAACAGACCAAATGAACACGCTGTAGGAAATCTTTTTATGCAGCCCTGCCACAACGGCCTCCAGCAGCAGTTCTACATGGATGGTGGCCATATACGCAACCGCCACCGGAGCCGCTGCCTGGAACCTTGGGTTGCCTCAGTGTGCTTCTGTTCTCCTTGTTTTCACCCTTTTGTTCACAAATCTATTGCAGCTGCTGGAATCTTTGTTGAACGTATCTTCTGCAAGTTTTTTTGTACTAGCTTTCTTGTCCTCAGTCTTTCTACATCGTTTTGGGGCGTTAGTGCCTTGGGCCTATATAAGTTTTGTGTGCGGCTGTTTACCTGGAGGCTAAGAGTTGACCCAAAAACCCTAAGTATTAGAATCTGCCCCCCCCGGTAATAGTGACTATAAGGATTATATTAGGGCCCTAATATATTCCTATTATACCACTATTACAGGGTGGGGGCCCTTTCTAACCTAAATACTTTCTTTGGCGACTGGCTTACTTGTAGCGCCCCTGCTCGCTATCATGATTTCGTGATGGCTCGCCGCTAGCTTCATACGTCGGTTGCTTACTTGCCCGGTTTTGCTGGAGGCCATTCGTTACTGCCTGCATCAGAACCGCGACTACCATTCACAACTGTTGATGATATAAATCCTGCATTACCTTAAGGACCAAAAACTATGGGAATTATGGTACATTCCTTATTATGGGTAATGCAGGTTTATATCCCTAAACCCTAAACCCTAAAACCCCTATAGATCCCTTAAAGGTACCCTTATAGATCCCTTTAAAGGAACCCGCAATCACTCCGAGTTTGTGACCATGAGCAGGTCGGTTTTGAGGCAGAGGAGCTCATCTGGTTAATATATCCATGCTAGGATAGTACCCTTAGGGATCTATAAGGGTTCCTTCAAGGGATCTATAAGGGTTCTATAAAGGGTTTAGGGTTTCCGAAAATTAGGGGCCAGGATGCCCAGTAGTACCCTTATTCCCTTTTTGTAGTCCTAGGTTCCTTATAAAGTTACCCAATACCAATAAGAGAGGCCTTTTTATTCTTAGGTTACTGGGTATCCTAGTCCATGTCTATTGTGTGCTTGTACGTAGAACATACTAAAATAGAAACCTACATAGCGACTACCCTAAAACCGAGTACCTAAGTATTGGGTCCTTTAGACGCTTAGAGTCGTTACTATAACCTAGTATAGCTTTACATAAGCTTTCTAAAAAGCCGCCGGGAGCAGAGCTGGGCTGAGCCAGGGCTGAAGGAAAGCATCTGAGGAATACAACGTCCACACCGGCAATGTCTTCACCGGCACATGCCCAGATCAGCAGAACAACCGCGAATGGAAGTTTGAGGAAGGAGTTGTGCCTTGTTTGCACGGACACGCCTCTGCAAGACTTGCCAACTTCAAAGCTCCAAAACCCTGAAGCATCCTGAAACCCTACGGCCCCAAACCCTACACCCGGACGCCCTTAGATCCGAAACCCTAAGGGCTTGGGTCTTGCGCTTCTTGGGGCCCCCCGTTTTGGGTTTCTGCCTGAAGCCTAAGCCCTAAACCCCTACAGCTAAGATCCTAAACCCAACACCTTAGACCCTCAACCCTACACCCCAAACCCTATGCCCAGAAGCCCTGCGCCCAAAAGGCCTGGCACCCTGTACCAAAAATCTGAAAGCCAGAGCCCCAAAGCTGAACTCCGTTGGCTCAGTCCTGGGTAGTATCAGCGAGGATGGTTTAGGGTTTAGGGTTTAGGGTTTAGGGTCTAGGGTCTAGGGTTTAGGGTTTAGGGTTTAGGGTTTAGGGTTTAGCGTCTAGGGTCTAGGGTTTAGGGTTTAGGGTTTAGGGTTTAGGGTTTAGGGTCTAGGGTTTAGGGTTTAGGGTTTAGGGTTTGGCTGGCTTAAAGGGGACCACATTGAGAAGGTTTATATCCGGAAGGGTCCCCCCCAATCCTAACTCCTACTATTCTACCCTCAACCCCAAGCCCTAAACCCTGAACCTAAGCCCTATCCTCGCTCCTACTTGGGTTGTCAAACTTATGGTCCCTTCTTGGTTCCTTATTATAATACGGCACCTAATATTTAGGGTACCCAGAAAGGGGCACAACCACCCACTTAGATGCTGAAGAAGACGCCGCTGCCGACGCAGTTCCGCCATGGACAGAGCCTTCGGGCCTCCTGCTCCCCGGCTCTTCTCGGGTTTAAGTTGGAAGGGACCCCCACCCTGTAATAGTGGTATAATAGGAATATAATAGGGCCCTAATATAATCCTTAAAGTCACTATTACAGGGTGGGGGCAGCTTCTAAGGTTTAAGGCTCCAAAACCCCCGAAACCCGAAGCCCCCAAAACGCCCTAAACCCTTGAACCCCTAAACTCTAAAATCCTGAAGAAGCCTAATCGCCCAAACCCTTAAACTCTAAACCCCAAACCCCCGAAAGCCTATGACCTAAAACACTACAGCCTCAGCTCCTAAACCCCTAACCTCAAAACCCCGAACCCTACACCCTAAACCCTACCTTAACCCCGAAGAACCTACATTTTTAAGACAGGAACTACAATGGAGACTCCAGGTATGTTTCAAGATTTGGGGCTCAGGGTTTAAGGTTAGAGGGCATGAGACTGTTGGGTTCCGGCTTAGAGGGTGTTGGTGTGCAGGGTTAGGGTTTTCCAGACCGTAGGGGTTTAGAGTCTTAGGGCTTATAAGGGTTTTAGGAGTTTAGGGTGTAAGTTCCCTAAACCCTAAACCCTAAACCCTAAACCCTAAACCCTAAGGGTGTAAGTTCAGGATTGCGTACCCTAAACCTTAAAATCTTGAACCTTTGCCTTGAGGGATTTCAGATGACCCGACTTCCTCCCATCATACTTGGAGGGTCTTTAGGGGACTTAGTAAGGGCTCCTTTAAAGGGGATTCTAAGGGTTCCTTTAAAGGGCTCTATAAGGGTAGTATAGGGTTTAGGGGTTTAGGGACTTAGTAAGTAGGTAGTAAGTAGACTTATAAGTACCCTAAAAGGGACCCTAATTGGGGTTATGGTACTTATAGGTCCTTGAAATAGCCAGTTACTAAGTCCCCCGACTTCCTCCTATCATATTCACCCACTGCAGGCGCTAAGTAAGCTTTCAGGATTCCTTCTTGACTTTCGCATCGATGCCCGGGAGGCTCAGATCAAGAGTGTCACAAAAAAGATTGGGGACCCCTACCCTATAATGGGGCTATATAATGGGTACATAATGGCTATATTAAGGGTATATACCTAGGGTCCCTCCTTTTACCCTTGGATTTAGGGATTTCAGATGACCCTAAACGCTAAACCCTAATCCCTAAACCCCTAAATCCTAAACCCTAAACCCGACTTCCTCTCGGTTTCATCGGAATCTTTCATCGAAGGCTGGTCCGAGAGATTCGCCACGGGGTCTCACAGCACAGCCCCTTGAGCCGCAACTCCATGGCTCGTAGTAGGTTTAGGGTTTGGGGGTTTAGGGGTTTAGGGTTTAGGGGTTTAGGGTTTGGGGGTTTAAGGTTTAGGTTTTAGGGGTTTAGGGTTTAGGGTCTAGGGTTTCAGGGTTTAGAGTTTCGGGGTTTTAGGCTTCAGGGTTTAGGGTTCAGGGGATGTCAAGGGTTCTTAGTAGGGGGGGGAATAGGTACGACTGCAAGGGGCTATCATACTGTTGATGATATAAATCCTGCATTACCTTAAGGACCCACAACTATGGGAATTATGGTACATTCCTTATTATGGGTAATGCAGGTTTTATATCCCTAAACCCTAAACCCTAAAACCCCTATAGATCCCTTAAAGGTACCTTTATAGATCCCTTTAAAGGAACCCTAGGATTTATATCATCAACCGTAGGGATCCTACCGCTCCCATTCCCTAGTGCCTTGGCTCGAGGAAAAAATATTTGGGTGGTTGTCAAAATTAGGCATACGGCACCTATTATTTAGGGTACCCAAAAAGGGACTATAATTTTGACAACAACCCATTCGATTTGGGGGTTTTGTGGTTGGGGGTTGTAGGGTTTTGGCTGTGGGGTTTGGGGTTTTAGGTTTTTTTTGATTTTTTGCAGGGTTTCTGGCACGTTTGGGGAAGTCCGGAGCAACATCAAAACAGTCTACACTAAACCAAACCCTAAACCCTAAATCCTAAACCCTAAACCCTAAACCCTCCCGGAAGGGGGATGGCCACAGCAGTACTGTTTCCACGAGCGAACGACCGACAGAAAAGCATCTTAACAGCTTGCTGTACAAGTTCCTATACACTTCTGTCTTTTGTCGAGAAGGTGCTTTACCCCCCAATAAGCAGAGCAACATGTTTCTTCTTCTATACAACTACTTTCTACTCTATCTTCTTCTTCTTGCATCCAGAGCCTGAGCATCGGCTTACCTGATCTCCGCTCCCCCTGCTGGCATGGCCGTTGCCGTGCCTGCAAACTCCACGTCGCTCATCAATACCGCCGGTGCTGATGCAGGAAGTCATCCTGTCCAGGTCCTGCTGCCGAGAGCCTGCTTCCCCAGACCGACCGCTGCTGATCGATGTCCCGTAAAGGAACCCTAACCGGCACTTGCCAATCTTCCGTGATTGCAGGAGCAACCATACGATCGGGATGAAGGCCAACGACACCCGCCCTTGGGCCTTGGGTCCCAAAAAACTGAGGATTATTAGCCCTAATCGCCTGTTGTCTAGCCTCTTCGAAACTCAACACTCGCACGTGTGGGGCAGGGCGGTCGTCCGAAGGACTTACAGGGATTTCAACAGCATCGTCCAAATACCTGATCACTCGAGTGGGCACCTGCTGAGATGCCGGTTCAAGTTCCGGCTCAGTGGTTTGAACTGGTAGTCCTCGACGCCTAGCTCTCAAACGACTCTCTCTCTCCTCTCTGAGCTCTGTCTGCATCTGCAGTGTTTCTACATGGTCCTCAGGTAAAGGCTCTTGTAAATCCGGCCTTCGCAGCCGAGCTAGAACCGCCGAAAGAGTCCTAATCCCAAACTTCAGCCCTTCCCAACAGCACACGACCGTAACTACGACCCCTATCCAGAACATCCATTCGATTCCGTCATCATCAACCTCAGTGGACCGGTGTCCTTCAGCTTGGCAAACCATACATGCCAAAAGCACAACCTGCAAACACTTCAACGTGGCCTTTGACAGACCCTGGCTCTCCTTCGGGTTGTGGACTGAAGTGTTTCCTATCTCTTGAACTCCGATCAGACTGCACAGATACTTTACGCGTTGAGCTCCCAAAGGCTTGGTACCTAAATCAGCTCCGTTCTGCAACCCCTCAATGTGGCTAATCATGTAAAACCCCATTTCCCACCGCTCGCGCATCGTGCGAGCTTTGATTCTCAACGACCTCGTTCTCCAATGGGAGTTTTGCCCTACGAAGACAGATACGGCAGCTTGATTATCATTGTAGATGTGGACGCGCGGCGCTTTCTGTGCCAATTCCGCCAAGAGGTAGACATGAGCCTGTGCAAAGCAACATCCTGTAGCCGTTGCTAAGAGCTCAGTCTCACATGAGCTTTGAGTCATGTAAGCCTGGCGCGTGACATGCCAACCAACAAGGCAGTTTTCAACGAACAACAAGCAGCATTCATTAGAGCGTGACGCATCCGGTGCAAATGAACTGTCCGTGAGCACTTCCAGCAGGTTGTTACATCCAACCTCCTTTCGTCCCGGTCTTGGGCCGCTCGGATCAGAACACAAGTACACCAATCCAACATTCGCAGAATCAACCAGGTAAGCAAGCACATGCAACCCCAGTTGGTAAGTTCTGGACGGGTCACGATTCATCCACTGCGCAAGTTTGGATATCGAAAACGACACATCTGGACGCGTACGCACACTGACCCACAGGATTTCGCCAATCAAACGCTGACACTTACGAAGTACACTGCTGTCAATGTTCTCCACTGCTTCCGGCTCCATTACCCCTGGTCCCAACGGGGTCCCGCAATGCTTAACCTTCTGAAGCTCATGGGAGTAACGATCCGCAAGGTCTTTAATGTACGACTCCTGCCAGATAAGCAAATTGCGCTCAGACGACCAAGCCAACTGCAACCCAAGAAATCGCAACGGCTTACACAAATCGGCGGTCAACCATTCTGGGTCTCCACATTTCCACATAGTGGTAATAGTCTTCAGCAACAACTTAACCAATTCACAGCACGTAGCGATAATAAGGTCGTCTATGTACACTCCAATCCAACCCCAAACCGAAACTCCAGACTCCTCATGCTGATCAAGCCCTAGACCCGATCTGCTCCAGCATCTTTCCGGTTCGCTCTCGGCGATAAGCCAGAGATTGGGGTCCGCAAACGATTGAAACAATCTGAGCTCCTGATCTTTATACTTCACGACTACCCGCCTCAGCGAGAAATCTCGACTCAGGCTCCAGTCTCTAGGACTAGTGTCAAGTCCGTAAATCGCCTTGGCCACCTGCCAAAGGGTGTTTTTGCCGACTAAGCCCCGCTGCACCAAACAACGCGGAGGGATTAAGATCACGATTTCATCGATTGGTACGCTCTCTCCCTGCGCAGCCGCCGCAGCGGCTTGCTCCGCCTTGGCCCTCGCCCTCGGTAAAAGCTCCGCATTAAGAAATGCGGTCCTAATGTCAGTGATGGCTATCTCATAGGAACGTCTCGCAGCTACTGCCAAGGCACATCGAAGGTGTGTGACATCAAGGGAAGAGGCAAACACAGCATCCTTGTGATCCTGCCGACTTTCATCCTTCGAGGGTGCCATGTTTCCACACGCCACTATTCGACATTTATGCCGACCATCCGGAGCCTTAATTGTCCACACAGCCTTAGCAGGGATGGTGATTACTCGTTTTCCAGAGTCTTTCCACCGCTGCACTTGTTTCCAATCAACTGGAATCAAGGCGCGCTTCTCATCCACCAAGGCCGAAATCTCCTTGTTTGCAGGATGCTCCCAAACTTCCCAGTTCGCCAGGACCTCCGGTAGAGATACAGTTCGGGTCTGCAGCACCGTGTCTGTACCATCATCCTCAGACGCACGCGTGGACACCTCAACCGCAGTTAGAGCTTTCAGTTCCTCGCGAAGCTCGTGGACTCTATCCCATGCCCCTTGGACCTCAGCCAAGTCCGTATCGCCTAAAGTATCAACGGCCTCACTCCCACCTGCATGCTCAAGCCAACGCGCCAAACGGTCCTCAGCGAACCCGCTCAACCTCAACTGAGCACGATCAAGCTCCTCAATGTGAGCCGTCAGCTCTGACAAGTCCCATGGAGCTTGCTCAACTTCACCTTCAGACGCGGTATGCCAACTACACACGCTAGCAGCATCATCCTCTTGATCCTGACGGTCAGCTGCATCAAAAGTTTCACCACTCAGCAACCAAGCGCAAGGACCATCAACATGACTCCCAGTGCCATCCACTTGAGCAGAAGTTTGGTCACCAAGACAACTCAAGGTAGCCTCATCCATGGGGCACGACGCTTCAACCAAGTTATCATCCAAGGTCAAGCCAAGATCCACCGCACCCTTATCACGCACAGCCAAACTCATGTCCGAGACCGCCTGAACGCTATCAACCAAGCTCACGTCGACATCACAACCAAGCTTCACGCAACTCAACACAACCTCAACTTCACCTGGCACAAGCTCCACTCGTGCCTCCGCTTCCTTTTTATAGGTTATACAATTTTTATTTGGGTTTTCAAAGTCTTTTTCTACCGCGCTCTCCACAGAAGTGTTTATTTGAGTTGGAGTGGAGGGACACGGCTCATCAGCAACACTAGCTATACATGCATGCTCATGCAAGCTCGCAAAATTTCCAGGGTACCCCGTCACGGTGGCTCCCCCTTTTGTCTGCCCTTCAGGCAGACAAAACCGCAACTTACGAAGAGTCTGCTCCTGCTCATCGCTCATGTTGGACCAACAACCAACGGTATATGCAATCAACACGACACGGCGATCAGGAGGCTGCCAGGCTTCAGTGGCGTGTAAAACCCCAGGCTTAAACAGCAGAGGCGCAGACCAGGGATGCAGCTGGCCGACCACTTCACGGCCTTTATGTCGCACGACCTGAATCTCGCCCGAAACAACCTCACCAACCTCAAGTGCAGTCCACAAGCGCCCTCCGCGCTCCGGAACCTGCAAAGGCACCAAACCGGAACGCGACTCATAATCGTTCGACGTGTCCTTGTGCACCACGGCCTGAGCATCAACTGACAAGCTCACCGTTGTGAAAGTAAGATCCGGCAGGAGTTCATGGAGTACACGACTTAGCAGCGCGGCAAAGCCTGGATGGGATTTGGTGAGACGGGTCATAGACACCACACCACCATGACGACAAGCTCCAAAGAGGTAATGAACTCCCCCCAAACAGCGAGTAGGAGCCTGGTGAGACGATCTATGTACAAACTCGGACCCCAGCACGAAATCCATAGCGGCTTGACAATCAAAAGGAACCTGTTCTGCCAACCGGGCCGCCTGAGCATCCTCATCAATCCCTGGCCCCGGTCTCTCGCGCAAAGCTCGCAAAGACCGCTTACCCCAAATCCGAAATGCAGGAGAGGGAGTTACCTTGCCACGCATGCGCCGTCTCACGGCCCCGGGCTCGGCAATCGGAGGTAAGCCCTTGCCAACGAAAAGTTGCAAATCCGATTCTTCGCCAAAGTGAAGTTTACTAACGACAGAAAGCTTGTTGCCTACTTTGACGACATAGCCTTGTCTCACATACGTGGCCGGTGCCAAAACGACAGCCGGAGTAGCACGCATATGCCATTCTCGCTGCCGACGCCTGAGCCAGTGTCGAACCAAAACCTGGGTCCGGGTGCCGAACGGCACTATCGGTTTAACCGCCATACCAAACTTCCTCAAGGTATCGGCTCGCCATGCGGCGGCCGCCGCACGAAAGGCCAGGGCCCACTTAGATGTATCATTACCCACCAGCTGCAAATACACTCGTACTTGGACTTTGAGTCTTTTGACGACGTTCTCAACTCTACCGTTACTGTCATGCTCGGTGGGAGGGGCGAGTGTAAGGAGGATACCGCGAGACGCAGCATACTCCCGCAGACGCTCATCAGTAAACTCAGTACCAGCGTCAGCATGAATGCGAGCTAATGGAAAGCCAAGCTCCACAAGTTGAGCATGAATACGGCCAACCGCCAAGCACACGCTTTGCGGGGTCTTACGATCCAACAGCTCCACAAAAACAACTTCTCTCCACGCCATGCCCTCAGCCTCCTTTTCATAATCGGATTGCTGCTTAGCCCGCGCATCCTCAGGACCTCCAACCTCTGGAGCGTCCAATCGTTCACCTTCCAGCGGGACCTCAGCTTCCAAGTTTTCGCCTTCCGAAAGGGCTTCAGGACCCTCATAGACTTCGGAAGCATCATCCGCAAGAGCACCGAACCACTCATCAACGTCCTTCTGAAGCTCCTCGAAGTCAGGATCAACATCCCGCACGCAAGCATCCTTATCCTCACCCGAAGCCTGCTCTTGGTCTTCACCCAAAACTGGTTTACCCTGCGCATCGACAGGGACCACGAGGACACCTACCAGTGCATACCGACGCTTATGCGAGACATCATCTGCCACACGCACAAACGGTCCCACGACATCAAGGGAGAGACAAAACGAAGCCGGAGAATGCTGACGACGGTGCGCACGCTGCTGTGCCGAGGCCATAATACAGTACTTACACCTTCTATGCGGGGGCCAGTGTCCTGACCGAATGTGCTGAGGCCAATCAACAGAGTCAACCTTACAAGCCGACGTGCGAGAACGACTCAACAGCACCGAGGAAAGCCTGTCCCTAGCTGGCTCCCCCCAACTTGCATGCTCACACAACAACTCACCGAAGTAACTCAAGTTCTGCACGCCCGAACCGGGAACAGGACTAAGAGCATGGTCCCCTGTGCCAACAACCAACACAGACGGCTTATCCTTTCCAAGTGTTTCGCACGCAACACAACTCACCTTTGCTAACAAGCCAAGGAAGATGGACTCATCCTGATCCAAGCCGCGCCTGTTATCAACCAGAATCACAGCAATCTTTCCATCAACCGCCAGCTCAAGCAACAGTCTCTGAGTGGAAGGGCTCATGAGGTGATCCTTAACTGGCAGAAGCAACGGCTCACAGCCCGACTGATGTGCCATCTTGCGGCACTCACTCCACCAAGGATCTCCTTTATAACTTATCACTACCCTATCACTCTTATTACATGCCCGGCGCTGCCGACGATTCCAACACGCGAGCGCTCCACTCCGAGGAGCCCAAGTGAACGGACAACCAACAGCCAAGTCAAACTGCCCTGACCATAACCGCCGGACTACTGCCTCCAGACTCGCAGCAACATCTTGATCCATCCGAATGGCCTCGACCAAAAACTTCACAAGGTGACGTTCTTCAGTACTCGAATACTCATGCGCAATCTGGATCGCTCTTACCGAGGTGGCTAATGCTTTGTGATATCCACTCTCAATGTCTCGAAGAAGCTCCAACGCTAGGTCTTCACTCATGCGCGGACAACCACTCGAATCGTCCATCGTGAGAACGCCCCTTACCGGATGAATCAATTCACACCTCCCTTCAGACCAAAACCAATGACACCCGAGCTTAATCAAAGGTCTCAATGCCACAATACACTCAATGTCTTGAGTGGAAACCAACGTGCCATACTCATTCATGTACAACACAGCGTTTCCCTCGGCCAAGTCTACCAGCCGACGCGTCATCCCCTCCGTAGTCTCCCCGGGCTTTAGTCCCCGAAGACAAGTGGAGGCTCCAGAATCCAACAACCCCGTACGAACACCACGAGCCTCAAGCCTGTTCAATGTTGGCTTCATTCGCAATGCTTTAGCTTGCATGGTCTTTATCAAGTTCTGGGTTTCTTTCAACAACTCAAGCTGGGCTTTAGAGGCTTGGGAACTCTCGGACGGCCTCTCTTCCTCCACTCCTTTCAAGAGGGGCTTGTTAGGATCAGGCTTATCAGCACCCTTTCCACCCGAGCCCTTGGGTTTACCACCCTTTTGACCCTTGCTTGTGTCCCCAGCATCCGTGGGACACTGATATGCCATATGACCCAACCCGCTACACACAAAACACCTGCTTCTAGCATCTGGGGCCTTCTGGAGGTCTTCATGGCTATGGGCAAAGTTGCATCGCGCTCCCCTCGAGCACCCTTTCGAGGTAAGCCAGTGATAACAAGCGTTACCCGAAGCTGACTCACTCGCCTTCCCTGAACCTTTGTTCCCTTTAGAACCCTTTTTACCACCATCCTTCCCACCATGAGGCGGATCGGCACCGTCCAATCGGGTATCAACCCGAGCAAGCTTTGGCTTTTTAGCCCCAGAAGATTCCAGAGTCTGAAGCTCTGCTTGCATCATCTCCCCTAAAGAAACCGCCTTATCTAAGGTGGGGACCAAGTCAACCGAATGTTGATGACGAAACGTTTGAAGTCGAAACTGCACGTCCGGAAACTGGGCTACAACTGACGACGTCAAGCAGTCCAGGCCGGATATTAGCAGCGTGGCATCCGGTAATGTCACTCCCAATTCAACAGCCCTCCTACGCCAACGAGCCCAACGCTTGACACCTCTCAAAGCATCCGAAACCGTTTTGGCCCCTTCTGGTGTAGCAAGATACCTCAGCAGCGCCGTACGCTCTCTAAGGCCACCAGGCTGAAATGTTGTAAGGATGATGCCCATTATCTCGATGGATGTCATGCGCCTCATTGACACTACTTCGTCCTTGATGGTAGGGGGAACTGCTTTCAACAGAAGTGCCACTGCACGCTGCTCCACTCTAGCGTACTTGCCTCTCTCGAACCTATCGGGCCTTTCAGGTTTTAGAGTGAGACGCTCAATCGGTCCACTATCCAACCACCTCGCATAATAGTCCTGGGCCGCAGATAGAGACTCGGCCCACCAATCAGAGGCATGCGCGGACAAATCCCGCAAGGAAGGGCCTATCAAAGCAACCCAATCCCCAGCAATCAAAGGAGTCAACTCCCGCTCAGTTTCCTTAACCTCAAGCTTGGGCAATTCCCCTACATTTTTCACATCCTCAACCCGATCTCGATCCACCGACCCTGTTCCTCGGATCGCCCCTTCGAGGGCGGCTGTTAACTTTTGAATGTCATTCTCCGGAGCAGGAGGTGGGGGCAAAGGACGGTAATCGTCGTGTTGAAGTTGTTCACTCCTACTGGGGGACCTACGAGGAGGAGGAGGTTTGATTTCTGTTCCACCGGGTGAAATCGGATAAACAATTCTGGGTCGTCGAGTTGGAGACTGTTCAGATACACCCGGTGCGGAAGTAGCAGTCATGTTAGCACCTTCTGCAGGAGTTCGATTTCTTTCAGGAGAGCGACTGTAACTCCTAGCATCCAAACCTCGCGACCGAGACAAACCCTCACCATGCACAAAATCATGTGGCTCTTCCCTCGTCCGTGCCGCAGCACCTGATTGATATGGACTGAAGGGAGTCCTGGCCTTCGGGTCGAAAGGAGATGCACAACGAGTTTCAGTAGTACGATTCTTACTTCCAGCAAGATGAAGTTCCACCGAATCGCAAATCGCCCCCGGTCTATCCACTCTCCCTCTTTCTCTCGACTCTCGGAGCATCTCATTTCTATCACTCAACTCCCGTTCTCTCACCCGTCTCTCACTAAACTCTCGCTCACGCTCACCTCTCTCAACACATGGTTCGAGGACCAACTCTCCTTCAGGAGAAAAGCGCCAAGAATGTCGAGTACCATCCACCACCACTGTCCCAGAACCCTTGGGGCCTCTAGCCGAGCCATGATCTAATGGAACCCCCGCAACCTGGGTTGGATTGGCATCGTCCACCCCGACATTCCCTAACGGAACAACAGCAGCAGGTCTTGGATCTGCAATGGCAAGGCTTCTCATAGCAGCTGTGACGTTGGATCCACCGGTTGTTTGATCCCCAGGTCTACGCCTAGGTCCAACATCCACTCCTCTTTCCATCCGTCTATGGCTACCAACACTTCGCTCAGATGCTGAGTTCTCGCTCGAGCGCTCCACCTCCAGCCTTTCCAAGCGTGAAAGCATGGTCGCTTGCGCCATCCTAACTTGATCAAGTGCCGGTGCCAGGCTAGCCTGAATAACCGATTGTAGCATCACGCTCATTTCACCCAATACCTCATGCCGCACTCTCGCCAAACCTTCCTCAAGTTGCGTCTGCCCTGTATTCCAACTGCTCGGCGAACCCGAGGCTGCACCCGGTGATAAACCAACCGCTGCTAGTGCACGGTTCGGATCATGGTCTACACTACCTGCTCCAGGTCGTATCACTGGTCGTGATGATGTCTGCGGCTTCTCAGGGCTGGCAACTTCCGATTTGGAGCTTTCTTCAGCCGGTAAGGCCGAATAATCTGGGACCAGTTCTGGCTCATCGATGTCCATAACCGGTAGTCTTGACCCCTGGGAAGCTGGAGAAGGACCAGTTGCTTCTACACGATAAACTCCCAACCTCGGTGACTCTTGATGTTCACGGTCCATAGCCTCTCTCTCATATGGCGGATGAAGGTCCTGCTCTGATACACAGCTCATGTGTGATCTTTCTGAAATACCACCGTGGTCATCACCACCATACATAGCCGCCTGCACTGAGTAACCCCAATTCGTTGGGGAGCTGTCTCTTGCAGATTCGGGCGGAGCTGAACTATCCATGGCACGAACGACTTGGGCTCATAACCCCCGGAAGGGGGATGGCCACAGCAGTACTGTTTCCACGAGCGAACGACCGACAGAAAAGCATCTTAACAGCTTGCTGTACAAGTTCCTATACACTTCTGTCTTTTGTCGAGAAGGTGCTTTACCCCCCAATAAGCAGAGCAACATGTTTCTTCTTCTATACAACTACTTTCTACTCTATCTTCTTCTTCTTGCATCCAGAGCCTGAGCATCGGCTTACCTGATCTCCGACCCTTAACCCTAAACCCAAAACCCCTAAACCCTAAACCCGAAAGCCTAAACCGAAAAGAGATCCTGCAGTTGGAAAAGCGCCGGCCAAGAAAGCCCAACGAGGTGGAGAAGAGGTCCGTAAAGGAACCCCAACAGATCCCCTAAAGGAACCCTTAAAGGAACCCCTAAAGATCCCTTCAGGGACTCCTTAAAGGAACCCCTACAGATCCCTTAAAGGAACCCTTAAAGGAACCCCCAAAAAGATCCCTCAAAGGAACCCTTAAAGGAACCCCCCCCCCCCATATATCCCTTAAAGGAGCCCTGCCTTCAGGCCCTGGGTTCAGGGTTCAGTAGCCAGGCCCGGAATTCAAGGAACCCTAAAGCCTAAACCGCCACTGGTTTAGGGTTTAGGGTTTTAGGGTTTAGGGGTTCAGGGTTTAGGGTTTAGGGTTTAGGGTTTAGGGTTTAGGGTTTAGGGTTTTAAGAAAAAGCCGCTGACCTTTTGGAGCCCGAACTGAACCCCAAGCTTCCAGACCTGAACATACAGCCGACTACCTTGGAGGGGGGACTTAGTAAGTAGGTAGTAAGTAGACTTATAAGTAACCTAAAAGGGACCCTAATTGGGGTTATGGTACTTATAAGTCCTTAAAATAACCAGTTACTAAGTCCCCCTTAACCCTAAACCCTTATAGAATCCCTATAGATCCCTTTAAAGGGGCCTTTAAGGAACCCCCGACCCTCCAAGTGGAGCTCTGAACCTTGCCTCGAAGAACTAAACCCATCGCCCAACAGCCCCCTACGCCTGGAGGAGCCCCCCCAAAGACTAGGACCTAGAGTGGGCCCTTATTCCCTTTTTAAGGGTTCAGGTTCCCTTATAAGCCCCTTTAAACCAAAAAGGGCACCCTTTTTATTCGTAGGTTATTCTTGGGTCTAGAAGACCATACGAAGTCGCTGAGTAGGTAACCGTAAAGCAACTTTGAGCTTCTTGGCTACAGATGGGCTAGTTCTCTAAATTAGGGTCCCTCTCTAGGTCACTCAAAACAGTACAGCACCCTTTTGAAAAGGAGCCCAAAACGGACCCTGATTTATTAAGCCATTTCTATATGAGCTTGCCATCATTATCGAGGCAGCCTGGAACCCTAACCCCAGACTTTCAACCCTTCACCACAAGCCTCACAAACCAAACCCGAAAACCCAAAACCCCAGAACCCTAAACTCTCCCTAAACCCTGAAACTGTAATTGAGCCCTTCGTTAAGCCCGCCCTAAACCCTAAACCCCTGACCCCTAAACCCCTAAACCCCTCACCCCTAAAACCTTAAACCCTAAAACCCTAAACCCTGAACCCCTTAACCCTAAACCCTGAACCCCTAAACCATAAAACCCTAAACCCTAAAAACCCCTAAACCCCTAAACCCCAAACCCTAAAACCCTAAACCCTAAACCCCTAAAACCCTAAACCCCTAAACCCTACCCCTTAAACCCTAACCCCTAAAGCCCTTCCTGAGCTGTCAACCTCCGGCGCCAGGAAACCATGACCTGCGTGGCCGGGGCCTGGGCCAACTCCCACAACAAGCCAGGCGAGCCGACGTCTTGAGGGTTGTATAGAGGAGCACCCTAAACCCTAAACCCTAAATCCTCAACCCTAAACCTTAAATCCTAAACCCTAAACCCTAAGCCCTAAACCCTAAACCCTAAATCCTGAACCATAGGATATGGAGGAGCCCTTGAAGGGCGCCGTATTCTTTGACCTCATCATACCTTTAAGCGGAGCCCAATTATAATTATAGGACCCTAGAGTATCCCTTAAAGGAGCCTTGAGAAGGAGACCTTAGAGGAGGTCCTTTAAGAAACCACGGCATGTGGGGTTTGGCTCTTCAGGGCTGGTGGCTTAGGGGCGAAACTGCTGGGTGTCGTCTTCTTAGAATGCAGTGCAGTGGTGGTCTTGAGGCGCCAAAAGCCGAACTCGAGACCCAAACGACCTCTGAAACACGAAACCCCCAACCTCGCAAGCTCTACTGTAAGGGCCTAAATAATCATTCATTTAGTGCTATTTTGGGGTTCCTTGACAGTAAGTATAGTATAATGGGCCCCAAAAGCCCTATCCTAATCGTGAAGGCCCCTACATAAAGCCCGATAGCAGGGCAGCAGATCCCCAAACCCCCACCTTTACGCTGAGCTGCCTGGTGTATCCGCCCCAAAACCTGAACCCTAAACCCTAAACTCTGGGAAAAAGGAGCTTAAAAAGAAAAAACTTAAACTCTAAACCCTGAACCGCATACCAAGCCGCCAGCGCCAGGACTGGACGGGTTTACATGCGCCGCCTGCATCCAGGCCGCGAGTTTCGATGGGATGCGGCTTACTCCAGGGGCCTAAACAGTAAGGGGGCTATAAGGATTACTTTAAGGGGCTAAGGATATAGTGTAGGGGCCTAAATAAATGCCTGTACGATTTTGGTGGTTCCTTATTATAGTTTTGGTATAATGGGCCCCAAAACCTTATTCTAACTACAGAGGCCTCTATAAGCCCCTACGTTACTCATTGATTTTGAAGTGCTCCACCACGGTCTGCTTGCAGGGTTTGTTAAGGCCTCAGGTTTCTTGCTTGTGTTGAGGGGCTGGTGGCGTTTAGGGATTTCGAGCTGAGGCTACATGTTAAGGGTTTAGGGCAAAGCGTGTGGGGTATAATAAAAGTTTGAGATGCAGGTCAGAACAGGATCAGCTGTAGCATCCTCTTTGGCTCCTTATGAGTATGCGATACTATACCGCAAAACCCTGTTCAGACACAGGTACGTGGGGTTGCACAAGCGGCGTGGGGTCCCAATAAAGCACTCAACCTTCCAACCCCGGATCATTCTCTACATCCAAAGCCCTGAAGGTCCACCGAAGCATCTGAAATTTTCTTGCCCGTATCGGAAAGGGCCCAAAACGTTGAATGCAAGTCATCGTCGGCCTTGGATCACCAAACACGAGTGCAGAGCCGTGGCTGGGGGTTTAGTACCCTGGCCTGCGCTGCAGCAGGTGGTGTCAAAGGTCTACGCAGATCTGGATGCACAAATTCGCCAGGACATCCTGAACGACTTGCCTGCCTTTAGGCTTCTTGCATGGGTCCTTCCAGTAAACTGCTGTTTGGATGCCTTGAAGGGAACCTTCATTCAGGTCCGAACCGAAGAGTTAGGCCTGCAACAGTAGTGGCGAGGCAAGACTAGCCGTCGTTGTTCTTCTCGTGCTGCACCTTGGGCTTTTTTTTGGGAGGGTTTTGAAGGGGTTTAGTGGTTCAGCTAGGGTTTTGGGCAGGGTTTAGGCTTTTTTTGTCTGGGGCTCCTTCCCAGTCCCATCACAAGCCCGGGGGGCAGGAGCTCTTCTTCGCGCAGGGCCTGCAGTTGCAACTATCGGTGGCCGCTCGTCCCTCTTGCAAAGGCGCTTGGCGCACTTCGCAGTTTCAGGATTCTATATGAATATATATATATATATATGTATGTATGCATTTAGTGATTTATTTTGTTTGTATACATGACAGCACTATGTTTATCTGTGTATATATATACACACAATCATGCTACTCCCCCTCATGGGTCTGCCATCTTGTACACGTGCATGAGACGAGGCGGAAAATGTCAAAATCAACAGGGCAAGAAACGAGCATGTCTTTCGAGGCAGTCCAAAATTTACTAAGCCTTCTGCCAACCTTTAAGCTCTCTACTGTTTCTCGGAGCTTTTTCGTACAGCGTCTGCATGAGAAATGTGCTGCTGTCAGTCTGTCTGATATGCACGAGCTCACTCCATCAACCCTAAAAGGTGTAGACATTTATTCCCGGTACTGTAGGCTGAGCAGCAAAAATGAGTACCCAGAGGTTTCAGAGCCTTCCAGAAACCTGAAATGAGCATAGTTCTCGAGGCAGTTCCAAACAACCAAAAAAATCGACATACGTACGCAGACTAAAGGGGTGAGGGTGGGGCGGGGGGTTAAAACGTGGGGGAAAGGGGGTTCCTAGATCACATGCCTCAGCCGCTGACTAGCCCAATATGTCGTTTAAAGCAACATAGCTCCCTTAAACATTAATTACTTCGTTTTGTTATCGTCTCACTCCTTGTTCTCACGTCCAAATATGGCGTGCTTTTCAACTATGCTTCGCCCTCAATATTTTAGGGTGTCTTTGTGATGGTTTTAGGTATACATTTAGGTACTAACCTTGGGTCTGATTTTAGGTCGAAGTTCCCACCCCCGAACCCCCAGCCGCAACCGTGATTCCTAACCCCAAACCTTGGATCCCACTAAACCGCGCATAAGCCCTTCCTTGACACTGGATGTTTTCCGCGGTTTCGCTCTGTGCAGCGCCGCGCACCGCCGAAGAAGCTCTCATAGCCCATCTCCAGTCCTGCTTGGAGCATTCGCATAGGATGTCGGGCAATTGAACAACTTCTAAATATCATATACATGTATATGTGTAGAGGCTTATATTCGATGTTTATATGTAAAGTTGATAATGTATAATACGGCTGATCATTAGACTTTGGTCGAGGTCACACATTCAAGCCCAATATGAGTTCGAAGATTCGATGTTTTCGTGACTCCGAACCCAATCGCGGGCTTTGCGTGCCTTTTTACGACAGAGGCTTTGCCAATATGCTCTGATTGTAATTGCTTTAATTGATGCGGTAGTCATTCTTTACCACTGCTGGCACTTTTGACCGTTACAACCACATCCGCTGGAAGTACTGTCGTTTCAGGCTTTGCCCTTGCCTTCTTGGTTTGAGGGTCTAAAGCTCATAACACTGATTTATCCTTTGAAGAAGGATTCCGTCCTACACGAGTTGGCATTCGGCAGCGTTTTCATTTTCAGGTTTAAGTTGCACTGCAGCACAGATCGTTCTTGCCATTTTGGTTGCGGGTTTTCCTTGCATTATCTTTGGGATTGCGGAAAACCCCCACACCACACCCGAAGCTCCAATCCGCAGCGCTAGATCCCAAAACCAAAAATCCTAATCCCCAAGCCCTCCTAAAGGGAACTCCAGAAAGTTGGAATATGGTTTCAGGGTATAGGATACCCTATAATTTACCATAGAGGGTTTAGGATAATCATATTCCAACTTTCTGGCTTTTACTTTAATTAAACCAGAAAGGACTAGTATGAACCCAACATGCTATTCTCTGAATTCTGCTTGTTGCAGTTACAATTGCAACAACTTCAAAGTAAATGTAGCTATACATACAAGTTTGATATCTTTGAATTGCTCTGACTCTTTAAGCCGTGAGCCAAGGACACGCGCTCGCGGCGCACGGTGACTTCATCGGGTGGTCTTCGCGAAGGCTGGGCTTGTGGTTTAGAGTGTGGGGTTATAGGGGGTTCGGGCTTAGGATTTATTTCGGGCTGAAGGTATGGGATTATCGGGATTAGGGTTATCGGGTTTAGGGTTATTTCGGGCTTCGGGCTTGGGATCCAAACCCTCAAACGAGCTCCGCCCCCACCGCGGAAGGGCAAACTCACAATATGTGCATGCGCGCAGGGTACGTCGAATACCGTGTAAACTCTAAACTGGCCCTAAACCCAAAAGAGCCTTGAGCCCAAAACAGAATCCCGAATTAAAGATTTGAATCCCTTTTTTAGGGTTCAGGTTCCCTTATAAACCCCTTTAAACCAAAAAGGGCAGCCTTTTTATGCCTGGGTTACTCTTGGGTCTAGTGAAAGAAACAATGAAAATGTGAACCAAACACAGAAACCCTGAATTGGCCCTCTGGCTTTCCTGCTTTAGCCGCCAAACGGAAGTCGTGGGCTGGGGCCCCATGAGAAATACGGCCTTCATGAATTACGAACATAGGAACCCTAAAAAAAATAGGGTTTATGGGTTTAGGAGGGTTAGGCTTTGGTAAATATTTGGGGCTTTATTTCAAGAGGGTTGTTCTGCACTCTGCACCCAGCAGCCCGAAACCCCGGAAGACCAAAGCCTAATGTAGTCCCCTGATTCGTAAGCCTCCTTCCGATTCATGTACGGGTTATGAAAATATTTCGGGGCCGTTTCAGAAACATCGGGTACGTTGTAGCGGGTTGCGCTTAGAAAAGTATCGGCCATGACGGTCCTTGCCATCTTTACTTTCCCAGCTGTAAGAACCACCCTCCCACAAAAAAAATGCGAAACCTGTCGTGGGTGGTTGTCAATATTAGGGTCCCTTTTTTGGTCCCTGAGATAATACGGCACCTAATATTTAGGGTACCCCAAAACAGGGCCCCTAATTTTGACAACTACCCGTATAACCTTCAAGAGGCCTTAGTTGCGCCTAGATTGGACAGATCCTTCACTCCCGGAGCCTTCGAAGTGCTTTGCAGGCGGCGGGGTGGATGTCTTCGTGGCCGAGCTCATGCCCGATGCCTCGGAGACAATGCGCCGGTTCAGGCCGAGCCCTGACGGTCTACTTGGAGGGTCGGAGGACTTAGTAAGTAGGTAGTAAGTAGACTTATAAGTACCCCAAAGGGGACCCTAATTGGGGTTATGGTACTTATATGTCCTTAAAATAGCCAGTTACTAAGTCCCCCGACCCTCCAAGTAGGGTGTGGGCTTTACCTTGGGGTCGTCGTCCGAAGTGGCTTGAGAACTCTGGCCAGACCTTTGTGGGTGTCGCTCATAAAGGTTAGAATGGTTATACAGGTTACAAATCTTAAGCCATGTTCTCGGTTTTCACGGCTTTAAGGCCCTTGTGTGGCCTGTCTGAAAGCCTTTAACCCCTACCCCACTGCAATTTCTTCGGTCAATCAAGTGTCTGGCAGGTCGCTGTCGCATCCAGGCCAGGCAGTTGCGTTCAACATTATGGACCCAGAAAGGACATCAGCATAAGCATTTTAAAGGGATATCCCTAGCCTATTAGGCTTCATGAAAAGGGGTTCTATATTGGATGTCCCTGTCCTAATTTTGCTCATGTGCCTTGTTTGAGCTTTACAACATGACTTGCGCCAGATACTGCGCCGTGGAGTTTAGGGTTTGCATGTGGGGGAGTGCCATCTAGCAGCAGCTTCCTTTCTCGAACAATGCTGACCCTCTGCACGCAAATTAGTGCTCGGCATACTACTATTCAGTTACTCGCAGTAAGTTATCATTGCTAGACTTACTGTCATTGCTGCTAACCACTGCTGCTGCTGCTGCTGGTGTCTCTCCCACGGCCCCTCCTCCTCCAACTACGACGACCACTCCCACTACTACTGGTATCACCACCTGTACTAGTAATACTACCACTACTGCTGCTGTTGCTACTGCTACTACTACCACTGCTGCTACTACTACTACTACTGCTACCACTACTACTACTACTACTACTACTACTACTACCACTACTACTACTACTACTACTACTACTACTACTACTACTACTACCACTACTACTACTACTACTACTACCACCTACTACTACTACTACTACTACTACTACTACTACTACTGCTACTACCACTACCACTACCACCACCACCACCACCACCACCACCACCACCACCACTACCGCCACTACCGCCACTACTGGGGAGGCCCACGGCCGCATGGAGGAATTAGGCCCCGCAAGCCGTCCTCGTCGCAGGTCCTCTTGGCTGACCAGTTGGCGCAGCTACAGAAGCGAAAGCAAGAAGCGAAGGAGAAGGTGAAGGCTTTGAAAAAGCAAGAACGTGCGGCGCTACGCCGCAAAAGCAGGCTGGTGAAGGCGGCACGTTTCTAACTGAAAGCCACGTGGCAAAAACGCATGCTGTTCAAATGCTTGGGCTACCTAATGTGCAACCTCTTCGTCGTAGACCTGGTGCTTAAACCGTGGTTTCAATCCGAGCTTGCCACCCACGAATTGAAATCTTTGCAGCAGGCGGCTAAGCAGCTGTCCGTTGCTGATCTGAACGAGCTTGCACGTGTGAAAGCAGAGCTGGCGGAGCAGCAGGAGGGCTGAAAGTGCAGCGTTTTTTTCCTTTGTGTCGTAAGACAGCCAGAAAGCGCTGTCGTATGGCAGATGTCTAAGAAGAGCCGATCACGAATTGGCACCACAAAAGGCTCTAGGTTTTCGACTTTGTGTGTAAGACAGCCAGAGAGCGCTGTCGCATGGCATGATGTCTCGAATGGGCACCGCAAAAGGCTTTCCAGGCAAGCAGTGACCCGTTTCAGGACGTCAGTCTTGCTGTCTTAGACAAAGGTACGACCTTGGCGTGCTCAACCTTCAAAGCGGACTTGCGGACGCAGGCCACCCATATCGCGCCGTAACGTTGTTGCAGCTGTGGTCGTATCGCCGCTGAGACGTTTTGACTTTCAGGGATTGGTTCGTGTTTAACCCAACCGACGACCGCCAGTGAAAGTATCAGACGTGGTTTTTGGTTGACTTGGACCCATGTGACAAACAGCAGATGTGGAACGGATGGTCTCGGGCGGTTTAGACTAAAAAACGCGGATTGCTGTTATCCTAAACCCTCCTGCAGGGCCGCTGAGACGTTTTGACTTTGAGATTGGTTCGTGTTTGACCCAACAGACGACCGCCAGTGAAAGTATCAGACGTGGTTTTGGTTGACTTGGATCCAAGTGAGAAACAGCAGATACGGAACGGATGGTCTTGGGCGGTTTACGCTAGACGCCAGTCGTGTGTGTTTTTACTTTTGTAGTCGACAGTGTTTTCTGCAAACAAGCTTGAGCATGCTTTGCCGCGCCGCCCCGCCTGTCAAAACTTGTCGACATAGAGCGCTCTCTACAAAAGTTATCACCCGCCCTCCCAACCCTTGGGGGTAAAGAAAGAGAGACCGCCTTGCTTATTGTTGGCACGTGAGTTTAATTAGCGTCTCCACTCACAGCAATCGTTTGTCAGAGAAGTAAATGCACGCGGGTTGCTGTTATCCTAAACCCTCCTGTAGGGCCGCTGAGACGTTTTGACTTGCTTCAGACGCCTCCGAATCCTGTGTTTTTTCGCATTCTGGCAGCTATGTGTGCTGGAAACTGCGAGGTTGGAGGGTTTCCGTCCCCAAATCGTCGTGTTTGTTGCATTCTGACAGCGATGTGTGCTGGAAACTGTTATGAAACGAAGAATTCCGCCCCCAAGTCGTGGTATTTGCAACATTATGGCATGTGTGTGTGTGTGTGCTGGAAACCACCGTGAAACGAGGATTTCCGCCCCCAAGTCGTGGTATTTGCAGCACTTTCGCAGCCTCCCATGCCTAAAACTGTGGAAAAACGCACACCCCAAAATAGATTGCGAAACGGGAGGTGAGTTACTTTCCGTCTTTTCCTCTTTTAAAATCTCAACCTTCTGTATTTCTTTTCAGAGAAAGCACCTAAAGTAACTCACCTTCCGTTTCGCAATCTATTTTGGGATGTGCGTTTTTCCACAGTTTTAGGCATGGGAGGCGGCCGAGGTACTGTAAATACCATGTCTCAGGTGCGGAAATGTATGTTTTTCTAAAGTTTTGGGCATGGGAAGCTGCCAAAGTACTGTAAATACCATGTCTCAGGGGCGGAAATGCGCGTTTTTCTATAGTTTTAAGCATGGGAGGTTGCCGAAGTATTGTAAATACCATGTCTCAGGGGCGGAAACCTTGGTTTCAGTGTAGTTTGACTGTTTCGGGAAACGTTTCGATTGCAGTGAAACAGACTCAGGTTGCAGTGCGTACAGTGTGTGTAACTAGGTTCTGTACAGTTACTTGACAGCACCTGTTGAGCGCAGAAGCTTCTTGGAGCAAGCCTACGGCTAGCGGACATGTGACTAGTCCTCGTTGAACGCAGAAGCTTCTTGGAGCTCGCAGCACATTTTTTTCGGAGGTTATTTCCAGTCATTGACGTTGGTGTCCAGCACACAATCACAGCATCGCGTGCAGATCCAAGTCGGGTTTGAGAAAGAGTGGCAAACGCGCAGTCTGCAATGACATGTATTGTGGCTGCAAGTCTGCTGCGGTGAGCGTCTTGTGACTTAGACTAGCTTGTGGCTTGTTTAGAACGGGATGCGTGCCCTGCCTGCAGTGGCCATCAGAAGCTTAATGCGGATCTCAGGATCTTTCGCGTGTTCGTGTTTCGAGGTGTGCCAGGACGCGGATGGTCCCTGAGATTTCTGCAGCAGTTCCAAAACCCTTCTGAGCAGTCACACATAAGCAAGCCACAGAGCATGCCAACTTGTAACCCCTTGCGGTCTAGTATCATGTGCAGCCGCAGTGTTTTGATGGCTGATGTCAACTTGTTTTTTTCTTCAAGCTGATACACAGCCAAACATTCAAATAACCTTGAAGAAATCATACTGAATCAGAAGGATTTGTCCGTGATGCTGTGCACAAGCGGCATGCTCTGCAACATAGGTCTTTAATTGGTGGGAATCTGGGCTCTGAATGTATTGCACTCGACTGCGCGGGTATCTCAGCTTCTGCACGGCTCTTGAAGTCTCGCTGGCACAGGCGGGAAGGCGTTGCAACTACCCAGCAGCTTCCAGAGTTTGACACTTCTTGGCAGGTCTGCAACATCTTCAAGTCTCGCTGAGGCGAGGAGGCGTCCCAACTTCCCAGCAGCTTGCATTTTGACACTTCTCGGCAGGTCTGCAACATCTTGAAAGCTCGCTGGCACAGGCGAGAAGGCGTTGCAACTACCCAGCAGCTTGCAGAGTTTGACACTTCTCGGCAGGTCTGCAACATCTTGAAAGCTCGCTGAGGCGAGGAGGCGTCCGAACTACCCAGCAGCTTGCAGAGCTTGACACTTCTCGGCAGGTCTGCAACATCTTGAAGTCTCGCTGGCACAGGCGAGAAGGCGTTGCAACCCAGCAGCTTGCAGAGTTTGACACTTCTTGGCAGGTCTGCAACATCTTGAAAGCTCGCTGAGGCGAGAAGGCGTCCGAACTACCCAGCAGCTTGCAAAGCTTGACACTTTTGTGCAGGTCTGCAATATCTTGAAAGCTCGCTGAGGCGAGGAGGCGTTGCAACTTCCCAGCAGCTTGCAGAGTTTGACACTTCTTGGCAGGTCTGCAACATCTTGAAAGCTCGCTGAGGCGAGAAGGCGTCCGAACTACCCAGCAGTTTGCAGAGCTTGACACTTTTTGGTAGGTCTGCAATGTCTTGAAAGATCGCTGGCACAGGAGGCGTCTGCGCGAAAAGCCTTGCCAAATTTCAGAAACATCGCAGCTAAATGCCGTATCTAATGTTGTAGCCGGCGTTTTATCAGTTTGTAGGTTCGTTCGATACGTAAATTTTAGCGGTAACAAAAAATCTGCTGCCGCGTGTGGCAGATGCTAAGATGCGAAACACTTGTTGCCAAAGTTCACGAAACATCGCAGCCAAAAGCCGTATCTGATGTTGTAGCCGGACTTTTTAACTGCTTGTTTTCGGGAGTCTGGCCACAGATTCGATGCAGCAGCTCGAAAAGACACCAGCAGCTGCCGCTTTTAGGGGCCTGAAAGCCCGAAACCAAAATCAAAGTAGCAGACGCGTTTTTGGGGGCCTTGAGACTCTGCCAACAAAATCCTAACAGCAGACGTTCATTTTCGGGAGTCTGGCCACAGATTCGATGCAGCAGCTCGAAAAGACACAAGCAGTTGCCGCTTTTAGGGGCCTGAAAGCCCGAAACCAAAATCAAAGTAGCAGACGCGTTTTTTTTGGGGGCCTTGAGACTCTGCCAACAAAATCCTAACAGCAAACGTTCATTTTCGGGAGTCTGGCCACAGATTCGATGCAGCAGCTCGAAAAGACACAAGCAGTTGCCGTGTTTTAGGGGCTTCAAAGCGCGAAACCGAAATCAAAGTAGCAGACGCGTTTTTTGGGGCCTTGAGACTCTGCCAACAAAACCCAAGAGACGTTCTTTTCAGCAGCAGACAGTGTTTGAGAGGCCTGAAAGCCAAATCCGTAGCAGACGTTCTTTTGGGGGGTGAGTGAATGACTGAGAAGAGCGTGCTGTCCGTTGGCGTGTTTTCTGTGCGAGGCGATGTCGAGCCAGATGATTCCAGAGGCCGCCGCCGGGATGGGACACGGCTAGTGTGGACAGTTTGGACGTGAATGTTTTCGCGCCGGCCAGTCCGTCGTCACTCAAACCGCACATGCGCAGCGACATCTAGGTGCACATCGCATGCTTTCCAGCGTTTGCACAACCCAACCGGAATCTAGCATTTCCACGTGCTTTTAACCGGACTGTGGAAGCCATGTTTCTGCGGAGCGTCCGCACTGCAATGGGTCCAAGCGTGATGAATGTTTTCTTGCAGTAGCTCAGCACATCCTTTGCTCAAACACGACAATGTGTTCGATCAATGTCATCCTCAAGCGGTACATCGTCTTCTTCGTCCAGCGAAGCAGAGGCAGATCACGCATCATGCGATGATGAGGAGAGCGGCCAAGACGAAATTCCTTTTCACCAACGAGTGGACAACGATGCACGGCCAGCAGATGCCGACAATCAGCTCATTGCCTACATGTGGACGCTCTCACGAGCAGATCCGGCTGTGAGCAGGGAACAGCTCTTGGAGGCCGTGCTGAAAGCTTACGAAGCGTGCCGTCTGACGGTGACCAAAGCTTCGGTGTTTAGGGAACGGCATCCCACGTCCTTATCGGAAATAGAGCGTCACTTCCATTTTCATTGCATTGTGGAGGCAACAGTGCGTGCCAGATGGCGAGGTCTCGCTGCAGAGCTCCGCAACAACGGTTTTAAGATGAACTGTTGTTCTCTTGGGCTTGGCCGAGGAACTTATTGGTCCGGAGTGGCATATTGTTTTGTGCCTTCTTCCAAGAAACCGCTTGCCGATCTTGACACGGAATACATCACGACCCCTGGTCATCCAGATTTTCCGCCACGGCTTCGCAAGCAACGCCGTCCTGCCAAGCAAAAGATAGAACCTCTGGAATTTGCCAAGATCGTCGCAGATCAGAAGCTTCGAAGTGTGGAAGACGTCCATGCTTATGCTGAGGCTCAACGTGCTGCAGGATGGGGTTTACAGGAACGTTTGCAGAGACTCTTTAACATGTTTGAAAGCTGGATTCAGTGTCAGGGTTTTCAAGCCTGTACCACACAGACTCGCCGTGCTCAGGAGACCAGCGTTTGTTCCAGCTTTGCTTGACACTTCCCGGCAAGAAGCTCCGAGAGCAGATTGAAACGGTCTGGCATGTGCGGGAAGCGCCAACCAGACGAGCTCGACGAGCCATGTCACACATGCAAGTCCTAGAGGCTGCCCTGGAGAAACCTTGCACATGTGATGGTCGCGCAATTCCTGGCTGGGAATATGTGCTCACCTTCAACGATCTGAGCGTCAGCGACTACCGTGCTGCTACTGTCAAGATGCTGACGGAGCAAGGCGGGAAGCAAGGCAACCACTTCTACTGGGGCGCGCCTTCTTGTGGAAAGACGGCATTGACGCGTCCTTTGCAAGCTCCTTATCTCGGTTTCAGCATCGTCTAGGCCTTTTATCTGACTGAGTGACCGTTTTTGATGTCGCTATGCGATAACTGTTGCTGTGCCAGTGCAGGCGCTCTTCGAAGGATATGTGATGGCCAAGCCCCAAGTCGGCACCACCTTTCCCTTTATGACATTGCCCGGCAAACAAATCTGTATATGGAATGATTTCCGGTGGCCGCATCCGCCGATGGCTTGGAACGATCTGCTCAACTTAGCGGATAATGAAGCTTTCCTTGTGGCCATGCCCAAGGGGGGCGATCTGGGTGCCGATTATTTGTGGAATGCTCGAGGCACCGAGTCCGTCTGCATGGTCTTGACGTCCAATGAGCCGACGATTTTCTGCACCAATGGCTCGGTTAACCATGTTGAAACCGAGGCTTGGAATCAGCGCTTCCAGACTTGGCATTTCGCGAAATCAATCCCTGCCGACAAGCAGGATCGCCGCTTCAAGCAATGGGGCCAGTGCGTGCATTGCTACAGTCGTCTGATGGAGAGGGAGAGATACTCGTATCACCGAACGAGTAGACGTTCTCAGACATTCGCACTCGACGCTTCTGCTTGCTCGACAAAATTACGTGAAGTGCACACTTCCCGTTGTGAGTCCAAGGGTTAAAGTCGCATCGCGTTGTCTGTGGTCGTAACATTCATGTCGTTACTTGCAACCCACATTGGGCCGAAACATGCAAGTTCAATGTTACTGATATGGCTAAACGGGTGATGACTACCGCTGCACCCCCCCTAACCCCCCGAAGGCAAAGTTATGCAACCACCGCATCCATGCAACGAGCTTCGAGCAACATTGACTTTCAGGGGTTCCGGGGGAGTCTTGGGGAATTGCCGTGCTGACTAACTTTGCTACCAGAGTCGCCTCTGTTATGCGCTTCAGAGCCGTTGCACCACTATCCTTCACTGCCATCCGTGAGGCGCAGAAGACTCAAACCTTGGAGGCCACATTGGGTGTGAGTCTCATGAAAGCAGTGCTGACCGTAGTGCTGTGAATTTTTGAATGCGAACGTCTTCGGAGCACTTGTAGCCTCTTTTCCACATATCGGCCTGTATATACTTGCCATGATTATAAATTGTAAGAACACTGCGAGAGTGTTCGGTGGCGGAAGCATGATGCAGCCAGCTGCCACTGCCAAGACTGCCCACACGTCGGCTGCACTTGCATGGATGTAGAGTTGATGTTCGCAAAGCTCCGCAAGGCTTTCAGATGTGCTGCAGCTCTGACCCCGCCTCGGCCTCAACGTCTTTGGAGAGTTTCGAAGTCCTCGCTGAGAGTTTGCAAACAGTTCTAAAGCTTTTCTGCAAGCTTGCGCAGAGACATCCATGCGGAAACATCTAGATTGCATTGCGGAGACATGTTGGCAGACACGCGGTTATAGGGACGTTGTTTGTTGATCTTTCCTGCCAGCTCCATCCATCATTGAGACGCAGAAGTTCCCAAGCCATCGGAGGCCAGCTTGGGTTTCAATCTGCTGTGAGAGTTTGCAAACAGTTCTAAAGCTTTTCTGCAAGCTTGCGCAAAGACATCCATGCGGAAACATCTAGATTGCATTGCGGAGACATGTTGGCAGACACGCGGTTATAGGGACGTTGTTTGTTGATCTTTCGTGCCAGCTCCATCCATCATTGAGACGCCATCGGAGGCCAGCTTGGGTTTCAATCTGCTGTGAGAGTTTGCAAAAAGTTCTAAAGCTTTTCTGCAAGCTTGCGCAAAGACATCCATGCGGAAACATCTAGATTGCATTGCGGAGACATGTCGGCAGACACGCGGTTATAGGGACGTTGTTTGTTGATCTTTCGTGCCAGCTCCATCCATCATTGAGACGCAGAAGTTCCCAAGCCATCGGAGGCCAGCTTGGGTTTCAACCTGCTGCGACTAATGGTGACTGCAGTGTGGTGCGGAATTTGTTGCCTTGCAACCGCAAGAGTGTTCCACTAATCAGTGCCGTTGAGAGCAGTCGCGACATCATAGCGACGTTGCTTGCTGATCTTCCGTGCCAGCTCTTCCCATTGAGACGCAGAAGTCCCCAAGTCCTTCGAGGCCGGGGTGCTAGCCGTAACGGCGTGCTTTCAAGTTGGTCGTGAGTGCCTGAGTATTGTTGACACCAGTGGTGAACAGTAGTGCTGTGCGTTCCAACATGTCATAGCTTCGTGATCCTCGTTGTCAGCTCTTCCATCATTGAGACGCAGCAGTCCCCCAGTGTCGGATTGGCACGCAGAGCAACAGGGAGTGTGAGCATGAGGCTGCGTGTAAGGGTCAGGGTGCGTGGGCTTGACGTGGGAGTGTAGGCATGTGAGGCTCAGGGAGAGCGCGCGCGTGAGCATGAGAGAGAATGAAAGAGAAACAGGCCGAAACAGCGTATCTGCAAGATGATGCAAGTTTCCAAAAACGTAGCTGTAAACCGATGCATGATTTGGGATTTGAGGCTTGCCAAAAAAAACGAGAGAAAAAAAGTCTGCATTCTACTAGGGTTGAGCGCAAACTCTTCGCCGAAAAAGCGTATCTGCAAAACGATGCAGGTTTTCCGGACGTGTAACTCCAAGACGGTGCATGATTTGGGAGTCGAGGCTGCCCCAAAAAAACGACAGAAAAAGTCTGCACCCCGCTAGTGTTCAGCGCTTAAACTTGCCAGAAAAAGCGTATCTGCAAAACGATGCAGGTTTTCCGGACATGTAACTCCAGTGCATGATTTGGGATTTCAGGCTGACCAACAAAACGACAGAAAAAGTCTGCACTCCGCTAGTGTTCAGCGCTTAAACTTCCCAGAAAAAGCGTATCTGCAAAACGATGCAGGTTTTCTAGAAACGTAGCTGTAAAACGATGCATGAATCGAGATGTGAGGCTGGTCAAAAAACGACAGAAAAAGTCTGCATTCCGCTAGTGTTCAGTGCAAACTCTTCGCAGGAAAAGCGTATATGCAAGACGATGCAGGTTTTCCAGAAACGTAGGTGTAAGCCGATGCATGAATCGAGATTTGAGGCTGGCCAAACAAACGACAGAAAAAGTCTGCATTCCGCTAGTGATCAGCGCTTAAACTCCTCGCAGAAAAAGCGTATCTGCAAAACGATGCAGGTTTTCCGGACGTGCAACGCGAAGACGGTGCATGCTTTGGGATTCGAGGCTGGCCCAACAAAACGAGAGAAAAAGTCTGCACCCCGCTAGTGTTTCGCGAATAAACTGCGCAGAAAAAGCGTATATGCAAGACGATGCAGGTTTTCCAGACACGTAGCTGTAAACCGATGCATGATTTGGGGTTTGAGGCTGGCCAATAAACGACAGAAGAAGTCTACATTCCGCTAGTGGTCAGCGAATACACTTCGCAGAAAAAGCGTATCTGCAAGATGAGGCAGGTCGTTCCGGACGTGTACCTCGAAGACGATGAATGATTTGGTTTCGGGCAAGCCACAGAAAGTCGACTTTGTGTCCGTCGTCGCTGCAGAACAGAGAGACAGAGAGAGACAGAGAGAGAGAGAGAGAGAGACAAGAGAGAGAGACAGACAGAGAGACAAAGGACACCGAGAGACACAGAGAGGGAGGGGGCGAGAGTGAGCGACAGCAGAGGGAACGTGTGCGCGGAGGGGGCAGCACTGCCTCAGACTACTTGTGAGAAAGCAAGTAAGTGGGTGAGCAAGTGACATGGGCTCTCTGCGCAGGTTGTTGCCAGCGAACGATCGCAATTCCGTGTGCGACGCCCGCGTCGGCGGGAGCGAGACACAGGCCATCGCTTTGAGAACAATGCAGGTTGTCGGCTGCAGATTGGCTCCCCCCTCTAAAAGCGCGGCAGGGCTAGAGTGTCCGTGGTGCATGTCACGAGGCTGCTGACCCAAATGTCTTTTGTGCGTGAATGAGCAACTGACTCCCTGCGCAGGTGCGGGAGCGCAACCCGTGCTGTCGGCTGTAGATTGGGCCCCCCCCCTCCGGGGGGCGGGGCAGGGCTTGCGTGTCCGCATGCCGGGGTGTCTGCTGCGTACTTCCTAAAGCCTAAACCGCGAGCTCTTTGTAAAGCAAAACCTCACCTTGCACAGGGTCGCACTCGTGCAATAGTTGTGTGCAGGGGCCATGCTGCTTTCAGAGCCGCGCGTCCCCTTGTGCAGGGCTGTTCGTGGCTGGCAAAAGTGGGATTCAGTTCGAAACAACGACTTTCGAGACTATTGAAAAATGCACAAGCAAGTGGCCGCATGAACGTGCCGTGAATCCATGCCGACAAGTTTTTCAGCTCAAGCGCCTTGCCGTCCTTGCCTGCCAGGTCATGCAAGCAGTCCAGCATGGCCAGTGCCCGCAGATTTGAAGCATGAAACTGCAGCCTGCAGAGACGTCTGATTGCTTGTGTTCGACGTTGGCGGGGTCGTGCATGCATCGAAGTTGGTTTAAGTTTGCCACATTCTGTCCGCTGCTTTCAGCCTCACCGCTTTCAGCCTCACCGGTTGCTGCAGCTTGGAGCGGCCAGCATGCCGCCAAAAGGGAACAGAAAAGCTAAAGAGGCACGGTTTCGTTGCTTGCACAAAAGCGAGCTAGGAGGGTCTCGTTTTTGACACCTGGAAATATGTCCGTTCCGGACGCGTTGGGAAGGGCCTCTCCTGTCAAGATACGTCTCGGCCAGGTTTTGCTCAAACAGCAGCTTCGTGCGTTGTAGCGCGGTGGAAACATCTTTCCGCCGCACAGTAGCGGGGTTCAGTGCAACCTATCGGCCAATGGAAGAAGCTCTAAAAGAGTTGGCTTGCATACGTCGACAAATTAAAAATGTACAGAGCCGCCAGTCCGCGAAGCGGAGGTTGGCCGTGCAGGCAGAATTCCTGGTACCACGCCCGCTTCAAAAGCGTGTTCTGTTGGTGTACATGTACAGTGGACACTGTAGCCGGGTCGCAGCCGAGTTTCTAAGGCGTTGCTTTGCAGGTTGCCAAGCTGCCGAAGAGAGCATGGATTATGAAGCCGTGGTAGAAAATCTTTACCTGGCAGCTCCACTGGAAGAAATCGTTGACTTGGAAACTGCGGCACTAACCTGCGTCCGGGCAACTGACGTACTGGCGGCAATGGAGTTTACAGTGCAGCAAAAACTGCATTCGTGGGTGGCGTGGCTTAACACGGAGAAAGGTGTTGCCCCCAGCCGCTCCATGATGGTAGCCTACGCCATGGACAACATTCCCTCGGCAGCGCTCGACGAGCTTCGGGCTGGCTTGGTGCAGCGTTTGAATGGTTCTTCCCGTGCTCAGCGCAAATGGTTGGCTCGCTTCAGGCGACAGTGGCAATGTCGTGTGGGACGCTTGCCAGTTGAAGATGTGGTGCCGTCCAACTTGGAACAAAAAGCTACCAGACAGAATAGCAGCAATTTGTTCGTGTGACTTCGTGTATTAGAGTTCGACATTCCCCTGAAGTGTGGCTTGTAGGGTTTGATGTTGGCCGGGTCCTGCAAGCGGGTTTGTAAGCCGCCCTTCCGAGGGTCGAGCTTGGTTTGGGTTTGCCACGTTCCCCTCCGCTCCCAAACGGTTGGTGTCTTTTGAAAAGCACCTGCGTTAGGGCGGTGTGAAACCAGCGTTGGGGAAGTGTGAAAAGGCGGTCATCGTATTTTGCACCACTTCGGGGCCCTGGCGGCAATTGCCACGGACCCGTTTCTGGTGCTCTTTTTCGGGACCCTTTCTTTTTGACTGGCTCTTATGGGGATCCGTTTTTGGGTCCCAAATCGAAGACGCAGAGGAACCTGTTTCGGTACTGGTTTTGGGTGCTCGGAAAATGGCCCAAAGTTTTGTGTTGTGTCCGCTCAGGTGACAGCCTTTTGGCAATGGATTAATTTTGCTTGGGCTGAAGCTGAAGAGGCCAAGGAGACACCTTTGGTTTTGAACGCGGATGAAACCTGCATCGCTTGGGTGAAAGGCCTTTCTGGCACGGTTGTGAAAACGACTCAAGCTCGCGGTGCTGCAGATAGAGCCAGCTTGGCGCAGCGTCGAAGCAACTTCACGTTGCTGGCGTGCATTTGCGCAGAGTCAAAGATACAACCGCTACTACCGCAGTTTATCTTGGTCAATGAGCGCCAGATGACCATGAAGGAGTTGGCAATTGTGAAAGGTCTGCAACCACCTCAAACATATGGTTTGCGAGGGCAAAGTGCTTGGTGCAGTCACGGATTGCTCCGGCGTTTCCTCACTGCGTTGGCAACCAGCCTTGAACCTGTTTCCCACGGAAGATACATTATCTTGCTGCTGGACTGCGCAGCGTGCCACCTACACGACAGCATTCGCAGCCACGCGGCGCGATTGAAGATCCGGTTGATTTTTGTGCCAGCAGGTGCTACGAAGTATTTGCAGCCCTGCGATTTGAAACTTTTTGCAGCTCTAAAGCATACGCTACGCGAAGTGTGGCGTGAGCGAAAGGGCGGCTCCGTTCTCGGAACACGGAGCATGGAGTTCCGTATGTCCGTTCTGTTCGATGCCATGATGCGTGTCTTGCCATGCCGCTCATGGAGGTCTGCTTTTGAGATGGCTGGAGCACTTGGTAGACAGACAGAGGTCAACGGACCTTTGCTGCGAGCACTGGAGTGGGAGCAAGCTCCTACATTGTGCAGGTTGCCACCTTCGCTCAAAGATGCATCCAGCATTTTTCCTTGCAGGCGTCGCTTGAACGTAAGCGACTATATCTACTGGCACAAGAACCGGGGACTGCCTGCAGAAGTTAGGCTGCTAATACCACTCTTAGAATGACATTGCTGCCATCTTTCGTGCGAAAAGTAGCTGCAGGCACTGTACCGCCACTACCGCCACTACCGCCACTACCGCCACTACCGCCACTACCGCCACTACCGCCACTACCGCCACTACCGCCACTACCGCCACTACCGCCACTACCACCACTACCACCACTACCACCACTACCACCACTACCACCACTACCACCACTACCACCACTACCACCACCCACCACTACCACCACTACCACCACTACCACCACTACCACCACTACACTACACCACTACCACCACTACCACCACGACCACCACCCACCACCACCACCACCACCCCACCACCACCACCACCCCCACCACCACCACCACCACCACCACCACCACCACCACCACCACCACCACACACCACCACCACCACCACGACCACACTACCACGACCACGACCACGACCACGACGACCACGACCACTACCACGACCACGACCACGACCACGACCACGACCACGACCACGACCACGACCACGACCACGACCACGACCACGACCACGACCACGACCACTACCACTACCACTACCACTACCACTACTACTACCACTACTACCACTACTACTACTACTACTACTACTACTACTACTACTACCATCATCATCATCAGTATGTTTCATAGTCATAATCATGATTCATAATCATACTCAGAATCATCATCACAAGTACCCTAAACCACTGGCACCTACCGACCCTGCGACCAGGTCAGTGCTTGAAGGCCGGGGGAAATCTGCGGCTCCTGGGATCTGCTTGTGGCAGCGAGGCCGAGCCCGACGCTTGGGCCCGGTTTAGGGTTTAGGGCTTCAGGGTTCAGGGGTTTAGGGTTGAGGCGTTTAGGGTTTAGGGCTGTAGAGTCTAAGGCTAAGGGGCTTGAGTTCTTGTGTCTTGCTGAAAGGCATCTTTTTGAGGTTTGGGTTGCTTAGGATCGTGGTCTCGGTCTCCTTTCCCAAGGGCCATATGGGTAGTTTTCTAGGCGCCGTACTATTGTGAGGACCCAAGTGGGGACCCACATTTAGAAAACTACCCATATAGAACCCTTTGCAAAATGAACTCGTCTGTAAGCCGCAAAAAAGGTCCTGGACCCTGCTGTAAAAAGCGCTAGCAAGTCACCACTAAACCGAACCCTCAATTTTAAGCCCCTGAAGACCTTCCCAGACCCCGGGAGGATCTAAAAAGTAGATCCCTTATTTGGGGCCCTATACTACTGAGGGTACTTTATAGGAACCCCCATTAAGGGATCTACAAACCTTAAACCCTAAACCCCAAACCCCTAAACCCTAAACCCTAAAACCCTAAACCGCTGAGGACCAGATGCTGGAGGCCGTGGATCTGGGCTCGCTCCTCTGGGACGAGCGGCCCGGCACGGTGAGCTCGATTCTGGGTTCTAGGGTTTAGGGTTTAGGGCTTAGGGTTTAGGGTTTAGGGTTTAGGGGTTTAGGGGTTTAGGGTTTTGGGTTAGGGTTTAGGGGTTTGGGGTTTAGGGTTTTAGGGTTTTAGGGTTTAGGGTTTTAGGGGTTTAGGGGTTTAGGGTTTAGGGTCTAGGGATTCTGGATTTTAGGGTTTAGGGTTTGGGGTTTAGGGTTAAAGGGGTTCGCAAGGGTTCCGAAAGGGGTTCTGTGGGCCTTTTGGGGTTCAGTGGGTGGGAACGTAGACCTAAGATTCAGATGCTGTCACATCAGACACCGCGACATGTGAGGGCTACCCTGAGCCGCACCAAACTAGGAAATCATCACTGAATTGGGGCTTGTTCGCACCAATATATCCTCGGATCATAATTCATCCGCTTCTGCTCAAAGGGAAAGTAAACGAAAGGACGGGTCAACGCTTGACACTCACCCAGAGAGCCAGCCAAGAGCCCTTAATTAAGACATAAGCCCTAGGCCCCAAACCCTAAACCCTCAACTTAAACCCTAAACCTCCTTAAACCCGCAAACCCCCCGACACCCGCGAAACCCCCTAAACCCCATGAACCTTCGAAACCCCCTAAACCCCAAGCAGGTTCAAGGCTGGAGCAAACGTGCCCGGCAAGTCCCACAGCGGGCTTCAGAATCGTGGCACCTGGACAGCAGAGTCTTTAATAAAGGGGCCTTAATAATTAGAATAGGGTGTTGGGACCCATCATACCATAATTGCAATAAGGAGCCACCAAAATAGTATTGGTAATTAGTTATTTAGGCCCCTATAGTACGGTTTCCGGAGTTTCTCGCGTTTTGTAAGGCTTGCTGGGGTCTTCAGGATTTGCAAACTCAAGCAGCTTCAGAAGTATAGGGTTGATATAAGGCTAGGATGCCCAGTAGTACCCTTATTCACTTTTTGTAGTCCTAGGTTCCTTATAAAGTTACCCAATACCAAAAAGAGAGGCCTTTTTTATTCTTAGGTCACTGGGTATCCTAGAAGGTCTTATTGGGTTTTGAGAAGGGTTTTGAAAGCTTCGTAGTAGCCTTAGCATGTCAGAACACATTCCTTGGTACGTTTACAACCGATGCTCACGTGAACTATGGCTCGTCGTCATTTCTGTTCGTGGATGCTATATAAAGCGAGCTTCGTTGGGGATTATGAGACAATGGCTTGCGCTGTAGCAGGGACCCGAGATGAAACGGAGCCGCCTTGGAAGCCCAAAGTACTGTGGACCTAGGCCCTAGGCCCGAAAATCCTAAAGTGCGAGCCCTCAGGAAACCTTGTGCCTTTGGGCCTTGGAGTATCATGCTCCGTGGTGTTGCATACCATGCTATCCTAATCTTCGCTGTACCTCACTGTAATATGTCGGTGTTCCTTCGGTTGCATACGATGGGAAGTCTGAGGCCTGATCGTAGAAAGGCCAAAGACCTTCAACTCAGGAAATGCCTCAAATCATGTTCAGCAGCCCTAAGAATGACAACACGTATTTCGCTGCGGGCTCTATCTGCTACCTTGAGACTGGATAAGACCTGTCAACGCCTCGTAATGGGCCCCCAAACCCTAAATAAACTACTTATAGTCTAATGGGCCTTCACACCCTGACATAAGTATAGTGTACTGGGCCCCCAAACCATAAGCTAATTAAACGTAACTAATTGTAGTATAATGGGCCCCCAAACCCTATTCTAGTTATAATGGCCCCCCAAACCCTTTTCTAATTATAGTACAATGGGCTCCCAAAACCTATTCTAATTATAGTGCAATGGGCCCCAAACCCTATGCTAGTTATTGAGGCCCCTATATTAAACCCCATTATACACCTTGTAATACTCCTTATGGACCCCTTTAAACGAACCCCTAAAAGGTAACATTCTATTTAATTTTTATGGCCTATGGCCCCTATAGTATAGATCCCGTAGAGTATCCCTTATTGCCTTAATAGACCGCTTTAAAGGAGCCCTAACCTAAGGCCCCTGTAGTCTTAGGGGTACTTAGAAATGATTTATAATTTTTGGTTATTATAATCCCTAAGAGACAGCTAAAATTATGATTTTTGCTAGGGTTCTAAGTTCAGTATAGTCGTAGTTAGCGGCTCTTTGGCAGAATGAGGTTCGGCTCCGACAACCTTGCGAAGCTTCCAGCTGGATGCCAGCTGTGGCGAGCACGTCGTGGCTCCCCGGCTGCCTCATTTTATTGCTGTTGTTACGATTGATATTTTCGACCAGAATCGTCTCCCCCTAATATTAAACAAACGCTCCCCCCTAATATAAAAAAATCAGTTCCGGGAGTTTTTGTTTTTAATGTCAGGGGGCAGGGTTCGGGGCCTCCTGGTATGAGTCGGATTGACACTATGGTTATTATCATTTTTCTGCTACTGCTACTACTACCACTGCTGTTATTGCTACTGGTAAAACTATGACTGTTTTGTTTAAGTACTGCATTGAGGTGGTTTCCGGTTTAGGGTTTAGGGAGTCCAGGGTTAGGGTTTCTAGTCTCACAGGTTTAGGTCATTCGGGGCTCTGGCACCCAGAGAGCCCAATACCCCTTAATTAAGGAATATACCTTAAATCATATTATGCGCCCTCTTATAATTTATGGTATATTCCTTAATTAGGGGGTATTGGGCTCTCTGGGCAAAAGGCTTTAGGGCTTGGGCTCTAGGGTTTGGGAGTTGGAGTTTCGGATCCCAAGCCCTATATAGGTACTTTGCGGCCGAAGTAGATACTATTCGGGTACATGGACCCTGAGGGCTATAGAACCCTTATGGAACCCGAAGCCTCAAAATGGAACTCTAAGCCTCGAAATGGAACCCGAAGCCTCAAACCCAAAGGCCCCAGACGAGCAGTCTTTATAGGCTGCAGCCAGCAAGTTTCGGACTCAGGACTCGATTGGGTTCACGAGCAACAGCCACCTTGGCATGTGGCTTTGCCTCCATCAGCAGTCTTTGAGAGAGCTGCCGGTTGTGTTGCTTCCTTTATATCTGGGTCGCAGACCAGTCATAATCATAGTCCGAAGACGCTGTTAAAATACAGCGCTGTCATCGCCACTGCTATGTATCGATAAAGACGCCACTATCACCGGTGCCACTGCCACCTCTAGCTCTACGAGGAAGAACAAGTCAACAGGAACGATGATAAGAAAAACAACGAAAGGGACCTTTTGATTCAGAATCGTGCGATAGTGAGACTACACTTCACAAGAGCAAAAGACGTGCTAAATCCCCAACCTCCACATCCTAAACCCTACGCCCTCAACCATGACTCCCTCTACTGTTCGTCTCGCGCAACAGTAAACCGCCTTCACAAGCCAAGCCCAAATCTTCCAGGCCCAGAGCGTCTTTGCAGAGTCCTACTGCAAGGGTGCTTGAATTGCTGGTAGTGGTCATCCATGGGGTCTCTCAATATAGGAGAGAGTATGGCATACCCCGCAACGCCCTATTCTGTTACAGCCGAACCCTAAAGTCAGGTTGTTCAGGGCTAAAGCTTCATTAGGCACAAGACGTAAGTTACCAGTTGCAATCGTAAAAACAGTGATTAGATAAGACCAATGGTAGCAATCACAACAGTAAAGATATTTATAGCTATAACAATCGCGATATCAATCATGAAATATCAACATCAATATCGATAGCAATAACGGTAACAATGGCAATAGCAATAGCACTAGCAATACCAATACCAACCACAAAAGTAAAGACAGAGTAGTACGTAGTAGTAGTAGTAGTAGTAGTAGTAGTAGTAGTAGCAGTAGTAGTAGTAGCAGCAGCAGAAGTAGTAGTAGTAGTAGTAGTAGTAGTAGTAGTAGTAGCAGTAGCAGTAGTAGTAGCAGTAGCAGTAGCGGTAGCAGTAGCAGTAGCAGTAGCAGTAGGAGCAGTAGTAGTAGTAGTAGTAGTAGTAGTAGTAGTAGTAGTAGTAGTAGTAGTAGTAGTAAATAGTAATGGTGATCGTAATGGCCAAAAAGTAGCAATCGGCATAGTCATAGTAATAGTCATAGTAACAGTAGTTTTAATAGTAATAGTAATTGCAATAGCAATAGTAATAGTAATGGTAATAGTAATAGTACAAGTCATAGCAATAGCAATAGCGATAGCAATCGCAATCGTAATAGCGATAGCAATAGCAGTAGTATTAGTAATAGCAATAGCAAGGCAAGAATAAGAGTAAGAGTCAGAATCAGAGTCAGAAGAATTATAGTAACAGTAACCGCAAGGTCGGAACAACAGTAATAACAAGAACAGTCATAGCTTTAAAAAACACAGATCAGCATATTTGGTCACCATGTCGAGGTCGGCTACGTGCACTGCTGCAAGCACCTACGGTGCCGCAGTGGAGAAGGCCTCCTGTCTTCGGAAAGCCCAAGCGCTCCAGGGTTTAAACCAAGAGAGCCCCTACATAGATTCTCGTAGAATCTCTAAACCCCTGTTCTAAACTTGAAGGCCTCTCAAAGAAGATTAGGTGAAGAGGTCAAGAAGCTGACAGACGCTGTTTTGATGAGATACCTTAAGCTCCAGCTTGCAGGGCTGTCTGGCACTCAGTAACAGTTGGATAATATTCATAATATAGATCTATAAGGCCCTGAATAGTAGCCAATGTGGGTCGATTGTTGGGAAAACGCCTGGACGGAGTACCAAGCCCGAAGCCCGGTCTGATCGGTTCCAAGCTTGGAAAAGCGACTGAATGAGCCTTATATAACTCAGCCCAGCCCAAAACTCCAACCAACAGCTTTCGCTTTGATCCCAAACCCGGACAGATCGGGGAGTTAGTCTGTCGGATTTCAGGATTAAAGTCTCAGGAGCTAGACCCTATACCCTGTGTTGAAACCCTAAATCCTAAACTCCTAAACCCTAAAGACTGTCGCCCTAAACCCTAAACCCTAAACCCTAAACCCTAAACCCTAAAGACTGTCGCCCTAAACCCTAAATCCAAAACCCTAAACCCTAAACCCTAAACCGTGACTTTGGGTTTCCGCGGCTCATGGGAGCCGCTTCTTCCCCCCGAACTACTGCAGAAGAACAGGGGGTCTGATGCCGTTCGCCCTTGAATCTCCAAACCTCCCAAAAATCACAACATATACATTTCAGCCTACTATAGTGTACTATAGCGTACTATGGCATACTATAATATACCAAAGTATACGTACTATAGTATACGTCTGCGGTAGTATACCGCAGTATACTAGAGTATATCAAAGTATACTGCAGTACGCTACAATATGCTATCGCGTGCTCCTTAAACCCCAGAGCCCTAACAGGAAAGCCCCAGATCAGATCTAAAAAGTGAACCCCAAAATCCGCAAAGCCCGAAAAACCGCCCAGACGCTACCTCTGCCGGGATCTATCACGATTACCAGCGAAAGCGAGGGGACTTGCATGAGTGACCTTGCAGCGACCAGTGCGAATTCTCAGGGTTTTGATGTAAATCAAGCTTAGGGTTTGGGGATTATTCTGGCATTTCCGGTTTTGACAAGTTGGGAGTCTGCCCCCTAAACCCTAAACCCTAAACCCTAAACCCTCTGCCCTAAGCGTGTGCTGTTCCTGGTGGCTTGGATTCAGGGTCGACAGCAGAATCGCCCGTGGAATGCCGACGGGACATCCAGGGCACAATCCAACGGTTTAGGGTTTAGGGTTTAGGGGCTGCAGGGTCGAAGGTTTAGTGGTAGAGCTTGGTCAGGGTTTTGGCGTCGATTGCCATGAGAAAGCTGAAGGGGTGCTGCCGCAGCTGACATCGTGAAGCCATGGTGTTTATGCTTGGGATTCCTCAGTTCCTGTTTGAAGGATTTAGTTCATCATAATGGGGGAACCCTATTATTTACTATAGACCCCTATTGTGGTAACTCAAGCTAGACTCTTAACAAGAACCATAACCAGGGAACCTTGTTATTCACTATAGACCCCTACTATGGTAACTCAAACTAGACTCTTAACAAGCACCCAGATTTGGGTGTAGTCTTCGGTCTCGGGTTCAGGCCTGAGAGTCCGACAATCCCTGAGGTTCAATGTCGTCCTGTGGGCGCTTTTGCAATCCTCGCTGTCCTTAAACCTACCGGTGCTAAACTGGGCTTTGGAGTACCATACTTTAATACTGCTTTCTGAAAGGAACCCTTATGAAATACGAGTTTATACCTTTTTCTCCCTGGTTACTTAAAATTTAAAACCCCAGTTAAGGGGGTGTGGAGAGGGGCATGTCGGGGCCGGTAGGGGCTACTCAGAGAGCCCAATACCCCTTAAAGAAAGGAATATGCTTCAAATTACAAGGGGATTCATAATACGATTCCTGGGGGGGCTCTCTGGATACAAAAACCAGTTGCATGAAGACTACTATGTGATATTCTCCTGTACGCACCAGTAAGATTAAATGGGTCTCTCTCTCTCTCTCTCTCTCTCTCTCCCTCTCTCTGGCTCTCTCTCTCTCTCTGTGTTTCTGTCTCTGTTCTCATGACCAACCTTCCACCAAAAGCCGGACTTTTGGGCGTTTGTGATAGTCTGTAAGTACATAGATCTGCCTTGAGCCCTACTCTAATGGTTCAGGTCTGCGACTGAAGCATGAGTCCCAGGCATCGAAGCCAGAAGCCCCAAAGAGACTTAAATCCTAGGGTTTAGGGGTTTAGGGGTTTAAGGTTTAGGGTTTGGGGTTTTGGGTCTAGGGTTCAAGGGCCTAAGCTTCCAGGCATTCACCGCATCATCCCATGGCACCTGACCGTCCGCGAGGGGAGCAAGTGCTTGGATTACAACACGCACGACTCGAACCTCGGGAGTGGTCTTCGGGAAAAGTAGATCCCTTAATGGGGGTTCCTTTAGGGGTTCCTTTAAGGGTCCCTTTAAGGGATCCATAGGGTTTTAGGGTTTAGGGTTTAAGGTTTAGATCCCTTACTGGGGGTTCCTATAAAGTACCCTTAGTAGTATAGGGCCCCAAAATGGGGATCTACTTTCTAAGGTTTAGGGTCGCGGCTCCGGAGGTTTGGGGTTTGAGGGGGTGAGGGTTTAGGATTTAGGGCGTAGGGTTTGGGAGCTTAGGCTGAGAGTTGATAGTGTCCAGTATCAGAGGCTGAATACTTCCACAGCTCTCGAGTTGTCCTCGTCTCCACAGCCCTCACACACTATTCGGGCTCCTATGTTGGGAGATGAGGGTTGGGGTGCCAGGGTTCCCCTAAACCCTAAACCCTAAACCGTACCCAGAGAGCCCAATACCCCTTAATTAAGGAATATACCTTAAATCATATTATGCGCCCTCTTATAATTTAAGGTATACTCCTTAATTAGGGGGTATTGGGCTCTCTGGGTAGGCTTCAGAACGTAGGATTCCGCCGGTGCGGAGGCCTGGGCCCTGCAAAATCGCTTGACGTCAGTACACACACCGCAGCCTCAGCTCTTCCGGTTTAGGGTTTAGGGTTTCTTCCTCTTGCTAGGAAAAGCGGAAATCTGAACTATGCGATCAGTCGCCAGTAGCAGCCCCAAACCCTAAACCCTAAACCCTAAACCGTGGCTCAGCAGCAGCAGCAGAAGGAGGGGGAGCAGTAGCAGCTGTGGAGGCAATCGTGGTGTTTTGTATTGGGTAGTGGTCACGGTACTGGTATAGCAGTTGCTGTCGCAGTGTTGGCTGGTGATCAGCCACAAAACTACAATTTTTGCAATGATGAAACAAGCTCCGTGATACTATTCGGCAGAAGTTGTGGAGGAGATGGTATTCTGAACGGTTTCTGTGCGACAGCCCTGGTCTCAACCCCGACGAACCTGCTGCGACCGAGGAACGTGTACATGCACCATTGCCACCACGGCCTCAATCAACAGTGGTACATGCTCGATGGGAACATCATCTCCCTTCATGATCACAAATGCTTGGATGCCCACCTTGGCACGAAGAGTCGCGTCGGCAAAAGCGTGCGTAACTATACCAGGTTGGACTCATTTTGAAGTGTGCTTGCTTGATCTAGGTGCCTTGAGATTGGATTCTGAGGAATGTCTACATGCACGAGTGCCACGACGGCGCGAACCAGAAGTGGTACTGGGATGAGGACACGGCTCAGATTCGAAGCGAGCACGACCACAGGCGGGTGGTTGCCATACTTCGGCTTGATGCTAAGGGCCCGAAAAGTTGGACGTGCACACTGTCCTCTCAAGTTCCCACCAAGATATAAAGCGTTTCGAGGTGTTTGGACATGACCTTGGATGGCTCCCACAACATCTACATCCACACTTGCCACACGGGAAACAATCAGAAATTCGAGACTCGGGAAGAAGAGGAATGGGCTTCAAAGAACTCAACATTTCAACGTTAACATAGGGGCCTAAATAATTACCCATACCACGTTGGGTGTTCCTTGTTATACTTATAGTATAATGGGCCCCAAAACCCTTTCTAATTATTAAGGCCCCTATATTACGCACATGGGTTTCACGCCGTGGAGGCGAACTTCCTTCTCAGTCAAACCCGTAGGGCTTGCGCGAAAATGCTTTTCGTGTCATTCGTGTTGAGAGTAGTATAGGGGCCTTAATAATTAGAATAGCGTTTGGGGGTATAGTATACTATAATTACAATACGGAACCACCAAAATAGGTAATTATTATTAAGGCCCCTATATCAGGATTTAGGGTTCAGGGTTTCGGGGTGGAGTTTAGGGGTTCGGGGGTTTATTTAAGCATCTCTTTAGGAATTGTTGCGCTTGTCCTACGATTTTTCAGTTAATGAAGACTTCCTGCAAGTGATCTCTTTGTTTTGTTCTGGTCAGAACCCTCGAAGGCACTGGTGAATCTCAATCTCCAGAGACCTATGCTGCACAACTTTCACTGTGCAGCCGTAAGCCCTAAGGCCCCTCTAGCCTATGCTCGAACTGAGCAGAACTAAACCGAACAAGACATAGACCCCAAATCTAAGCAGCCCCTTGCAAGCAACCTTAAGCTGCACTAAGCCCTGAAGTGCCAGAGACCCTCATTTTTTTTTTTACCTGAAGCCGCTAAGCGCGAAGCACAGACTGTAGTATCAGTATGTGCTATCTGGAAGAGGATAGTATTCATGGCACGAATGAAGACATAATCAGATCTCCTAGACCCTAAACCCTAAACCCTAAACCCTAAACCCTAAACCCTAAACCCTAAACCCTAAACCCCAAACCCTAAACCCTAAACCCCAAGCCCTAGACTCCAGAGCCCTAAGCCCTGCCCAAAGTTCTTCATGCAAATTCGTTATGCCTCAACCCTGAACCCTAAAGCCGTGAACCGAAGTCACTGCTAGTCAAGCGTCCAAGCATGATTTTGAAAGCCTGAATGATTACGAATGATATTGTTGAGGATTCCTTACTATCAGCCCCAAAACCCTATTCTAGTCGTTAAGGCCGCCATGGTTCAGACCCTTTCTTTTCAGTAGATCCCTTTCTCACTTATTCAGGACCCAAGAGAACCCTCCGGGTAAACCCTGAGCCCCAAACCCAAGCGAACCGTCAACTCTAAACCCTAAACTTAACCCCAACGCCCAAAAGCCTAAACCCTAAGCCCTAAGCCCTAAACCCTCAGCCCCAAACGGCCGAGAGCTCCGCTGACCGTTTGCGTGGGCGCTCGAGGTTCCGACCGAAACCCCAGGCCGAGCGTCTCGTCCGAACGGTGAGGGAGGGTATTGCTTCTCGGTATACGAGGACTGTCGTGACACCGCCCCGCAAATGACCTCTCTGCCGTCAGGCAGTGAAGAAGGACCCCAAACCCCTCACCCTTGACGCCCATGCCTTTCCCCCCAGCAAGGTCCGCAGGCTAGCAGATTCCGATTTCCGGAAAACTGGCCAAAACACGAGGGGCGGGTTGTTTGTTGGCAACCCTTGCTTTTTGTCGAGCGGCCGGCATGGGCCGCGAGGACCCACAACCCAACTCCAATCCATGTCAGCGGGGTTTGCTGTGAAATGTGATCGTTTATGTGTCGAACTGGTTTTTGGAAGCTGAGAGCAAGACGGCGCCCTTGAGGGGGGTTTGGCTGGGGTGAACTTTTGGCGTACTATGTGCTGATGCACGCGATAACTGGGTGCGCCCGTATTCCTAAAGTAAAAGGCGCACCCACCGCGCGCACACTGTATACACACTCGAAGCCCTAAACCCTAAGCCCTACATCGTAAACCCTAAGCCCAAACCCTAAACCCTAAACCCAAGCCCTAAACCGTAATCCTCAACCCTGAACGAGGCCGCCCACTTCCGTGGGTGGGCGGCGCTTAAGCCCCTCGACCTCGATGGCGCAGAGCGATCCAATACGCTTTCCCGCCTGTCCACAGCCATAGGTACCGGAGCAGGTTTTCTCGGGACCAGTACTGGTCCCTACAAGGAAATACCCTTAACCCCAAGCCCTGACCCTGGCCAGCTCAGGCCCCCCCCAAAAAGCGGGCCCCCAGGGCGGTCCTGAAGGCTCCAGCGAGAGTTCAAGGACCTGGGGCCTCCAGGCCAGTCCTAGAAAAACTTGGACAAAACTGCAATTCCACTGCCCTCTCTACCTGCCCCGGTCTCTGCCCTGCCCTGCCCTGCCTGCCCCTCTCCTACTAAATTCCGTTCATAAGATGTGCATTTGAAAGTGGGCCAGGTGCCTCCTTTCTTTTCGTGTGGCTGCTTTAACCCTTCGGTTGAAGAAATAAAGAAAACCATAGAATGAGTTTAGGTGCTAAACCCTAAAAGGAATAGGTTTGGGTGGTTTGGCCGCCTTAGACGGCGTGGGGTGGGAGAGTGAAAAGAAAGAGCCATCCACAATCAGGCTCCAACAGCCAATCGTCAGAAGACGACGCACTCGAAATTACACTGTCGCGAAACACATCCGCTTATGCGCCACTTTACGGCAAAAGCTTAAACCCTAAACCCTAGACCCAAAACCATAAACTCAACGCCCAAAGCCCGAAACCCCAAACCGCAGCTGCCCGGACCCAGGATCGAAACGAGTATGCCGCGAACGCCTTCACGATGGCTTTGCACTTGGAATGTAGTGCCACCCGTCTATCATAGGAGGCCAAAAAGCGGTGTTAGCCTATGGGGGTTTAGTAGGGATTAGGGTTCCCATAACAAGGTTCATACGACGGAATCCCTACCCCAAGAATCTTAAACCCCCCTTTTGGCCTCCCATCAGTCAACGTTTCTTTGTGAAATGGCTGCTAAGGCTTTTTGGGCTTCGGGGGCTGTGGGGGTGTAGGGTTTACCCGGTATCGTTTTGGGAAAGTCGTTAGTGTTTGGTATACTGCAAACGGGCTTCGGCTAATGATCCTGTTGCGATTATTCCGATGTTATGTCCTTCACCGCAAATTGCATGCGCTTGTACATCTCTTTGCTGCCCGTCTTCCTAGACTTGACTTTAGCTGCTTTTCATGCAGCATGCAATTTACGATGATAAAGCTGCTGGTGGTGATGATGAAGCTCATGTATGACAGCGCCGAGCTTGACGAAGGTATGGTCACCACTGTAGTTGCAAATGTGATTCCTGGAAGGCTGCGGGTGTCACTGTGTGTGCATGTGACCTTACACCCTAAATCCCAAACCCTAAGCCCTGAAGCCTGAACCATCAGTACCAATGTGCATGGGTAAGGAGGCTCACCAAAATTTTTTTTTTGTTGCGGTTTGGGTTTCGGGGCCCCCCGGGCTTGCGGCTTAGGGCCGGCTAGAGTTTAGGGTTTAGGGTTTAGAGCCAACAGGCCACGATTGCAAACAAACTTGTGAAGTCCTTAAGGCTATGCCCTGTTTTCAGAAATGGTCCCCCGGAAACCCAAGCCCCCAAAAACATCCTAAACCCTCAACGCCTCGCAGCCTTAAACATCTTAAACCCTAGAGCCCCAAACCCCTACGCCCTTAACCAGAAACCCTGAAACGCTGCAAACCCCTAAAGCCCCAAAGCTTAACACCCGAAACCCCAAATCCCAAGCCCCCACACCCCAACAACCACCAGAAATCCTCCAACCAAAGAATCTTTAAAACCAGTCACTTTCAGACCTCTGGAGCCAGACTCTTGGTTGCCAATAATCCTACGATATACAATCGGAATAGGGCTTTATATGTGTCATTACTTGAAGTTTCCACACTATGAACCCTAAACCCTAAACCCCTGAGCCCTAAACTCCTAAATACACGCAACACCCTAAACCCCTAAACCCTGACCCCTAAACCCCTAAACCCTAGACCCCAAACCCCTAAACCCCAAACCCGAAACCCCTTAACCGTAACCCCTGAACCTCTAAACCCTAACCCTTAAACCCCTAAACCCCTAAACCCTAAACCCAAAACCCTGAACCCCTATATAAACCCCTAAGCCCTAAGCCCTAAACTCTTAAACCCCTAAACCCCTAGGGCCCTAAACCCCAACCCCTAAACCCCTAAACTCTAAACCCCTAAACCCCTAAACCCTAAGCCCTAAACTCTTAAACCCCTAAACCCCTAAGGCCCTAAACCCCAACCCTTAAACCCCTAAACTCTAAACCCCTAAACCCCTAAGCCCTAAACTCTTAAACCCCTAAACCCCTAACCCTAAACGCCTAAACTCTAAGCCCAAACCGCAGCCCAGGAGTCGGCGAACGAAGAGATCACCGTGGAGCCCATCGGGGGAGAACCGAAGTTCCGGCTCAGGAGCCCCCTTGGGCGTCCTTAAAGGGTTTACTTGGAGGTTCCTTTAAGGGTCCCTTTAAAGGGATCTATAGGAATTCTCTAAGGGTATAGGGTTTAGGGCCTACTTGGAGGTTCATGGCTTGTTATAAGTAGAGTTATAAGTAGGAGAACTATAGTCATAAGCCGTATTAAGGGACTTATATCCCCCCTTATAACTACCCATGAACCTCCAAGTAGGGGCTTAGGGGTTCAGGCGTTTGGGGTTTAGGGGGTTTGGGGGTTTAGAGTTCAGGGGTTTTTAGGGTTTAGGGGTTCGGAATTTCGGTTTTGGGGTCGACGGGGTTTAGGGTTTCGGGGTTCTAGGGCTTTAGGGTATGAGCTTAGCATTGGGGTTTAGGTTCCCTTGGAGGGTTCTACAAGGGATCTATAAGGGCTTCTGGGGTTTAGGATTTGAGGGGTTTTGGGATGATTGGATTCTCCGGATTATGGTTTTAGCGGCTTCTGAACAGGTTCTATAGGGTTTAGGGTTTAGGGTTTAGGGTTTAGGGTTTTAGGCCTTTGGGTTTTTGGGCTGATGGGACTTCTGCACTTTCGGGTGTGAGGTTGGGGGTCTAGGGCCTGGGAAGTAATCGCCCTGCATGCCCAGAGACTGCAAGACCTAAGGCTTAATGGCGTTTATAGGGTTGCTATATGGGTGGTTGTTAAAATTATGGTACCTTTTTGGGTCCTTCTTATAATACGGCACCTAATATTTAGGGTACCCAAAAAGGAGACCATAATTTTAACAACTACCCATATAGCTCCCTTATTTTGGGGCGTTCAACGGAATTACAAAGCTCTACTTGAGGTTGGTATAAGGGTTTCAAACGTGCTTGCTTGTGGCTTATAAGTCCATGATTTCAGGGGTATCCCTAAACTCTAAACCCTGAACCCAAAGGCCCTTTCAGGGATATCCCTGGCACGTAGCAGATCCTGGTTGTGATGTGGGGTATATTCCTCACGGGGTTTTGAGTGACATTTTGCCAGCATGCGAGTGATTCACCCCCAAGCCCCGATTCTGAATGGCAAGGCCGCCCAGATTCCCAAACCTATTCTGACTGTTGAGACCCCTATATCGCTCAGCTAGTCCCCGGTGTTAATCCGCTCGTGACATGGAAGTCTTGAATCCCTAAACCCTAAACCCTAAACCCCTAAACCCTAAACCCTAAACCCCTAAACCCCTAAACCCTAAACCCTATACCCTAAACCCCTAAACCCTAAACCCTCTGAAGGTCTTACGTCATAAAGCAGTCGCCACATTTCCCCCGCCTTTGCCCCCCTACACCCTGAACTTGGGAGGCGCTGATCCACGATCTCTTCGAGACAGAAGAGAGACCCAGCGAGCCCAATACCCCCTAATTAAGGAATATACCTTAAATTATAAGAGGGCGCATAATATGATTTAAGGTATATTCCTTAACTAAGGGGTATTGGGCTCTCTGGGTATAGACCCTGCATCATCGGATCCTCACTATCAGGAGCTCTAGACGAAGTAGTTATGTTGAAGCCGCCGAATCCTCCTAGAGCTCGGTAAACTCTTGAGAACCCTTATGAACACACGCCCAAGTACAAAGACGCTAATTCCAAGCGGGTCGCCTGCGGCTTTGCAGGCGCAGCCCGCACACGCTTCCTGGAGACTTCCGATGGGACAACAACAACAAGCGGGGGCCCTAAGCCCTAAACCTCAAACACTTCAGGGTTTGGAGCTAGTGAGGTTGCCAGGGTCTTCTAACAGGGCTTTGAAAAGGGTTTGATTTGTCTCATGATAGGGTTGCAGAGGGCTCTTTTAATCACAAGGATGGGTTTGGAAGGTTTGGAGTGCTGCCGTGAGGAGGCTGAGGGGTTCAGGGTGTAGGTGCTTGAACCCTACTGCAGCATCCTAATGAAGAAGACCCTGAATCAAAGGACCCTGGAACAAGACCCATCATATGGACCTGAACGGCAAGCGGAGTTTCTGAATTAGGTTCCTAGATTCCTCAAATCCATAATCCCCAAACCCTAAACCTCAAAGGCCACTACCTTGGCAGAGTTCAAGAGCCTGAAACTTGCCTTTGGTTAGTAGGGAATGGAGGAATGGGGTACAATTATAACTACTACTACCATTCTTCCATTCCCTACTAACCAAAGGTAAGGAAACGACCAGGAAGATCATCAATGCCGGCAATGGCAAATGCCTCGAAGCGCGTGGCCGCGGACGTGTGGACGAGGTCTCCTGCACCCAGCGCAGCATGGCCGACTTCAGCTTTGTCATAGTTGGGTAACATTTTACATGTTGATGGGTACTTAAACCCAATAAGGAATACATTTTAAATTTTTAATCCTATCCCAACCATGAACTAGTCAGATAGAGTTGTCGAATGGTTGAAGGTTTCGGGTGTTGAGGTCTCAAGGCGGGGGAGGGCTTTTGGGGGAGCTGGAAGTATTCACCGGTGCTTTCGTGTATGAGTCTGCATCGCCTACCTTCGCCACGCTACCCCAGGCTACGGTGAGCCAGCAGACTTAGGGGTACTTAGAAATAATTTTCAACGTTTGGTTATCATAATCCCTAAGAAACAGCTAAAACTATATTTTTTGCTGGGGTTCTAAGTTCAGTATAGCATAAACCTCGAGCCTGCTGCGCGCCCGCACAGCCTCCAACTAAGCGGTCGATCTCCAGGTATGAGTTTCCGGAAATTAGGGGCACCTTGTTTGGGGGTCCTTATAATAAGGATCCTACTATTTAGGGTACCATACCAGGGTCCCCTACTTTCGAAAACCCCCAGGTATCGAGCAGGAGTGGGCCATGTCCCACGGGCTTCCTGGCTTCGTGGATGCGCCGATCACATGTCCAGGAGATCAGGCCGGCCTCCAAAAGTATGCCCATAGAGGAACCCTAAACCCTAAACCCTAAACCCTAAACCCCTAAACCCCTAAACCCTAACCCCTAAACCCTAAACCCTAAACCCTAAACCCTCAACCCTAGGAGCCTTCTTAGGGTATCTACAAGTTTCGGGGAGCTTCCAGAAGTTCTCCGAAAGGCTTTATGATGACTATACTGGCCTTCTAGGAGCCATGTACCGAGGGGTGTAAGAAATAGGGTTTGGGGTTCTTTCATGCGTTTTCGCCCCAACACCTCCGATCCAAACATATGCACAATATTGTATTTGGAGGTTCCGAAATTAGGGGTGCCTTACTCAGGGGTCCTTATCATAAGGATCCTAGTCTTGAGGGTACTATTTTAGGATCCCCTGTTTGCGGAGACTCCCATTTGGAGGATCATAGTAGGGCTGTACGGGTTTAGGGTGCCTTTGAAGGTTCTGGGTCCAAGCGGACAGGGATTAGGGCTTTAGGGTCTAGGTGTAAGTAGGGGTAGAAGTAGGATAATTATAAAGGCACCTCCCACTGTAGCTACTTATGAACCTCCAAGTAGGCGCCACCAAAAAGCCTCACGCGAACGCTCCGCTTCCACCAACCCTTGCTTTTCGTCGAGCGGCCCAGGCCGCGAGGACCCACAACCCGACACCAATCCATCGCAGCTGTGGTTTTTTGACTCTATAGTCGTTTATGTGTCGAGCTGTGAAAGGAGGCAGAGAGCCCTTGAGGGGGGTTTGGGGGGTGGACCCTAAACCCTAATTGAGAATAGTTGGGGTGGTTGGGGCGGGACTACATGCTGCCGCAAGCGCGCGATAAGTGGGTGCGCCCCTACTCCTAAAGTAAAAGGCGCTCCCACCGCGCGCATACTGTTACACACCCTAAAGCCTAAACCCCAAACCCCTAAACCCTAAACCCTAAGCTCCCACATCGGCCTGGAGGTCATCAGCTACGTGAAGAAGACCAGCGGCGAGGTGAGGCTACCTTGGGGTTTAGGCTGGGGGGGGGCCTTTAGGGTTTATAGGGTTTAGGGCTGAGGGCTTACAGGATAGGGTTTAGGGTTTAAGGGGTTTAGGGTTTAGGGGGTTTGGGGTTTAGGGGGTTTGGGGTTTCGGGATTTCAGGCTTAGGGCTTAGGGGTGTGGGGGGTTGAGCCCGTGAATGGCGGCGGACGGTCAGAGAAGCGAAGAAGGGACTGGAAAGCTTCAGCAGTAGACTCTAATATAGGGCTTCAATAATTAGAATAGGGTTTCCCATAACGGGCTCCATTTAAACGGGTCTACAAGGATTACTACAAGGGGTGTTTTGGGCGGTTTAGTTTAGGGCAATAACTAGAATAGGGTTTGGGGGAGTTTATGCTATAGTTATGCTGACGAACCACCAAGATAGTATTGGTAATTATTTATTCCCCAGATTAGATCCAGGTTCGTCTGTTAATGAGCTTATTTATGAGCTTGCCGACGAAGAGTCAGACAAGTACCATCCTTAAGAGGTGCAGTATGGAACTAAGGTACTTGTTACGAGTGCTAGTTCCACAGTCTCAGCATCAGCACCGTGTGACGGTCGTTCTCCGAATCCCTTGTCTTCTTGCAATGTTTGGCACGTAGACCACTCTTATCAGCGCTATCATCATCAGGACTGTCAGTAGTGTTTGGATGCTGCCTACACGTAGTAAGCGTTGAATTGAGTAATTTTTGCAACAGTAGATACATTAGTCCCTTGATAGTAACCCGATCGACTGTATCGGGGCAGCACCTAAGGTGCTGTCAACATTTCGGGGGTGTGTTTGATGCGACCTGGTTTTCTTGTCGGTCCTTTCGTCGAGGCCTTACCTGGTCTGAGCACAAGTCTTTCGAGTGCAAAGGGGCTGTTGCGTGGTTGTTGTGGTTTGTAGTGTGTTGGATGACTTGGCTGTTGTGCTGTTGATGCATGTTGGTTGTGTTTTAGCTGCTTGGTCCAAAGCCAGGTTTTGGAATAGCATCTGCTTTGGCATCCAAGACGAGACTTCGTGACACAAGAAGCAAAGACAGTGTAAATAGCTTAGACAACTGCATAGCCCCTGTCCATGCGAAAAGCCCGTGTTCGCAGACGTCATCCAGCTGCTGCCGGTGAACAGAATTCAAGACACGAACAACTCTCAGTCCTTTCCTCTAACAAAGAAAGAATAAGCCTTCAACACAAGAAGCGAAGCTTCTAGGTGAAGTATCGCTGCAGCCACGTCTCTTCCTTGGGCCACTCGGGTCCGCAGCGAGATTGGCACCGTCCGTCGAAACAGTTTCCCAGCTTCGGGGTATGCATAGCGAGAATCCTGTTACATATTTGGCTTCTGGGCTACGGATCCTTTATTCTCTGCAACTCCCGATTTGGGGCTCTCTTATGTGGGGCTCAGGGTCTTGAGTTGTGCGTTTGCTTTGGGGTTTGGCGGCTTCAAAGACTTCGGGATTTGAGGTTGGCCCCCTGGTCGTGGATTTGAGGACCCTAAAACCCTGCAGGAAGCTTGGAGTTTGGGGGTTGGGGTAAAAGAGGCCATGCAACAAGCCTTCTGCATGGTCTCGCCAAGCTGGATGCTACTTGGAGGTTCATGGGTAGTTATACGTGGCGCTATAAGCAGGATAACTGCATTTTATAACCCAAATGAGAAGACTTATGAGCCTACTTATAACTACCCACGGACCTCCAAAAGGCGCCCTTGTCAAAAAAGATCCGCGGAAGCCCCCTAGGAAAGCACTCTCCGCACCCCCAGCACTTAGCCTTTAAAATCCCCAAACCCTTAAACCCCTAAACCCTGCACCCTAAGCAGTTCAAAGTAGGTTGATTTCGCCAAGGCCGGGGGATTTGGGCTAAGATCCTTTGAAGTAGAAGGGATACATCTATAGTATCCTTAGGAATGATTTCTTTTATTTCTGTTCATATAATACCCAAGAGAACATTAAACATATTGTTTTACTATGGTTCTAAGGGGGGTATAGACGTGAGGATATCCCAAGCCAAACCTGAAGTAGGGTAGAGGGTGTACGGAAACTCTAGCTTCTGTGCTTGGGTAGCTTTGTGCAGTGCTCGCTCTAGGAAACTTTGCAATTAGACCAACAGGAGCGTCTTTTTCACGCGAAGTCCATGCGTGTCTTGTAACATGAAGCACGGAGACTCCAATATCCCTGAATTAAGGAATATACCTTAATTTATATTAGGATCCCTAATATGATTTAAGGCATATTCCTTAATTAAGCCTTAATTAAGGGGTATTGGGCTCTCTGGGAAGCACGGAGAGCATTTCCTAAACACATAAACACAACACATTGGAACCTGTCCGCTTTCAGGGATATGACCTTCTATAAGGCACATTTAATTGGACATTGCTTTGGCTCCCAAAGTCGCAGCCCTACAGTAGAAGCCAGAAAGTTGGAATATCATTATCGTAACCCCTTTGAGGTAAATTATAGGGGATCCTACCATGAATCCATATTCCAACTTTCTGGAGTTCCCTTTAAATCAGGTGCTTGCTCACCGCACTTCTCCCAGCAAGTGGAGACCACGTCCTCAGACATTGAGCACAACAAGGCGAAATCCAGGGTGGGCACGAAGAACACGCCGTCTAAAACACGCCCAAAATCGTGAACCTCACCCACTAGCGGAAGGAGCCTGTTTCAGATTAGGAGTGATTCCTGAAGCTGCCACGTCTAGGAACCCCCAATTAAAACCTGCGAAATTGGAACAAAAGCTCGAGAAAGTCGCTCTTGAGCAGGCATTGCGCAAGCTCGGAGCTTTCTGTCCTCCTGGCGAGGGTCTGAAGCTGGTTCTGCATCCCTATGGGCTCATTATGAGTGAGGGTTTAGGGTTTAGGGTTTAGGGCAGCTACACTACCACTACCTACTCGTAGTATTACTGTGTACCACCACGATGCCGACGGCTACGACTACCATACGCCCTCCAAAAGCATTATCGCCGCAACTACCACTACGGCTATGTCTACGACTGCGACGATATGGTCTACGACCTCGACTGCGACTGCGACTACGTAGTCTACGACTACGACGACGACAACGACTACATTTACGACTATGTCGCGACTACGAATGACTACGACTCCGACTGCGAATTCGACGACGACACTGCAACTGCTATCGATACTACTGCTACTTCTGCTGTTGCTACTACTGCTGTTTCTGCTGCGGCTACTGCTGTTACTGTTGAGACTACGGTGACGACAACTTCAACATCAGAGCTGCCACTACTATTCTTGTGACTGCTACATTACCTGGACCCTAAGGAACCTACCTTTTTTGGGTCCCTAATATGATTTCTTTATACAAGTCCTTAAAAAGGTAGGTTACGTGGGGTTAAGGTATTGCTACACTATTCGAATTGTCATTCTTGCTGTCAGGTGTTGCCATTGCCATGTGTGTTTGCGATCGTCTAGGGCGTGCAATGGTGTGCAAGCACAATGTAGGAACCTACCTGATTAAGGAACCCTGGGCCTATAACCCGAAAATAGTAGGATTCATATACGGAACCTTAATAAAGACCCAGGGTTTCTTAATCAGGTTCCTACATTAGTCGAGGCTACAAGGAGGAGTCAGATCCCGCACACTTCTGGTACTTGAGGTTCATGGTTGGTTAGACATAGGTAGGGTTTTTAAGTAGGATAACTATGGTTATAACCCATATTAAGGGGACTTACTATTATTATAACCGCGCTTATAACCACCCATGAACCTCCAAGTAGTGCTGGAAGAGGAGCAATTCGGACTTAGGGTTTATATGGCGAGTGGCACCCTTTTCTCTCCTCATAGGGATTCAGAAAGTCTCAGAGCTACAGGGCCTACACCCAAAGCCCCAACCTTAAAAACTCCGACCCGAAACCCCTAGACCCTAAACCCTAAAAACTAAAGGCTAAGCCCTAAACCGTCTACAGCTGTACCCAGAGAGCCCAATACCCCCTAATTTAAGGAATATACCTTAAATGATATTATGCGCCCTCTTATAATCTAAGGTATATTCCTTAATTAAGGGGTATTGGGCTCTCTGGGTAAAGCGCCAAAGCCTAGACTCTGAGGAAGAGCATTGAAGCGGAGGCATCAGACAAAGGCAGGTCCGCATGCCAACTGTACTTGGAGGGTCGGGGGACTTAGTAAGTAGACTTATAAGTACCCTAAAAGGGACCCTAACTTGGGTTATGGTACTTATAAGTCCTTAAAATCACCAGTTACTAAGTCCCCCGACCCTCCAAGTAGGGTTTTTTTTGGGATCCACGGCGGCTTAGGGTGTGCTTGAATCCCGAAATAACCTACCTTCAGGTCGGTGGGTGGTTTAGGCTGTAAGGTTTCATGGTTTAGTGTTATTCATCTTGGTAAGACGCCAGCAGCAGAGCACCCGAGTCAGATCTAAACCACAAGCACTAAGGGCCTAGGCCGCAAGTTTGGCTCCACTGTGCGGTCTGGAGTCTACTATGGGGGGCCTTTATACGTAGAAAAACGTTCTCGCATTTTACAACTATCAAACGGGAACCCATAAGGGTAAATTGCTTCTGGTTACCTTGTCATTTAAGGGCTTCGAGTTCAGGGACTTCATCTGCTTCAGCTTACAGGGTGCAGATTTGTTGGATCTTGAGATTGGGGATTTTCTTTTCGGCCTTTTGGACTTGGTGGTCGTGTCCGGCATGAACTTCTGCACCGAAGTGGCAGTTATCTTAGTAGGGATACTGGAGTAGAGTAGGATCTCACTGCGGCAGCTCGTTGCGTAAGATCTCCAGATCCGATTTACCACCTTACCGCCTGCGTACTTCCAATATGATCTGCACCAAACCTTCTAAGCACATCTAGGATGCCCAGTAGTACCCTTAAGGATCTATAAGGGTTCCTTAAAGGGATCTATAAGGGTTCTATAAAGGGTTTAGGGTTTCCGGCTAGGATGCCCAGTAGTGCCCTGATTCCCTTTTTGGAGTCTTTGGTTCCTTATTAAGGTACCCACTACCAAAAAGGGAGCCCTTGGTATTCCTAGGTTACTGGGCATCCTAGTCTATGCACATAGGCCCTTCAACACCAAGCCCAGGACCCCAACATCCGAATGTTCACTTTGTCATAGTTGGGGAACATTTTACATATTTTTTGGGTACTTAAACCCAATAAGGAATAAAAAATTCAAATTTTAATCCTCTCCCAACCATGAACTAGTTTAAGGGCTCTTTTAAGGGCTCCTTTAAGGTTACCCACAAGGGCTCCTTTAAAGCACCCCCGAAGCGTTGACCTCGGACAGTTTGGAGCCTCGAACTTTCATCACAGACCAGCATCTCCGACTTCCTAGCCTCAACTAAACCCTAAACCCCTAAACCCTAAACCCTAAACCCTAAGCCGCTCAAAAACAAAAAACCCTAAACCGCTTTCGGAGCCGCGAGACCAAGTGACATAGGAGCCTTCGAATTCGGAAGGGGGGCGGGGTCTCTTATCGCATGATGGGTGAGGGACCTCGGGCTTATAGGGTTTAGGGTTTGAGGGTTTTTAGGGTTTTTAGGGTTTTTAGGGTTTTAGGATTTAGGGTTTGGGGTTTCGGGTTTATGGTTTTAGGGTCTTGAGGGTTTTTCGGATTTAGGGTTTAGGATTTTGGGTTTAGGGAAGGTTTCTGCAGACGGTTATATCATCGCCCAAACCTCAAGAACGAAGCTTTCGTTTTTGGGGTTTAACGGTTCGGCTTCATACCGCACAAGCTTCCATCGCAGGCACCTGGATTCGCTTGCGCTACGCTACTTCGACGATCATTGCTGGGTTGCCGTCCAAAGGAATTCCACAAACCCTCAACCTTAAACCCTATTCCCTAAACACTCAACCCTCAACCTTAAACCCTATAAACCCTACCGTGTTTCTCACACCCCGAGGCCCTGATGGTGCCACAGCTGGGATTAGGATCACGGGCCAAAATGAAATTGCGGCACCGGGACATGAACCTGAAAGTCTGAGAGGATCGAGTTTTAGGTTGTCATGTTTTGGGTTGTGGAGGTGCCGTAGGGTTTAGGATAAAGGGTTTTTGGGACATTCGGTTTGAGGTCTAGACACTACAGCGCCATGAAGGTAAGGTCACGTTGCTCTGGAAGACTCCACAGTGTTGCTGGTCGGTTTCTCGCAGCCCTGAAGCATATCTTTGATGTGCCAGTGGCTTTATGCATCTCCTTCTCGCCCGAGTTTTACCCCTGCGCGAGCATCATCGCGCTTTGTGAATTGAAGAAACCAGGGTCCAAGTTTTGCCGCTTCCTGAGCCCTAAACCCTCAACATTACCAAGCCCTAATCCCATAATCCTCAACCAAAGGTGTAGTATTATGGAAAGCAGGCCTTAACAGTATCCCTTATCCTAGTAGTAGAGCTGAACCCTGAACCCTCCCTAAACCCTAAACCCTTACAGTATCCCTGATGAGCCCTCAGCCCAGGAGTGTTGCCAGATCAGTCGTGTTCCGGTCTCGATCTACCCCTACCTCACGGGCGGAGCACGGCGGGCCTTCGACGGCGACATGGCCCAGGGATGGGAAGGCATGGTTGCTAGGTTTAGGGTTTAGGGTTTAGGGTTTAGGGTTTAGGGTTTAGGGTTTAGGGTTTAGGGTTTAGGGTCTAGGGTTTAGGGTTTAGGGTTTAGGGTTTAGGGTCTAGGGTCTAGGGTTTGGGGTTTAGGGTTTAGGGTTTAGGGAGGGTTCAGGGTTTGGGGAGTTTCGGGTTGAAGATCTAGGGTTTAGGGTAGAGTTCGTTCTATTGTGAAATTTGATAAGGTTTTTGTGGGTGCTGTCGTCGGTGTTACTTGGGTGTTCTTGGGTTTTCTAGGAGTTTTAGCAGTGCTTCGGATTTTGCATCGGGGTGTCATGCAGTTTTGTTTTCCTCAAAGGTTTCCTCCAACATTGAGAGGTGAGTTTACGACTCCCCTCTTGGGGTACTTATTTATATAGGGCCTTAATAATTACCTATACTTATTATAGTTATGGCATAATGGCACAAAGTACCCTATTCTAATTATTCAGGCCCCTAGATTCGCTAAGCTCCGAACAGAGATTCTGCAAGCATCAAGACGCGCTTGCTTGGAGATTCGTGGGTAACTATACGTGGGGTTGAAAGGCCTGTTTTAGATGGTTTTAACTAGGGTTATCCTACTTACAACCCTACTTGTAGCTGACCATGAACCTTCAATTCAGCTTCAAGCAGAGATTCTGCAAGAATCGGCACGCGCTTGGCGACGAAAGGGATTTTCCAAGGCGGTCGAAAAACCAAATCCTCAACCCTGAGCTCAGAATTGAGATGTAGGGTCGAAGTTTGCATCTATTGTAGTAGGGGTGGGGGACATTCAGGGGTTAGGTTCAAGGTATGGGATCGGATTTTGGGATGTAGGGTTTCGGAAGTGGCTGACATGGTAAGTTCTGCTCACTCTGCTCCCTTTCCCACCCGACCTTTCGAAGCTCATGTTCATGGTAGTGGTTTAGGGTTTAGGGTTTGATGGTGACGGGGAGAGGATGATGAGGGGGGATAAGGACGAGGATGAGGATCAGGATGGGCCATGATGAGCAGAAAACATCACCGTACCAAGAAACACGGCATGAACAACCGTATACAGTAGAAGCCAGAAAGTTGGAATATCATTATCGTAACCCCTTTAAGGCAAATTATAGGGTATCCTACCCTGAAACCATATTCCAACTTTCTGGAGTTCCCTTTAGCCCCTTCGAAGCAAGCCCTGAAGGTGTCTACTGCCCCAGCACCCGCGATGACAGTGGCCGGATGTCGTTCTCACAGAGGAGGCTCGAAGAGCTCCTTCGACCTCACCGGATTCGGGTTCGGGGCTTAGTGGTTTAGGGCCTCAGGGTTGAGGGTTTAGGGGTTCAGGGTTCGGGGTTTAGGGCGGGTTCGGAGCAGGCCTGTGGGTTCAGGGGTTGAATCAGAAGGGGTTCACCTAGACCTTAAGCATCACACTGATTCCGAAACCCTTGTTCATGATTTCGGTGGACTCAAAATTTTGAATCCCAGCCCCACCACACCCTTCAGGGTTCGTCGAAGACGGTTCCGGCATTTGCACATGTTAGCTAATGCCCTGATATCAAACCCGAAACAGAGCACTTTCACAAGAACCCAGAAAATCCGAAAACTATTGCTCAAACCCTAACCCCTAAACTCTAAACCTTCCCTTGGGAGGAGTTTCCGGCCGGGTCATGGGGCAGATAAGACCCTGACTTATGTGCCTCGGCTGCTGCGAAGATGTGTGCGGAATCCGGTCTAGTTAGAAGAGGGGTTTCCTGGCATTTTTCTAACATATTCTTCTAACATATTCTAACAATTGCTATTTAGTCCGACCCCTAGATTATGCATGGAGGGGTTCGTAAATGTTCGTTGTGTTTTTGTTTGGTGGAGATGGGGGATCGAACCCCTCATCTCCCCCGAGCCCAAAACATGTTGACATAATAGAGGGCCCTAAATTTGTTGCAAATCTTATTTTTGGGGATTCCCTATCATGACTTTAGTGTTCTGGGCCCAAAACCCGATTCTAATTATTAAGGCCCCTTTTGTACCCGAGCTAATTCAAACAACCATTGCATATTGTTCTGGCCATGAACGGAAGTCGTATGCACAAATTTGGTTGACGACGACAGCACGCACCACGGGAAGCTTAAGTCCCAATTCAGAATCCCTAGTCCCTTACCATCCTTAAGCCGCAAACAAACGCTAAGGACAAGCATCATGGAAAGTGGTGCGTCTCTGGCAAGGACTGCGCCCACTCCGACGTGGCTTGATGCAGAATTGGTCGGGTGCCCTTCATAGTGTCAGAACAGTTGGTCAGTTCGTTAGAATAGCATCCCGTTACAGCCCCTGTAAAGCTGTACTCTAAAGTAACCCCAAATTGTTCTCATTTCTAAAGCCCCTAAAGACGGTGCCGAGGTTTGCGACTTTTCAGGGTCTGAGGGTTAGTTTTGGTTTAGGTCTTTCGTTTTGAAAGTTTATGTCCAGGTTTTAGCACGTAAGGTTTGAGTTGCAGCCGTACTTGATTAGAAGTATGGAGGCCGGGAAATGTTATTCGTCATTAGTCTTTCCTTATACCTATAATCAAGCTATAAGCAAATTCAAACCCTCTTCGAAATATTCAGGCCCCTGTAGTGCAGTTTCCCGCGCCCCGGTGGAAGGTGGTGCACCCATTGGACACGTCGCTGCACTCGGAAGAGTGGTCTCCCGGCCTGAATCAGGAGTTTCCGGGCTTGTTATAGCTGTGTTGAGGGCTACTAAACCAAAAAACCTGAAGCTTTGTCTGAATGGATCGGAGTGTGGGTTTAGGGGGTTCAGGGTTTAGGGTGGACGCTACACGATTGCAGCATGTAGCAACGCATGAAAAGCACTGTGCGAGTTTCCCAGTTCCCCAAGACGCAACACAAGACGCACACACCCTGCACGGTAAAGCATTCAGCTGTCAGGGTTCGATTCAGTTAGGCTCTATAAGTGCTAGGTTCCCCAGTAACACTTGTTTGCCCTTCTTCTTTCTGGGTTCCATGACTACAGTAGTAGTAGGATATGGGATTGAGAGTTTGCGAGCTCACCAAAAGTTCCGCGCACGGCTCCATGGATGATGTGTATTGCGGCGTGCATGAAGGTCCCTGGTCGGGTGTAGGCGTCTTATCCCTTACTTACAGGGCTTAAAGGATCAGGAGACTTGGTGAGAATGGGTGGAAGTACCCTACTTAGGGAGTTGTGGCACCCTGCTTACTGCGCCCCTTCCTTCTTCAGGTACTCCCCGTTTGGGGCGAGTTTCCCAAATGGTCGAGGCTCCAAACACTCCAAAGCGTAGGAACTGGGGCGTTGACCCATCCGCCCCATAGAGCCCAATCCGTTAGTTCGCAGTACACCTGAAAGTACTACTTGGAGGTTCATTTTGATATAAGCAGAGTTATAAGTAGGATAACTATAATTATGAGCCATATTCAGGGACTTATAACCCCACTTATAACTACTCATGAACCTCCAAGTAGGCTCTTTGGGGAAAAATGGACTTGCACCGCCCGCCTTCCGGGAACGCCGGCTTAAGCCAACGAAACAAAAAGAACAGAAGCCTCTGAAAGTGCCGGCTGTGCAGAAGCATAGGGATGATGATGATGATGATGACGAGGATGACTAACCATTGATATTGGAGGAGCTAAGGAGCCAGGGGTGATGATAATCCCTACTCAATAAGGACCTAAAGAGCCAAGGGAAGCCCAAAACCATTGGTTAGATGATGCACAGCATAAAGTTCATAAAATCATAATTCTGCTGACTCTTTCTTTCTCTGTCATCCAGTCGTCTGCTACTCAGGTACGTCGTGCCTGTCAGCGACTTCGACGCCATCTTCGAGGCAGCGATTTTGGGAGCAGCGCTACCGTCATCATTGCCGATGCTATTTAAGGTTTAAGATTCAGGGTTTTGGATTTTTTTATGCTTCCGGGTTCAGACCAAACCCTAAACCCTAAACTCTAAACCCTAAGCCGTCTCCCGAGCCCTCCACGGCTGCAGAGACGAGGCCAAGGGCGCCAAGCCCCTCGCCACTGCGAAGAAGAAGAAGCCGCCTCCGATGATCAAGCGGCCTGGTGATACAGGGTTTGTAAGGGCCTTAATCGTTGGAATAGGATTCCTTCAAACGGGTCTATAAGGGCGACTATCAGGGCTATTATGAGGATTTTAATATGGGGGCCTAAATAGGTACCTATACTACTTTGGGGGCTCTCGGGGTTCCAGGCGTCGGTTCAGTTTGCTGTTTTGTGGAGCGCTTCTTGTCTGTCGCCGGTTCCAGGAAGTACAGGGACAGAGTGCTGGAAGCAAAGCAACAGCTGCCACGGGGAGAGGGCCAAGCGTAGCGAGGCCATCAAACCCCAAACCCAAAACCCACAAAGCATGAAACCTCAAGCCCTGGACGCATCCTCAAGCCCAAAGTTAAACTCAATGGCATACTAAGACCCCAGCCCCAAACCCCAAGCCCCAAACCCACAGGCCTAAGCCTAAGCCCCACACCCGAAGCCTTGAACACTGTGATGTCAGGCAATCGTAAACCCCAAACCCTCGCACAACCCCTAAACCCCAAACCCCTATATAAACCCTAAACCCTAAACCCTAAGCCATGATCCTAAACCCCTAAACCCCTAAACCCCTAAACCCCTAAACCCCTAAACCCTAAACCCTAAACTAAACCCCTAAACCCCTAAACCCTAAACTAAACCCCTAAACCCCTAAACCCCTAAACCCCTAAACCCTTAAAGCCCTAAACCCCTAAACCCCTATACCCTAAGCCCTCAGACAACCTTGGAGCTGCTAAAGCGAGGTTCGGGGCTTCGGATCCCGACTACCTTCCGGAGTGCAAGGCGCAGTGGCGCACTGTAGTACACTCGGAGGTTCATGGGCAGTTATAAGTGGGGTTATAAGTCCTATAATAGGGTTATAGCTATAGTTATCCTACTTATCGCCCTACTTACAACTAACCATGAACCTCCAAGTAGTACTTTCAGGGTTTAGGATTTCGGATTTCGGGCTCGGGGTTGGGTCACTGCAGACAGTGTTGTGAGGGTTGAACGAGGGTTGGTTTTGAGGTGCATTTTGTAAGGGTTCTTATAAGGGTCTGCATAAGGTATCTATAGTCTCAAGGGGTTTCCGTGCACTTGCAAGGTTTTGCGGTTGAGGGTTTAGGATTAAATTTTTAAAGGTTTAGGGATCAAGGTTTCGAATTTAGCATTTGGGGTTACGGGTAAAGGGTTTAGGCCTTGCCCCAGACATGTCACCCTGAAGCCCCTATTAAAGGATCCTTAAGGGAGGGTGGTTCAAGGGGGGAGGGTATAAGGAATCCTTAGGGGACTGTCAGGGAACCTTAGGGAGTACTAGGGAGAATTAGGGATCACTAGGCTATATACCCCCCTTCAACCCCCCTCCCTTAAGAATACCTACCTCCAAAGTCCCAACCCCCCAAGTCCCAAATCCTTACCGAGACCCCTGAACCCCAAACCTTGAACTCTGTAACCCAAGACCGACGCTTCATAAGCCGATCAGCTTCAATCCTAAGCCCCCAGCCCTAAGACACCCCCAGAAGTGTGCAGTAAACAACCCCAAGCCCTACATACTGAGTTCACTAGCAATCCGCATCCCACCCTCCGCTTTCAAAAAACAGACTGCGTCTGCTTCCCATACCCTAAACCCTAAATCCCAAGTAAACCCTACACCGTAATTGCAGTGCAAGTTTGCGGGCTTTCCGCAGCCAACGTACAAACAGGCGGAAACGAAGCCCTTCAAAAAAACTAAGCCCTAAACTCGAAACCCTAGACAGCCCTGAACAACAACTTTCCTCCTGACTGTATCTGAGCAGGAGGAAAAAGGAGTTCAAAAAGCAAAACCAACAAAGTCTGCGAACCCTAAACCCTAAACCCGAAACCCCAAACCCGAAAGCCTAAACCCGAAACCCTAAACCCTAGGCCCTAAAAGCAGCAACGAAGTCTGCACCGCTTTTCTGCAGGACGAGTCGCACCCGGGCACCCGGAAGTTCAAGCTCGCAGAGATGAACAAAGAGGCCTACTGGTTAGGGCATTTTTTTTAGGGTTGAATGGTTTTAGGGTTTTGGGGGGTTTTAGGGTCTGGGGGGTTTTAGGGTTTTTGGGATTTAGGGCTTTAGTTTCGGGTTCCCTTTAGAGGGTACTATGTAAGGGGCTACTTTGAGGGGTACTACAATCGTGAGGATTTCGGCTTTACGGGTTTGGGTATTTGGGTTGTGGGATTGAGGTGTGAAGGGTTGAGGGTTTTCTAATTTTTTGAAGGGGGCACCCTGTGGGGTTTCTGGCTGTCAGCGTGCTTTGAAGTGTCCATTTAAGGCTTTCGGCTGAGAGGGTTTTGAAGGGGGAGGCATTGGGTTTTCAAGCGGCTGGAAAGGCGCTCGGCACTCGGGGTTTGTGGTGCTCAGAGGATGTTTCAGTTTACTGGTTTTCGGGTTTAGGCTGTTCGGGTTGCATGGGCCCTAAATCCATGAAACCCAGGGGTTGGATTCAGGGGCCTAGCGAAAGCGCTCGCACCCACCGTCAAAGCAGCGTTAGCCCACGGTACGTTCTGAAGACTCTCTAGGCGGCCATGAATCCCAGACCCCAGCTCAACTCACGTGTGTGGCAAGAGCTAGTAATTAGAAAAGGATTTTGGGCTTCCAGAAAAACCAGCCGGATCCGAAATCTAGAGACCTTCGACCAGGCCAAGAATTTGGACGACGAGAATCCGTGCAAGTGCCTTGTCCGACGACTGAGTTCTCGGAGAGACATTTCGCGAGCTGAATAGCCCGAAGCTCTCAAGCCTCAACCCCATAATCCACCCTTCAAAGGGGAAAAGGAGGGACCCTTAATGGGTATATAATAGCTATGTTAAGGGTATATACCTAGGCGTCCTTCTACCCTCGGAACCCTAAACCCCTACCTTCAAGCTTCCCTCAAGCCCAAACCCTGACACACCCTCGTCCGAAGGACTTGAGACCCCTAGGCCCTTCGAGCCCCAGGATACCCTGGGAGCCCGGAATCCCCGAACCCGAAAACCGCCAAATTCGACCCGAAACCCTGAAGCTCCACCCTTCGGGATAACCCGACACAGCAAGAGCAGGGAGAGGAAGAAGTCGTCGTCCACAAAGCCGTCGTCGCAGTGGTGCTTGTAGTCGCAGTAGCAGTGGCAGTAGCAGTCGGAGTGGCAGTGGCAAGTGCCAGTAGCAGTAGCAGTGGCGGTGGCAGTAGCAGCAGCAGCGGCAGCAGCATCACAATATCTATGCTTTGGGCGTTCTTTGTTTTCAGGGTGTTCCAAAGCAGACCCCACCCAGCAAAGCCCGAAACCCTGCTTGAAGGTTCATGGTTCCTTTTAAGCTGCTAGGACCTAGAGTTGCCTTGTTTCCTTTTTTAGGGTTCAGGTTCCCTTATACACCCCCTTTAAACCAAAAAGGGCACCCTTGTTATTCCCAGGTTACTCTTGGGTCTAGGCTGGGTTGTGACATGCTGGCCCACCGGTCGAAGAGTTGAGGGGGTAAGGCCATCGGAGAGCAGTGCTGCTCCGAAAGGGCCGAGGGTCTGGGTTTGGGGCTTCGGGGCTTATGTAGCCTAGTAGCTGAGTGGATACAGTTTACATTTTTTTGGGATAATATTACACGCTATAAAACCAAAAGTGTACAACTTTTGGGGCATATGAACTCACCAACTAAGCTTAGGGGCTTAGGGCTGATAATTGTTGGTGAGGGTTCAGGGTTCTCAGTGTTCAGGGTTCAAGTGCCTCCGAACAGAATCCTCAAGCTTCCCAAAGTTTTGACTTGGTTGGTCGGGTGACTTAGTAAGTAGGTAGTAAGTAGACTTATAAGTACCCTAAAAGGGACCCTAATTGGGTTTATGGTGCTTATAAGTCCTTAAAATAACCAGTTACTAAGTCCCCCGACCCTCCAAGAAAGGAATGTCTACGGGGTGCCGCCTACAAACCAGAAGATGGACAATGCGGACGGCATGACCGGCTGGATAAATGACCTGTGCCTCCGACTGGATACGCTCTTCAGCCCTGAGCCCCAAACCCTAAACCCGAAGTACTAAACCCTAAACCCCTAAACCCTAAGCCCTGAACCCCAAACCCTAAACCCGAAGCAGTTCACCACGACTTCAAAGATAAATTCGGGAAACCCTAGAGTCTACTGGGCTAGAATGTGTTAACACATAGGGCCTGCGATGATTAAGCTCGAAGATGACATGCAGTCGCAGTGGACTCGCTAGAAGCACTATACTACTTGCAGTACTAGCCCTTTCAGGGTTCCGGGTTTTTGTTGAAGCCCGGACAGCCCCGACCCTGTACCCCTATTGGTTTGCAAGTGCATTTGGGGTTTTTGTGCGGGCTCACCACGGAAGCCTGGAGATTCCCGTGGAGGAGCCTATGTGCGAGAGCAATCAAGTGCCGCAGACATTGAACCCAAAAGCAAGCTGCCGATCCGAGTAATTCTTCGCGCGGCTTGTTAACCATATCTTGAACCCAAGCCATGTTCCTCTGGTGGCTTGGCGTAGGGTGTAGGGTTTCCAGCATCGCAGAAGCATCGCTGATACACCTCATGCCCTCAATCCTTAGCCTAGAACGCCGTAAGACCCTCACCTGAGTGCTTCCAGCCAGCCGCACGTATAGATTTCAGAGCCTTTGCCGAGCTGTTGTAAATCACATATAAACGACTTATACAGACCCATAAGAGCCCCTCTGTAGAACTCTTGAGGTCCCTCGTAGACTCCTTGCAGACCCCTGATAGAGACTTACATCTTATAGAACCCTTATTACAGAGAGGCCTAAGCCCTAAACCTTGAATCTCGACTGAAAAATGCGGGCGTTGAGAACTTTTGTCCGCCTTCCCAGGACGGGCAACATCGGGCCCGGCCAGGGCGGAGTGACCTACAAGTCCGTGAAAGAGTGCCGGAGCCTCTAAGGGCTCGGCTTGTCAGGGTTTCAGGGTGCAAGGTCCAGGGTTTAGGGTTTCAGGGTTTAGGGTTTCGTGAGGCCCTCCAAGGGATTGGCTTGTGTTTAGGGTTTTCCTGGTTCAGGGTTTCGGCTTCAGAGTTGCGATTCGGAGTCCGGGAGCCTGGATTTTGGATGCTGAGCTCTTCGAGGATTTCGGTACCCTAAACCCTAGACCCTACACCCTAAACCCTCAACCCTAAGTTCGCAACCGGGGCCGAGGATGATCCGCCTTTTCAGGCTTATGGCCTGCTGGGTGTTGGGGGGTATGAGCGTCTCACGAGAAAGTACCAGGTGATCTAAGAAAATGAGGCTACCGTAAACATTTGGGTCCTTGTCCTCACAAGGATCCATGAATACTATAGGAGCCTAAATAATTACGTATACTATTCTGGGGGTTCCTTATTATATCAATAGCATAGTGGCCCCCCCAAAACCGTATTCTAACTATTACGGCCCCTCTATTAAGGTACCCCAAAGCCCAAGAAACTCCAATAGGTCAGGGTCAGCTTGTGTCTCTGCCCTTTGCTGAGGCAGTGACCGTGACATCGTCCGGGACCTCCAGATGGCAAAGTGGAACAAGGACACACAAGGGGCAAAGATAGTGCCAACATTCAAGCAGAACTCAAACAAGTGTAAGCCACACCGCACACCCCATGTGGGTGGTTGTCAAGATTATGGTCCCTTTTTAGGTCCTTATTATAGTACGGCACCTAATATTTAGTGTACCCAACAAGGGGCCATAATTTTGACGACTACCCATGTGTCTAGCCATGTTGGGCATGTGTGAGGCTTGGAATCAGTGTGTCCACAGGGGGCCAGCCTGCTGTTGACCACCACAGCTGCAGTCGCAAGCAGCATCAGCATCTTTAGGAAACTCCGTATCACCAACACCGCCATCGCATCACGGGACAGCTCCTGCTGCTTCGCAAAACATGCAGACGAAGACACCAACGAGAGCATACTGATCCTCTGAAGCACGGGCCCCTGCTTTAGCCGATTAGGCCCAAAAGCCTTAATATACCTAACCCCTAAACCCTAAACCCTAAACTCAAAAGCCTTAATATATGAGCGCTTAGATCCCTAGGGAACGCTCTATCAGCTCAAGAGCTTCTGCTGGGCCTCATTCTCACCCTGCAGCTCCATAAGCTCTCCGTAAGCCGTAAACTACTTCCGTCCTAAGCGCTGATCCCTAAACAAACCCTTAGGGGTTTTGGATCTAGGGTTTAGGGTCAAAGCCCAAAGCCAAAAACCACCCTGAGCCATCTCAAGAGGGTAGCCCTCCAAGCATCTTCTACAGGCGCACTTTGACTCGACGCTGCCCATGGACTTCCTCAAGGAAATCGCAGGGGTTGGGGTGGGGTTTGGGGTTGAGGGTTCAGGTATCGTGGGGTTGGGATCGGGGAGGGATTCGGGTCTTCGAGGTCTGAAGGGGTTTTAGTGTCAGTAGTTTAGGTTCTGGACGCGTGCATAAGGGTCGAGGGTTTCCGCTAGGTTATTTACGGTGCGGATGCTGCCCAGAGAGCCCAATACCCCTTAATTAAGGAATATGGCTTAAATCACATTATGCGCCCCCTTATAATTTAAGGTATATTGCTTAATTAAGGGGCCCCTTGGGCTTTCTGGGTGTGTTTTGAGGAGGGGGCCTGAGCGACAGATCTAGCTTGAGCGAGCCCCGCAGCGAGCGCAAATGACTTGGCTCAGGTGTGTTGGGAAACTGTCGGAATCGAAGATGGGATCATTCATAAGAGCCCAGAGAGCCCAATACCCCTTAATTAAGGAATATACCTTAAACTATTTCCCTGGAGGGTCGGGGGACTTAGTAACTGGTTATTTTACGGACTTATAAGTACCATAACCCCAATTAGGGTCCCTTTTAGGCTACTTATAAGTCTACTTACTACCTACTTACCAAGTCCCCTAAAGACCCTCCAAGTAGGCGTTAGGGCATCGGGCCGAGCTTAGATCGGAAGTCGAGTCTGCGAGGAGTTTGGGCTTTGGGAATTTCAGGGTTTAGGGGTTTTGTAGGATTCAGGGGCTTTTTTCCACCCTAGACTGTCGACCCGAAACCTTAGATCTTACACCCTAAGCCCCAAAACCCTAAACCCTACGCCCTAAAACCCTAAGCCCTAAAACCCTAAACCGCTCCGTTGTTCGTGTAGCAGCGTAGGCACCAACCCGACGTCGGAGGTCACTGGAGCTTCTTGTCACCATGTCTTGTGGTGTTTAGGGTCTAGGGTTTAGGAGTTTAGGGGTTTAGGGTTTAGGGGGTTTAGGGTTTAGGGTTTAAGGGGTTTGGGGTCTAGGGTTTAGGGTTAGAAAAATATCTCTACGCCCTAAACCGTTCGTAGGGTTTCCAGCCGGGAGGATATGCTGGCCGGCTACGCTGATGGAGTGCCGGATGTTGAGGCCGGAGCTACTACTGTCTTACTTCCTTCATTATGGCCACTTTTGCTTTTCTTGTTATCTTCTTCACGCTCTGTTTTCTGCTCGCATGCATGCAACTGCTGACCCTTTCTATTGTTGCTATTTAGTGTTATCATGGTCATAAACAAAAGGGTTTTTGGCCCGTATAAATCCGAATAAAAGTCTGCTCGCTCCATCCTTGCCAGCATCTAAAACTTCGTTCTCTAAGTCAGAGTTCTTCGTCGGATCCCCAGCAGATGGTTGCACTTACGATGAGAGCCCTTCAAGAGAGCATCTCACCCATACTCCGCGCGTGCCACTGCCGTGATGTTCTGGATAGATTTTCGGAGTCGCCTTGGTGGTTTGAATGTGGATGGAGGAGGACCCAGAGACTCCAATATCCCTTAGGTAAAGGAATATCCCGTAAGTTATAGTAGGATCCCTAATAATACGAGTTAAGGGATATTCCTTAATTTTTCGAAAAAACACAAGTTAAGGGATATTCCTTAATTAAGGGATATTGGAGTCTCTGGGGAACTAGCTGCGGTTTTGGAAAGAGGGCTCGGGGTTGACCTCTTTTTCACGTGACGGAGTCCAGGGTTGCGAGGGCGAGTGAGGGTTTTCTTTGTCGAGGATTGTGGGGCCAGCTTCCCGGTTTAGGGGGTAGGGTTAAGGATTTAGGGTGTAGGGTGTAGGGTTTAGGGTTTAGGGTTTAGGGTTTAGGGGTTGATTCGAAGACTTCCGTCTTTTCGCAAACGGATGCGGTGCCGTGGTATGAGTTCGGTCGGTGTTGCAGTCGATGCAGGCCTGTACTAGAAACCTAAACCTAAACCCTAAACTCCTACAGCTTCTGCAGCAAGTGCTGCAAAACCCGTCTCCTTCTGATTTAGGTCTCTGCCGTAGGCGGTGGCCTCTTGACATGAAGACTCCGCATGTCCAAAGCCTGCACATATGGGTAGTTTTCAAAATTAGGGTCCCTTTTCGGCTCATTATTACAGTTACAATACGGCACCTATTATTTAGGGTACCCCAAAAGGGACCCCAATTCTGACAACCACCCATCTACGACTAGGTCCCTCAAAATCATCCTTATTATATGGTTTCAGCGGACTTGATTCCATCATAGTTTCCGAGAATAGGGGATCCTCTTATGGTACCCTAAATAGTAGGATCCGTATAAAATGGATCCCAGAATAAGCTACCCCTGATTTTCGGAAACTCCCATGCATGGAGCCTCTAGGTTGAGGTCTAAAAGATCGGGCTCGGGGCAGAAGTATCGCAAGGGCTGCCTGGCTCGGGGCGTTTGTATCTCAAGGAATTTTCCGACGCCAAGGCTGGAAATACTGCATGATTGCATGTACGTTCTCAGGATTTACGTTTATACTCTGAGGTTGTAAAAACCTGATGACCAGGCAGCACATTTTCCCAAACGAACCCTAAACTTTAAACCCTCAGCCTTAACCCCTAGACTCTAAACTCTGAATCAGGATGCCGGCGCTCTCGCTACCCTGTAACGCTTGCAGAACTTTCTTGAAAAGTCGACAACGGGGCTGCCCGTTGATAGCCTAAACGACTGCGAAGTCAGGTACTTGAGAGCTCTTAAAGCAGCCCTTACACCCGCCCTTGCAGTACCCCTAAAGGAACCCGTAAAGGAGCCCGAGTTGGTTCTGGTCAAGGACCCCCGCTATACTACAGGCTTTCAGCCTTTTGTAGCCCTTACAGTATCCCTGATAAAGGAGCCCCATTCTATTTCGTAAGCCCCCAGTATAGGCCATAGGCTTTCAGCCATGTTCTCGCGGCGAAGATGGATTGCGGGCCAGCTCATGGAGAAGAAGGAGCTGGTATGAAGCCCGATAGGAATCCCCCCCCCCACAGGATCCCTGAAGGGAATCCCCAGAAAGCAACCACAAAAGGAGCCCTAAGAAGAGAGCCCAAGGCTTGCGAAGAGCTTCTTTTCCCTAGATCCTGACAGGAGCCTCAAAAGGAGCTCACACCCAAGACAAAAATCCCAAAAGGAACCTCAAAGGATCCCTTGAAGAACCCCTTACGGTTTAGGGTTTAGGGTGGACTGTAAACCCCATAAGAAGGACCCTCAAAGTGTTCAGGGTTTAGGCTGTTTATGGTTTGCGACAAACACCCGCAAGGACTTGTCAAGGACCTTATAAGACCCTTAAAGTGTTTAGGGTTTAGGGTTTAAGGGACTTAAACGACCCCATAAGAGGACCTTCTGTTGATGATGCAAATCCTGCATTACCCATAGTAAGGAATATACCATAGTTCCCATAGTCTATGCTCCTTAACGTAGTGCAGGATTTATGTCATCAACCGCAGGGTTTAGGGTTAAGGGTAAAGAGGAGCTCAAAGGGTTCATCCGCTCAGTGGAGAAGCATCCGCCCCCGAAGTACCAGGCTGGGCAGGTTGTAATTCTGACATGGTTCTAGAAGGGTTCCATAAGGCTTCTATGAGGGCTTATAAGGGTTCTGTAAGGATTCTGTAAGGGTTCAACAGTTTTGTGGGTTCTATCAGCGTTCTGTAAGGATTCGCTGGTTCAATCAGGGTCTGTAAGAGTTAAAGGCTTAGGGTTCTATACTTGCAATAGGGTTTTGTGGCGGGAGTAGGGTGTGAGTTTAATGAATTGGGGCTTTCGGCCTTTGGCAGCTACCCTAAACCCTGAGCCCTAAACCCGAAACAGGTCAGGGTTCGGGGTTAAGGGCGCGATCAAGGTTCTACTTCAACCAGTTTCGGGGTTTGGCCCTATAGCCCCTACCGCCTCGAAGCGCCTCGAAGACCGAAATCGCTTGAAGAACCCTGCTAGAACCCTTGTCGAACCCCTTTAGCAGCCTTTTTCGTAACCTAAACCCTTAGCCCTAAACCCGAAGCCTAAACCCCAAACCCTAAACCCCAAACCCTAACCCCAAACTGGTTGAGGCCTTGGAGGCGATGCTCATTGGCATCTGCATCGCTTGCTTCTGTCTGGACGGCAGCTCGAATGAGGAGGAATCCGTCCGTGCACTGACTGTGGAAGATGCGACGAACCTCATCTTCTGCTTCTTTCCAAAGTTCAAGGCTTGGGGTTTGAGTGCCTAAGGGTGTGTTTAACGGTTCTACAAGGGTTCTTGTAGGCTTCTGTCTGGGTTTGAGTTGCTTCGTTCCTGCATTGTTGGAAGGGTGCATGGGAGTTGGGGTTTGTGGGATTCTGCGCGTTACTTGGAGGGTCGGGAGACTTAGTAAGTAGTCTATTTTTATGGACGTACAAGCACCATCATGACCCCATTAGGATCCCTTTTGGGGTACTTCTACTTCTACTTATTACCCATATTTAGGGTTTAGGGTTTTACGAGTTTAGGGTTTAAGGTTATATACCAAGTCCCCGACCCTGCAAGCGCGTCTTGGCAATCTGAGGCTTGGAATACCTCTCCCGCGCCTGGGCCAACGGGTTCAGCATGAGGCAGGAGTACGTAGGAGGGGTTTAGGGTTTAGGGGTTTAGGATTTAGGGTTTGGGGAGGGGTTGGGTTTAAGGGCTTCCGGAAGCCTATACAAAACATATAATAATATTATTTGTGCTACAGGAATAGAACGCATACGCCAAAACCCGGTTCTTCTCCTGAAGGCATCTAAATCAGCCCATGAAGCCCTGAACTTCAAGCACTTCTTGCGGGTTGTGGGCTTTTTCCATGGCCATACCCAGGCCCAAACCCTGAACCCTCAACCCTAAACCCTAAACCCCTAAACAGCCCCTGATGCGTCTCTGGGTCTGGGGTTTAAAGGTATAGGGTTTCGGGATTTGGGAGTTTCCGAAAATTAGGGCCTACCTCATATGGGGTCCTTATAATAAGGATCCTGCTGATTAGGGTGCTATTTTAGGGTCCCTATTTTCCCCGTTTAGGGTTTAGAGTTTAGGATCATACAAGAGGTACCAGCAAGGACTAAGTGTTCAAGAACTCTCCCCAGGTGGTTCTTCAAAGGCTCCTCCGTCATTGACCTGCTGTCCTGCCTTCCCATTGTGGAGAAGGTAGGAGGAGAACCGAAAGCTCCAAAAAGCGGTTCAAGGTTTAGGGTTTAGGGTTTAGGGTTAGGGTGAACAGCCCTGTCAAACCCCTAACCTTTGTCATAGTTGGGTAACACTTTAATTTATGGGTACTTTTAAACCCAATAAGGAATAAACGTTTACACCTTAATACTATCCCAACCCTAAACCCCTAACCCTAAACCCTAAACCCCTAAACCCCTAAGCCCCTAAACCCTAAACCCCCAAACCCCTAAACCCCCTAAGCCCCTAAACCCCCAAACCCCAAGCCTAGGTGGCGTCCCTGGATCCCTCTTCGGAGATGAGCCTCGAGCTGACTCTGCTCCGATCCGTTCGCTTCCTGCGGATTTTTCGGCTGCTGAAGTCCACGGCCATGGTGGAGGAGGGCGGTTTGGGATTTAGGGTTTAGGGTTTAGAGTTTAGGGTTTAAGGGCTTGGCGGAGGAGGGCCCTTCTTTGGGGTGAGGATTTAGGGTGTTTAGGGTTTGGGGGTTTAGGGTTTGGGGTTTAGGGGCTTGGTGGAGGAGGGCCTTTGGGGGCTTATGGGTTTGGGGGTTTAGGGTTTGGGGTTGAGGGGCTTTTGGGGCTTAGGGTTTTGGGGGGTTTAGGGTTTGGGGTGTAGGGTTTCCAGGGAGTTTAGTGGAATTTGTAGGATCCTGATGAGGGCTTGATGTCTTCCAAAGAACCAAGCAGAGCTTTGCATAATGCTTTTTAGGTTGAGGGGCTTAGGTTTAGGGTGTTCAGGGGGTTTGGGGCTTTAAAGGTTCGACGTTCAAGGCATGAGGTGGTTAAGGTTTTGAGAGCTTCCTGTTTGCGGGGTTTGGGTGCCAGGGATTTTGGCGCCTTCGCCGAGACAGAATCTACCTATAGTCTCCATTGTAATTCCATTTTTGGTTTAACAAACTTTTATATTAAGGATCCTAGGAGGTAACCCCAAGAAGGAACTACAATGGAGACTATAGGTAAACCTTGTCGAGCAGGTGGCAGAGTAAGGTCTGTGGTCATCGGGTTGCACTATACATCAGGAACCCTGAACCCTAAACCCTAAACCCTAAACCCTAAACCCTAAACCCTAAACCCTAAACCCTAAACCCTAAACCCTGAGCTGATTCTTTGATGGGGCCTTGGGGGGTGGGAGCCTTGTGGTTTCATAGGGACCCTTAGGGGTGTAGGGGGGAGGGTGTAGGGGACTATATTTCCTTAAATAGGCCTTACTAGTCCTTATTATGGGCATTAAGGCCCCCTACCCCCCCTCCCCCTACACCCCTAAGGGTCCCTATGATGGTTGTTCCTTCCCTGATCCAGGATCGGAACGGCCGGAAGCGCAGGTCCCTGAGCCTCTCGGTGATGCGGATTCTGGTCTCCGCCGTGGGCACCCTCTCTATTTCCGCGGGTCTGCTCTGGAGGGTGGAGGGTAAAAATGGGATCAACCCCTCTATCAACTCCTTCGGTGACGCCTGCTTCTACATGCTCAACGTCTTCACATCCCAGGGAGCGCCCTTTCCTGTGATGAGCACGCAAGGCAGGTTCGTGACAGCAGCTGCCATCCTCATAGGAGCCCAGGCCTGCATCTTGGGAACCTGTCTTGCACTTTCGACAATGAGGCCTGCATCTAGCCCTTCTTATTTTCGGGGTCTCCTTCTTATTTTGAGGGTATCCTTCTTATTTTGGGGTCTCCTTCTTATTTTGGGGGTCTCCTTCTTGAAATCCAAGAGTAGGAAATACAGGGTACTCTGCTTACTATTCACTTTTACTACTCCTATTCCTACTCCCATTCCTGCTACGGATTACCATTGCCAATACCATTACCATGACAAAGAGTATCATTCAGGTATTGAAACCCAAATTAGGGAAAACGATACTCTGCTGACATTATTTCTACACCAATTACTATTATTTAACAGTATTGTCAGCAATACCATGAGTATGATAAAAAAAAGTGTCATTCAGGTCATTACTAGATTGCTATGTTGCTATACTGCTATGTTACTATACTTGGAGGGTCGGGGGACTTAGTAAGTAGGTAGTAAGTAGACTTATAAGTACCCCGAAAGGGACCCTAATTGGGGTTATGGTACTTATAAGTCCTTACAATAACCAATTACTAAGTCCACCGACCCTCCAAGTATCACTATATTGCCATTATAAATAATCCCTAAACCCTAAACCCTAAACCCTAAACCCTAAACCCTGAACCCTAAACCCTAAACCCTAAACCCTAAACCCTAAGCCCTAAACCCTAAACCCTAATCTTTTGAAGCCGCTGCTGGGGAGCCCAGGAGTGCTCTCGCTGCCCGTGCAAGTCTCGGAGCTCCTCTCACTCTTGCGCAGCATGAAGCAGCTTGGCCCATCTTGGGAGCCTTTCCCAGAGAGCCCAATACCCCTTAACTAAGGAATATAGCTTAAATCAGAATATGAATAAGGTATATTTCTTAATTAAGGGGTGTTGGGCTCTCCGGGTTCTGCTTTCTAGGGCCTAGGTGTGTTGTTTCGGGTCCTGGTTTGGGTTTCTTAGGCTTTTAAAGGACGGTCCCCCCCCACAAAACACGTAAAGGCAAGAGGAGGAGCGCGAAAGGGTCAACAGCATCGACAGCTGCATCGTTCTCGCCAGTGGCTCCTCCGCAGCTGCCGTGGCGGCCGTGGCGGTGGAAGAAGCGCCCTCCGAAAAACTGGACCCTGAGTTCACGGTGCCCACGCCCACCGCGGACAGCCTTGGCAGCAGCGCATCTGGCTTCCTTAGCATCTCTGTCGAAGACTTCTGCCGGGAGGCTGGGGTGGAGAGCACAGCCCTAGGCGTCCCGATTCTGGACGCAGACGTTGGGGATTTCTTCACCGTCCTGGAGGACGTTTCCACGGCTGAGCACGTCGTGCCGGAGCCCCGATCCCGGGTGAAGCTCCTCGCAGCGCTAGTGCGCCGGAAGCCTGGGTTTGGAGTACCATACTTGAATACTCTTTTTGGTCCCTGCTCCTTAAAGGAACCATTATGAAACAAAAGTCTTTACTTTTTTCTGCCTGGTTACTTCAAAGTCGAGGAAGAGGCTCTACAAATCCGACATGCGCGCGAAGAGCCCGAGCGGCTAAACCGCGTCAGCGGCTCTCCGAAAAAGCGTCTCCCCGTTGAGGGCTAAGGGTTTGGGGGTGTATTAGGGGCTAAGGGTTTTGAGTCAACGGCATCTCCTGGTGAAGCACTCCACAGTACTCCGCAACATCGGCATCAAGAGTGTCGAAACCAACGCAGAAACCACTGACAAGACAATGATGGTGGTTCTGCATGGTTTTACCTTCCATGTTGTTGCCTGAGTCATGACGCGAGGCGGTCGTACCAACGCTAGATTCCTACTTGGAGGTTCATGGGAAGGTACAGGTAGGGTTGTAAGCAGGATTACTACAGTTATAACCCATATGAAAGGACTTATAACCCCACTTATAACTGCCCATGAACCTCCAAGTAGACCCAAAGACTTTGTCTCGAGCCATCAAGCAGCCATGAAACTCATTTCGAAGCCTTAAACTCCCAAACCCCCGAACCTTAAATCCAAATCTCCCAAACTCCGACTCTAAACTCCTTCGGCCCCCTAAACCCTGAAGCCCTAAGCCCCGAAACCCGCAAGACCAAACCCCAAGCCCCTAAACTCCCAAGCTCATTAAACCTTATAACCCTAAACCCTAAACCCTAAACGGGCTTTCGATAAGCACTCTGCAGTTCGAAAAGGAGCCCTTAAAAACAAAAAAGAAACCCTAAACCCTAAAAAACACCGGAGGATGACTCCCTAAGAGGCAGCTCCCCTCGGTGCGGGCTTCGAATTTCAGCCGGGCGCCGCTCTAAATCTTTTCGGCGGGGGCCTCGACGTGACGCCTGTGCCAACCAGTGAAGTCTAGTGGGGTTTCGAAGAAGAGTTTGAAAGGGTCTCTGTAAGGGTGGTGGGGTTTGATGAAGTATCATTGAGCACGGCAGATTTTATGGGGAATCCCGGGTGCCTTAGTAAGGAAGCGCTCGTCTGTACAGCTTCGTCGTGCTTTGCTCCTTCGCCCTTGTTGGGGGTGAGCTTGCTGAGGCCAAAGCCTGAAGCCCAAGACTGAGAAGCAGAAATGGGAGTTTCCGAAAATTAGGGGTGCCGTTTTAGGGGGGTCCTTATAATGAGCATCCTACTATTTAGGGTCCTATATTAGGGTCCCCTATTTTCGGAAACTCCCAAATGAAAGCCCCAGAATGTCTGAATTTGGAAGCCACTACGAAGACCTGATTAACAGAGTTCCCCGTAATAGCGTCACATGCAGCCCCGAAGCTTTCACCCCGCGACCCCTGAACGCGCAACCCTCCGCTGGAACCTACAGTCTCAACCTCCACGGAATCGGCACAGCACCCCATGCAGAGCCCTTTCAATCACAGGAGACGAACGCCCCAAACCCCCGCACTAAACCGCAGGGTTGAAAGTTGAAAGTTAAGTGCCTGGCGGCCCTCGAAACTCGAAATTGCTCTTCTTTAGCCCCAAACCCTGAACCCTCAACCCTAAACCCTGAACCCCAAAACCGTGAACCCCTGAACCCCTGAACCCCAAAACCCTGAAGTCTGAAGGCACCATGTACCTCAATGCCATACACATGGATCTCGACGCCCTACAAGCCAGGCCCCCCGCCCTCCGGATTTGGGTCCACAGATATGGGGCTTTCCGAAAAGAGGGGACCCTTTAAAGGGTTCCTTAAAGGGATCTATAAGGGTTCCATAAGGGGTTGAGGGTTTAGAGTTTCCGAAAAGAGGCGACCCTAATATAGTACCCTAAGTAGTAGGATCCTTGTTAAAATGAGGTACCCCCCCTAATTTTCGGAAACTCCCATATGGGCTTTCCAGCTTCAGGTCAGGACAGGACTTAAGCCCCAAGAAAGTTTGCTGAGCTTCCCGAAACACAAGCCGCAGCCCTTAAGATCCTTCTAAAGTCCGCAAGAAGACCGTTGTAAAGCCCTTGTACAGCCCTTATCCATCGCAGGGCGGTCACACGAGTCGACTTTTTCTCTGCCCCTTTTGGCACATCAGAGGGCCCTTATCATCAAAGAAAGCCCTTGCGAAATCATATGGTAGTTTCCGAAAATAGGGGAACCTAATATAGCATCTAAATAGTAGGATCCTTATTATAAGGACCCCAAAATAAGGTACCCCTAATTTTCGGAAACCCCCATATGCATCCGAGTAGAACCCGCCTTCTGGAGCCCCGACGTCTCGAAAGATCTTGAGCCCTTCCTGCTTCGGTTAAGTGCTGAGAGTTTAGGGTTGAAGGGGTGTATTGCTGAGGGTTTAGGGTTTAAGGGGTTTAAGGTTTAGGGTTTAAGGGGTTTAAGGTTCAGGGTTTAAGGTGTACCTCACTAAACAAGCTCCGAGTCAAGGGGGTTTAGGGTCCTTAGGGCTCTTGCAGGTATACCCCTGAGCCCTCAACCTTAACATGGGTTTGGGGATACAAGAAATGGTTTCAGAGTTTAGGGCTCTTGGGGTTCTTCAGAGAGCTGTTGGGGTTTTCTGAGTTCTTTGTTTGGGTTGTGTTCTTCGTTTCAAAAAGGATCTAGGCTAAATCTACTACTTGGAGGTTCATGCGTAGTTATAAGTGGGGTTCTAAGTCCCTGAATATGGGTTATAACTATAGTTATCCTACTTTCAACCCCACTTATAACTACCCATCAACCTCCAAGTAGTTGAGGGTTGTCTTGCGTCCACGTTGCTCTTGCATTTTGGGCGCGAGGCAAGAGAGGCGTTTCGAGCAAGCCGGGCATGACGACTGCAATCCCATCCAGCGCGCCACCCGGAGGGGGCTTGGGGCGAGGGCGCCTGGGGCCAGCAGCCTACGTCGTAAGGAATTGTGTAGGAGAAGCAGGCAGGCCCTAAACAGATGCTGCAAGGGGCACAGAAACGGTTGAAAGTAAAACGGGTCAACCTCAAACGGTATATCATCCCGCAGCTATATCTATCTATATTATATATGTATATCTATATACATAAATAAATAAATATGAATATATATATACACACACACACAAAAGTGTAAGTGGTCTCATACCGCTTTACTTAGGCCGACTGCTTTGTCTTGGTATATCGAGGGGACCCCGTCTTCGGAACAGACCTCGAAGTTGACCTGTGAAGCTTGCAGGGAAGTAGGCTCCTAGGCCTCCCCCTGGGCCCCTTTTTCCCCTTTTTGTAGTCCTACGGTTGATGATATAAGTCCTGCATTACCTTAATGGCCCTAGACTATGGGAATTATGGTGGATTCCTTACTGCAGGATTTCTATCATCAACCGTAGGTTCCTTGTAAAGTTACCCAATACCCAAAAGGGAGCCCTTTTCACACCTAGGTTACTGGGCATCCTAGGCTCGGAGTTTCGGGTGCTACCCAGACCTTCAAATATTCCTTAATAATGATATCAAGGAATATACCTTAAATTAGAATAGGATCCCTTAATATTATAAGTTTAGGGTATATTCCATAGTCAAGAGATATTGGAAGGTCTGGGTATGGAGGTGAAGGAGGCTAGGATTCAGGGTTTAGAAGGGTTTAGGTGGGTTCGGAGTTTGGGGTTTCGGAGTTCAGGGTTCAGGGGTTTGGGTGTAGAGTTGAGGGTAGGGGCGTAGGGTTGGCCTGCAGAAGTTTGGTGTCAAAGGGTGTGCTTTCCCCACCATTACGCAGAGACTCCAATATCCCTTAATTAAGGAATCTTCCTTCAATCATATTTGGGATCCTACTATAATTTGAGGAATATTCCTTAGTTGAGGGATATTGGAGTCTCTAGGTACTACGGTCCTCGTCGGATCCTCAGTGCTGCACACGTGGTGAGCCCTGCTTTAGAGCATCCCTGAACCCTAAACCCCAAGCCGAGACAAATCCCCACCGCTGCACCCTAAGCCCTAAATCCTGAACCCTGAACCCCAAAGCCTGAACCCCGCTGTGCCTCACCCGTCTGTCGGAGTTGGGATCTTTCAAAGCTCCAGAGCCAGGGCAAGGTGTACACCAAAATACCCGGCACCCCAACCCAACCCCCAAACCCTGAGCCCCTAAACCCTAAGGCACCACTGAAACCCTGAAAAGCTCTCGAGCCCGAATCCCTGAAGCCTTAAAGCCCCAAGCCCTAACGGGCTTGGGATGGAGTTTCCTTTAAGCCGGGAACCTCCAAGAACCACTAGCTTTAGTGTTTCGTACTCAGGAACTCTTAGAGCCCCCTGTCCGGCCTTTACCAACAAGGGTGGTTGTCAAAATTATGTTTCCTTTTTGGGTCCCTAATATTGTACGGCACCTAATATTTAGGGTACCCAAAAAGGTACCCTAAATTTGACAACCACCCACAAAAGGAACCTGAACTGCCGGACCCTAAGCCCGAAACCCTAAACCCTAAACCCTGAACCCCTGAACCCCTAAACCCTAACCCCTAAACCCTAAACCCTAAACCCCTAAACCACTAAACCCCTAAACCCTAAACCATATACCCTAGACGCTAAACCCCTAAACCCTAAACCCCAAACCCCTAAACCCTAAACCCTAAGCCCTAAACCCTAAGCCCCTAAACCCCTAAACCATAAACCCTAAACCCCTAAACCCTAAACCCTAAACCCTAAACTCCTAAACCCCTAAGGCACGGCTTCGCCCGGACTTTCTGCGACCTCCACTGCATCCGAGATGCCGTGCGCTTCCGGGCTGCGAACGGTTCAGGGGGTTTAGGGTTTCGGGGTTTAGGGTTTAGGTTTTAGGTTTCAGGGATCAGGGTTTAAGATTTAGGGGTTTAGGGTTAAGGGGGGATTGGTACCCAAAAAGGACATAAGCATAAGCATTTTATAGTGATATCCCTACCTTATTGGGCTTCATTATAAGGGGGGTTATGTGGCATATCCCTATCCAAGTTTTTGCTTATGTGCTTTTTTGGGGCCCTAGAACAGCTTCAGCGGTTTTAGTGTTTGGGGTTTAGAGGTTCAAAAGTTCAGGGGGTTTAGGTTTAGGGGTTAGGTTTTAGGGTTCAGGGGTTTAGGGGTTTCGGGGTTTAGGCTTCAGGGGGTTAATTGTTTCGGGTTTAGCTGTCCATTGATATTGGAGGAGCTAAGGAGCCAGGGGTGATGATAATCCCTACTTAATAAGGAGCCAAAGAGCCAAGGGAACCCCAAAACCATTGGTTAGTTAGAGGTTCAAAAGTTCAGGGCTTCCAAATATGGGGTCAGGGTGGCAAAGGAGACTGTGGCTTTATGATTTAGGCTTCCAGGGGTAAGGTGTGTTTGGTTCAGTGACTTTTCGTGTTGGACCGTGGCGAGTTCTGCCCTCTCGGGTTGTTGAAAGCTTTTAGGTTTTCAGCTCTTTGGGGCTTTGAAAGGCTTTAGGCTTTTGGGGGTTTTAGGGTTGTTATGTGCTCAGGAAAACAACGAACACCCCAAAGCCGTGACGCTAAACTGACACTCCACAAAATCTGAACGTCGACTATAGGAGCCTGAGTCCTTAATTTCAACTATACCACACTCTACCCCAACATCCTATTGTTTTAGATTTAGGCCCCTGTAGTGCGCCGCAGCCATGACCCTAAACCCTAAACCCAGGAAAGGGAGACGATGCGATCCTGCGCGCACTGGAGGAAGCAGTGGAAATCGTGGGCAAGAACACCCAGATAATGCTGGAACATTATGCCACCAGGCCTTGTTAAAAAGGGTGTACAATATAGGGGCCTAAATGCTTAATCCCCTCCCCCTAATATTAAAGGGTCGGGGCCCCCCCCCCCTTCGCCCTAAATAAAAACTCGAAAATGTTTTTATAATTAGGGGGGTGTTGTTATCTCAATTCCTAGAAACACAGGTTCTACAAGTAATTAAATGATGAAAATGATGACGATGAAAATGATGATGACGATTACGGTGATGCTTGTTATGATGAAGATGGCGGTAGTGGTGGTGATGGTAATGATGACGATGATCATGGTCCAGGAGAAGAACATGATGATGATGAAGAACATGATGATGATGTTGTTGTTGATGATAGCAATGCTTCATGGTTGCACAAGTGCAGAAGAGCACATGTGGCAACCTGCAGGTTCAACCTCTGCAACCTGCTGCTTCAACCTCTGCAACCTGCAGGTTCAACCTCTGCAACCTCTGCAACCTGCTGCTTCAACCTCTGCAACCTGCTGCTTCAACCTCTGCAACCTGCTGGTTCAGCCTCTGCAACCTGCTGGCTCAACCTCTGCAACCTGCTGCTTCAACCTCTGCAACCTGCTGCTTCAACCTCTGCAACCTGCTGGTTCAACCTCTACAACCTGCTGGTTCAACCTCTGCAACCTGCCCCACGAAAGCCGGATGTGCACCCAGTCCCCTCTAGAGAGTCCCCAGAGAGCCCAAAGCTTCAGGCCACCCCAAAATCTCGATTCCGGGTGGGGAAAGGGCCCAAACGACGCCCCTGGGGATTGAGCCCATGACCTTTGCTAAGAAGGCTTTGAAGCCGAACACTTACCCATTAGGCCATGGCCAGATAGTTTTTGGCAAGGTTGCGCACCTTCGTATGAGTTTTGGGAGAGGTCGCAGGCCCAATTCTTGCGGTGTCATTTTGGGCCCTTTCCCCATCCAGAATCGAAATGTTGAAATGACCAAAAGCACCAAGAGAGCACAGCCACACCCGCCCAAAACCGCGCAAACCCACCAAACCTCTGCAACCTGCTGGTTCAACCTCTGCAACCTGCTGCTTCAACCTCTGCAACCTGCTGGTTCAACCTCTGCAACCTGCTGGTTCAACCTGTGCAACCTGCTGGTTCAACCTGTGCAACCTGCTGGTTCAACCTCTGCAACCTGCTGCTTCAACCTCTGCAACCTGCAGGTTCAACCTGCTGGTTCAACCTCTGCAAATTGCTGGTTCTGCAACCTGCTGGTTAAACCTCTGCAACTTGCTGTGGATCAACCTCTGCAACCTGCTGGTTCAACCTGTGCAACCTGCTGGTTCAACCTCTGCAACCTGCTGCTTCAACCTCTGCAACCTGCAGCTTCAACCTCTGCAACCTGCAGGTTCAACCTCTGCAACCTGCTGCTTCAACCTCTGCAACCTGCAGGTTCAACCTGTGCAACCTGCTGGTTCAACCTGTGCAACCTGCTGGTTCAACCTCTGCAACCTGCTGCTTCATGCTGCTTCAACCTGTGCAACTTCAACCTCTGCAACCTGCTGCTTCAACCTCTGCAACCTGCAGCTTCAACCTCTGCAACCTGCAGGTTCAACCTCTGCAACCTGCTGGTTCAACCTCTGCAACCTGCTGCTTCAACCTCTGCAACCTGCAGGTTCAACCTGCTGGTTCAACCTCTGCAAATTGCTGGTTCAACCTCTGCAACCTGCTGGTTAAACCTCTGCAACTTGCTGTGGTTCAACCTCTGCAACCTGCTGGTTCAACCCTGCAACCTGCAGGTTCAACCTCTGCAACCTGCTGCTTCAACCTCTGCAACCTGCAGGTTCAACCTCTGCAATCTGCAGGTTCAACCTGTGCAACCTGCTGCTTCAACCTCTGCCTCTGCAACCTGCTGGTTCAACCTCTGCAACCTGCTGGTTCAACCTGTGCAACCTGCTGTGGTTCAACCTCTGCAACCTGCTGCTTCAACCTCTGCAACCTGCTGCTTCAACCTCTGCAACCTGCTGGTTCAACCTGTGCAACCTGCTGGTTCAACCTGTGCAACCTGCTGCTTCAACCTCTGCAACCTGCTGCTTCAACCTCTGCAACCTGCTGGTTCAACCTCTGCAACCTGCTGGTTCAACCTCTGCAACCTGCCCCACGAAAGCCGGATGTGCACCCAGTCCGCTCTAGAGAGTCCCCGGAGAGCCCAAAGCTTCAGGCCACCCCAAAATCTCGATTCCGGGTGGGGAAAGGGCCTAAATGACGCCCCGGGGATTGAGCCCACGAATTTTGCCATGAAGGCTTTAGAGCCAGACACTTACCCATTAGGCCATAGCCAGATAGTTTTGCGAAAGGTTGCGCACCTTGGTAGTAGTTTTGGGAGAGGTCGCAGGCCCAATTCTTGCGGTGTCATTTTGGGCCCTTTCCCCATCCAGAATCGAAATGTTGAAATGACCAAAAGCGCCAAGAGAGCACAACCACACCCGCCCAAAACCGCGCAAGCCCACCAAACCTCTGGAACATGCAGGTTCAACCTCTGCAACCTGCAGGTTCAACCTCTGCAACCTGCTGGTTCAACCTCTGCAACCTGCTGGTTCAACCTGTGCAACCTGCTGGTTCAACAACCTGTGCAACCTGCTGCTTCAACCTCTGCAACCTGCAGCTTCAACCTCTGCAACCTGCTGCTTCAACCTCTGCAACCTGCTGGTTCAACCTCTGCAACCTGCAGGTTCAACCTCTGCAACCTGCTGCTTCAACCTCTGCAACCTGCTGCTTCAACTGCTGCAACCTGCTGGTTCAACCTCTGCAACCTGCTGGTTCAACCTGTGCAACCTGCTGTGGTTCAACCTCTGCAACCTGCTGCTTCAACCTCTGCAACCTGCTGCTTCAACCTCTGCAACCTGCTGCTTCAACCTCTGCAACCTGCTGCTTCAACCTCTGCAACCTGCTGGTTCAACCTCTGCAACCTGCAGGTTCAACCTCTGCAACCTGCTGGTTCAACCTCTGCAACCTGCTGGTTCAACCTGTGCAACCTGCTGGTTCAACCAACCTACTGCTTCAACCTCTGCAACCTGCTGCTTCAACCTCTGCAACCTGCTGGTTCAACCTCTGCCTCTGCAACCTGCTGGTTCAACCTCTGCAACCTGCTGGTTCAACCTCTGCAACCTGCTGTGGTTCAACCTCTGCAACCTGCTGCTTCAACCTCTGCAACCTGCTGCTTCAATCTCTGCAACCTGCTGGTTCAACCTCTGCAACCTGCTGGTTCAACCTCTCTGCAACCTGCTGGTTCAACCTCTGCAACCTGTTGCTTCAACCTCTGCAACCTGCAGCTTCGACCTCTGCAACCTGCTGGTTCAACCTCTGCAACCTGCTGGTTCAACCTCTGCAACCTGCTGGTTCAACCTCTGCAACCTGCTGTTGATGTTGGGAACTTGCACCGGGGAGGGTTTTGGTGGGTTTGCGCGGTTTTCGGCGGGTTTGGTTGTGCTCTTGGCGGGTTTTGGTCATTTCAAATTTCGATTCTGGATGGGGAAAGGGCCCACGGGGACACCGCCAGAATTGGGCCTGCGACCGTGCCCAAATCCCCTAGGGAGGCAGCCGCCAGCCCCCAGAACTATCTGGCCATGGCCTAATGGGTAAACGTCTGCCTCCAAAGCCCTCCTCGCAAAGGCTGCGGGCTCAATCCCCGGATGTCATTTGGGCCCTTTCCCCACCCGGAATCGAGATTTTGGGGTGACCTGAAGCTCTGGGCTCTCTGGAGACTTAAGAAACGCTATTATAAGGGTTGCAAATCACACCAAATCCGTGCAAATGCACATTAAACCGTGCAAAGACATACGAAGTTCGTGCACATGCACACCAAGTTCGTGCTAATACACACGAAATGCGCAACCTCTGCAACCTGCTGCTTCAACCTCTGCAACCTGCTGCTTCAACCTCTGCAACCTGCTGGTTCAACCTCTGCAACCTGCTGGCTCAACCTCTGCAACCTGCTGCTTCAACCTCTGCAACCTGCTGGTTCAACCTCTGCAACCTGCAGGTTCAACCTCTGCAACCTGCTGGTTCAACCTCTGCAACCTGCTGGTTCAACCTGTGCAACCTGCTGGTTCAACCTGTGCAACCTACTGCTTCAACCTCTGCAACCTGCTGCTTCAACCTCTGCAACCTGCTGGTTCAACCTCTGCCTCTGCAACCTGCTGGTTCAACCTCTGCAACCTGCTGGTTCAACCTCTGCAACCTGCTGTGGTTCAACCTCTGCAACCTGCTGCTTCAACCTCTGCAACCTGCTGCTTCAATCTCTGCAACCTGCTGGTTCAACCTCTGCAACCTGCTGGTTCAACCTCTCTGCAACCTGCTGGTTCAACCTCTGCAACCTGTTGCTTCAACCTCTGCAACCTGCAGCTTCGACCTCTGCAACCTGCTGGTTCAACCTCTGCAACCTGCTGGTTCAACCTCTGCAACCTTCTGGTTCAACCTCTGCAACCTGCTGGTTCAACCTCTGCAACCTGCTGTTGATGTTGGGAACTTGCACCGGGGAGGGTTTTGGTGGGTTTGCGCGGTTTTCGGCAAGTTTGGTTGTGCTCTTGGCGGTTTTTGGTCATTTCAAATTTCGATTCTGGATGGGGAAAGGGCCCACGGGGACACCGCCAGAATTGGGCCTGCGACCGTGCCTAAATCCGCTAGGGAGGCAGCCGCCAGCCCCCAGAACTATCTGGCCATGGCCTAATGGGTAAACGTCTGCCCCCATAGCCCTCCTCGCAAAGGCTGCGGGCTCAATCCCCAAGGGTGTCATTTGGGCCCTTTCCCCACCCGGAATCGAGATTTTGGGGTGACCTGAAGCTCTGGGCTCTCTGGAGACTTAAGAAACGCTATTATAAGGGTTGCAAATCACACCAAATCCGTGCAAATGCACATTAAACCGTGCAAAGACATACGAAGTTCGTGCACATGCACACCAAGTTCGTGCTAATACACACGAAATGCGTGCAAATACACACCAAATCCATGCAAATACACACTGAATCCGTGCAAATACACGCCGAATCCATGCAAACACACACTAAATCCGTGTAAAGACACACACACTAAATCCCTCTAACTACACACCAGGCACACAGTAAATGCGTGCAAATACACACGGAATCTGTGCAAATACACACACTACATCCCTGTAATTAGACACCAAATACTGCGTGCAAATACTCACGATCCGTGCAAATCCATGCAAATACACACTAAATTCGTGCAACTACACAGGACGTGAGTGCAAATACACACCAAATCCGTGCAAATACACACGGAATCCGTGCAAATACATCTAAATCCGTGAATCCGTGCAAATACATACTAAATCCGTGCAAATACACACTGAATCCGTGCAAATACACACTAAATCCGTGCAAACACACAAATCCGTGCAAATACACACTAAATCCGTAAATACGCATTAAAAAAATAGGCTTCAATAAAGGCTTGGCTAATAAAGCTTTTCATGCGGCTCAATTGAGCAGTTGCTGACTCATGCAATTATAATTCTTCCCCCTAAACCCTAAACCCTAAACCCCCTAAACCTTCCCCTTAATTCAAATTAGGGTTTAAAGGGCGGTGCTACTTCCGGGTGGATCGGGGGAAAAGTGTTTTTATAATTAGGGGGTCCTTTAATAAACGGGGGAGGGGATTACTCCTGTTTTTTTTTGGCGGGGGGTCCTTGAATAATTATAGCATAAGGGGTGTTTAGGGTTTATTCCTAGAGTTTAGGCTTTGGGGCCTCGGGTTTGGGGGTTTAGGGTTCAGGATTACCCAAAACTCTAAACCCGAAGCCCCCAACCGGGGCTCCGGTGTTAAGGGCTGGGGGGTTAAGTGCGGTTTAGGGTTTGGGGTTTAGGGTTTTGTGAGGTTGCTGGCAAGGCATGGGACTTCTGGCTTGGGACCTTAGCTGCATGCTCTTACTCTGTGCGTCTGAATGATTAGTAATGGGATTCCCTCACAGTCTCCAACTTGAGTATGCCATACTACAGGTCGAATCCCAAAATCAGTATGCTACTATTTACTTCAAAACCTATACCCTAATTGTGCAAGCATCCAGATTCCCCGATGCCCTAAATCATATTGAAATAATCGCGGCTGGGGTTCAGGATCAGGAGATTAAGGTGTGGGGTTGAGGGTTTTGGGGTGTTGGGATGTCTGCTAAGGTTTTGGGTTTAGGGTTTTAAAGGTTTTGCGTTTGAGGTTCAGGTTCCGGAGTTGGAGAGTTATCTAGCTTCCGCGATAGTTTAAGGCTGGTGTCCTGTAGGAGTTATTTGCGTACCGGGGCTTGAATGACTAATAGTACTGGCATATTCCTCAGGGTTACGTGTTTAACTGTTTTCAGCACCGCCCTTCTTCCCGAAAACTCAGTCTCGCTATTTCAATGCCCCGCTGATTCCCGCCGCTCTTCTCCCCTTTAAACTCTACATGATGAGGGTGCAGATGTAAGGGTTTCGGTCCAGGTCTCGGGATATAGATTTTGCAATTCAGGGTCCTTTTTGTCCCTACAGGCTCTTCTGGGAGCCCTCAGTGCCCAAACTTCTCCGAGCAGCCAGCGCGGGGTTGGGTCTTACGGGTTTGTGTACGTTGCCTAGGAGATTTGTGGGACACAACCTCCTGCATGTGGGTACTCCATGGAGCAACCCCATAAAGCAACCGGTTGCCTTATGGATTTTCCCATACACACGCTTACATTTGCTGGTTGTTCCTGTAGAAGATAGCCCAACCCGTGCCATGTGAGTTTCCCAAAATCCGGTTCTAATTGTTGAGGCTGAACCCTAAACCCAAGGCCCCTGTAGAAACCTACCTAAACCCTAGTCCCTAAACGGCCCTAAACCTCTAAACCCCAAACCCTAAACCCCAAACCGGAAACCCTAAACCCTAAATCCTAAACCCTAAACTGTAAAGGAACCCCTTCAGGAACCCCAGATCAGGCTTTTCTGGCAGACCGGGCTGTCGTCGCGGGGTTCGGGTGCGCATGCTAGGGAGCATTTTTCGAGCTCGGTCGTCTGGACCCTAAGTATACCTAGACAGGGAACGGGGGAGCTTTAAACTTTTTGGACTTATACATTAGCTCTATCTTTCAAAGTTTGAACTTTTTGGGGGCCCGGTTGTTGAAGAAGAGAGTATAGACCCCCGAAACCCTAAACAGTAAACCCCACCCCCTGAGTCCGAGGTCGTAGGCCCAGAAACCTTGCCTTGAACCACCAAAACCTACTTGTGTCGTAGGTTCTTATGATAATCCCCAACAGCCTAACATGGAACTTCGAGGGCCCTAAATGGAGGTTTAGGGTTTAGGGTTTAGGGTTTAGGGTTGTAGGTTTCGGTAGGTTCAAGTACATAAACCGTAAACCACCTTAAACTCCTGTACCGAGGTGGGAGAGGAGTCAGGGGTGTCCTTGGGGGAGCAGGCCAATCCGGGCACAGGGAGTTCCGCGAGCCCAATGCTCCTTGATTAAGGAATCTAGCTTAAAATCATGAGATGAATCCACTGTATGGTTTAAGGTAATATTCCTTAATTATTGGGTATTGGGCTTTCTGGGTCTTTCTGCATACCATACTTGGAGGTTCACTTGTAGTTATTACGGCTATAAGTAGGATAAGTACATTTCTGACCCATGTAGGACATATCGCCTCACTCATAACTACCCATGAACCTCCAAGTACCATCCATAGCTGTGATAGCCTGGGTTCCGTTAGCCCTCAACCTCAAACCCCCAAGCCCCAAAAACACCCCATGCACTGCACTAAAGGCAGAAGAAGCCCTCAGACAACCTACCTGAGGCCGGAAAGCGCTGAACTCGAGGCCCCCCCTGTTATAAACCCTAAGCCCTGACCCCCGAATCCCTGAATGGCTTTCGGCTGAGGTTCAGCGTTTATTTGGAGGTTCACGGGCAGTTATGAGTAGGGATTTAAGTAAGATTACAGCAGTCATAGCCCTTATTAAAGCACCTGCAATCCCACTTATTATGGCTACCCATCAACCTCCAAGTATCGGGGATCTGCTCTTCCTCCCGAGCTTCTCGGGCTTTTATAATGGGCTAGGATCACGGGGCTTGTTTGGGATCTAGTGTATAAATACTATTGTATCAGTATACAAAACCTTATGCCGTTTATAGTATCATATACCCCGAAAATCCAAACTCTATATTGCCATTATAGTATCATATACACCAAAGCCTGCTAGTCTCTAAGGGCCCCCCCCTTCTTTCTGGAACCCTGTTATAGATCACTTATAGTAGCCCTTAAAGGAACCCTTTCACGGAACTCCATTCTATTTCTAACCCAGAGGCACCATTATGGAATTAGGTCCCAAAAGACCATCCATATCATGGCTTTGGGGACCTAATTCCATAATGGTACTATATTTGGAGCCTCTATGTAACGGCCCCTTTATTGGAGCTCTCTTTTGGGACTGCCAGGCCGTGGCGCTGCGAACGGGCGTTGCGGCGCAGCTTTCGGAGCTGATGCAAGTGGCACGGGAGGCAGAGGGCTCCGGGTTTGGGGTTTAGGGGTTTAGGGGTTTAGGGGTTCAGGGTGTAGGGTCCAGGGTTTAGGGTTCAGGGTGTAGGGTTCAGGGTTTAGGGTTCAGGGTTTGGGGTATTTAAAATTTGGGTAGGTGGGGGGCTTGGCTAGGAGCTGTTGAAGTTGTGAGATACGCCCTTCCCCCCTAAACCGTAAAGACAACCCTAAAGCATCAGCTGCGGGCCGTGAGTTCACCGTTGGGATTCGCTGATTTCCAGAGCTTGCTAACCGCAACCTACCAAAATCTAGGTTTTTTGTAGGGTGCAGTATGTTAGGGTTCGTAATTCAGAACCTAGCATAAGTAGGTCATGGTAGTTTAAGGTACGGTTTAGGCTTGAGGAGGTTTGAGAGATCAGGTGTATTACCCTAAGCCCTAAACCCTCAACACCCCTTGCACACCTGGGACTGAGATCTGAGCATGGGTGGTATTGAGGTTCTGACTACCCAGGGAGCCCAATACCCCTTGATTAAGGAATATCTCTTAAAATATAAGGGGGGTCATATTATGATTTAAGCTATATTCCTTGATTAAGGGGTATTGGGCTCTCTGACTAAAGGCCGACAAGCCCCATCATTATAGGCTTCCTCCAGAGAGGGAGTGGAAAGCATGCGATTCTAGTCGAAGCTGTGCACCGTGCTTGGAGGTTCATGGGTAGTTTTAAGTGGGGCTAAAAGTCCCTTATCTGGGTTATATCTATAGTCTATAGTTATACTACTTATAACCCTATACTTATAACCCTACTTATAACCCTAAACCCTTTAACCCTAAACCCACTACCCGTGAACCTCCAAGTGCCTCAGAGGAAGCCGCGGAACTGGCTTGCGATCCTAACTCGTCACTTCGAACGTCAGAACCCTATAGTTGTGACCACAGTGCTTGGCGAACAAGACCACGAAATCCTGAGCCAGACACCCGGGAGGATCTAGAATCTGGAAAGTAGATCGCCTAATTCGGGGCCCTTGGGGCCCTATACTACTAAGGGTACGTTATAGGCACCCCATTAAGGGATCTACTTTTTGGACCCTAAACCCTAAACGCTTAACCGCCGAGGGTCTGGGAAGTTAAACCTTCAAATTCGACCCTGAGCCCCACGCACCGGGAAGCACCCACGTTTGAAAGAGCCCTCAAAGCGCCCCAACCGCCAAACACTAAAATCCACAAAATCCCCTAGGATGCCCAGTAGTACCCTTATACCCTTTTTGTAGTCCTAGGTTCCTTATAAAGTTACCCAATACCAAAAAGAGAGGCCTTTTTATTCTTAGGTTATTGGGTATCCTACTCCCTATTCAACAGCCCTTTTCTCCTTCGTAGCACCCCATTGAGAACTCGGATGGAGCAATTTAGCCTCAAAGGCTCACCTGGAGCCACGGGCATCCCTGGCCGCCCAGCGTGCCGTGCGCTCCTTCGCGGGACGCTGGCGCACGCCGCCAGCCGGCGCCGCGGGCAGCAGTGGGAAGCTTTGTGGGATTTCAGGTTGATAGGGCGCTGTGTTTTTTGATGAAATTTAGAGCTTTGGGGAGGTTGAGGGTGTGAATGAAGCGGTTTGGCCCTGGGGTGAGTTGCTTAACAGCCGAACGACGGCTCACATCCACGGGGCTGCAGGAACCGCCGGATTCTTCATCGTCATCCAAATAATTCACCCCTAAACCCTAAACCCGGTACTCCGCGAGCAAAAACAAGGATCTCAGCTAGGCGCCCTTGTATGGGAGAATCTGCCACCAAGGGTGTACCGGGTATGCTTCTGGACGCTGGAGTGCAGTTGGCTTCTTTGGTGTGTAGGGTTCACCTACTTCAAAGCCGTCAAGCAACCACCATCAAACAAGCACCGTCACAAAGTATGGTAGAAGCCCAAACGTTGGAAACCCAATAGCCTCAATCCTTAAGGTTAATGTATAGGGAATCCCAGCACTATTTGGCCTTAATTCGGTTTCCAACTTTACGGAGTTTACTGTAAGTTATCGGAGTCGTCGAGAAGCCAGGCAGGCCCTAAACCCTGCCCTGCAACCTGAACTCGAAATCACACCCTAAGCCCTCAACCCCCTAGACAAGAAATCACCAACCTGACCGCCCTAACTCGTCCAGCCTGAACTACATATGTATATATAGATATAGATATAGATATAGATATAGGTATAGATATAGATATAGATATAGATATAGATATAGATATAGATACAGATACAGATATAGATATAGATATATATATATATATATATATATGTATATATATATATATATATATATATGCGAATACCCATTGCCAAAAAGCGTGCGAAGCCCCAAATCTAAGCTTATTGAACCCCTAGACACGACAGCTTCTCGAAGGCGCGAATGCCTCGTTGCGGATGCTTTCTGACGACGTGTCCGACTTGCACGTGGCGGCACCCCGCATGATCCAATTGGATTTTTGTGTAAAGGAGTTTTTCAGGAGGGGTCTAGGTCTAAGTTCTTTGTTTCTTCGTTGCTAGGATGGATTGCGAGTTTATTTTACTGGGGAACACTTTGTCGTAGGCGTGGTCGGAGGTTGGCTCTCTTCTGGTCCTCCGATCATTTCTGCGTCGGCTCTTCCTTGGTTCTTGTGTCACTTGTCTTCTTTGTGGACAGTTTCCCCAGACGAATGGCCTGCCGTAATTCTGCAGCCATCACCAATTTCGAGAAACATCTCGGCCGTTTCGGCTCTAGATTGAGGAACAAGAGCTGAGGGTTTATGTTTAGCGAATGAGATGTATCTAGGTACTCGGTGGATTGAGGTGTAAGGTTTCGATGGCTTCATCGTGGTCAGCTTTGCCCCAAGGCCACGCGAGTGAAGCTTAGATCTTAGATGCAGACGCCCTGAGCCCCGGGCCGTGTCCCAGTACCGCAAACCCAAAGACCCCAGGCCTTCAGGCCTAAACCCGATCCGAGGACCCCAAACCCGAAGCCCTCATCCCCAAAGCGAAGCCGAAACCAATAGATCGGAGAGTTTCGAGATTGAGCTCAGGGAGGTCTTCAAGTACTCAGAAGCGGCACGATGCGTAAGACTCTATATGTGTTCTAGAAGGAATCCCCCTAAACCCCAAACCCCTAAACCCCTTAACCCCTAATCCTAAACCCTCAACCCATTATTTCTGATTGCATGGATTCCCTCAGGTGATGGCCGTCTCGGGCCGCAAGCTCTCCATGGTGGAGGACCCCAGGATCTGACTCTGCTGGAGCTTCTGATAAGGATCCCTGAGACTATACGGTTTAGGGTTTAGGGTTTGGGGTTTAGGGTTTAGGGTTTACGGTTTAGGGTTTAGGGTTTGGGGTTTACGCAAGGCACAGCAGTCGTTGCCACCCCGCTTGGGCGCCCAATTCCGATGAGAGTTGTTTCGGTTTCGGAGTGCGCATGAGAGCTTCGGAGACTGGGGCCTTGGGTCGGCCGCTCCAGTTTTTCTTTTCCCACCCGCGCCCATAAAGGGCGGCTCCCACCCTTAACCAGCTCCGCCTTTTAGGGTTTAGTTTCCTAAACTCTTTTTTTTTCTTTCGGAGGGTATTTTCTTTCGCAAGGTACGAGAAGCGAGTTCTGCAGCAATGCATGCGGTCGTATAAGACGCGAGTGCTGTAGCAATGCATGCATTCTAAGGGTAAGTATCTTAAATTTTTTTGTTTGAGTGTACGTGACGGCTGGCTTACAGGAGCCAGAAGGCTATGCTAAAGCATAGAAATTACGATTTATCCGAGGTTAAACCAACAACCCACGACGTGGAAAGCCCTGCCGCTATGACTGGGCACATGGTCTTTTCAACTTTCGGTGCCACCCGGCTCAGGTGCCGGCAAAGGAAGCGACGGCACATCATGACCGTAGCGTAACTGTCTGTGAATATCTGCTTCAGGTTCGAGCCAACATGTTCCACCCGCTTGGACTTCAGGAAAGCATTCTATCCGCATCTATCGAGCCCCAGATTCGGTCCAAATACATGTCCAAACCCCTTTGCTTCAGGCTTGTGGAACAAGATTATTGGTGCAGGATTCTTGGCCCAATCGTATGATCCGCGCAGGGGGAAAATTTGCTTTAGGTTCGAGCCAACATATTCGAGTCACTTGAACTTCAGAGAAGCTTTCTGTCCGAATCTATCCAGCTTCACGTTTTGTCCGAATACATGCCCAAGCTCTTTTGCTTCAGGTTTGTCGAAAAAAGATTTTGGGTGCAGGATTCTTGGCCCAATCGCATGATCCGCGCCGGGGGAATATCTGCTTTAGGTGTTCCAGTCGCTTGAAGTTCAGGAAAGCATTCTGTCCGAATCCATCGAGAAACAGAATTTCAGTCCAAATTCATGTCCAAACCCGTTTGCTTCAGATTTATCGGAACAAGATTTTGAGTGCAGGATTCTTGGCCCAATCGTATGATCCGCGCCGGGGAAATATCTGCTTGAGGATTTAGCGCTAAACCCTATTCCTAAACACTAAAGCTTTAGGATCTAGCGCTAAACCCTATTCCTAAACACTAAAGCTTTAGGATTTAGCGCTAAACCCTATTCCTAAACACTAAAGCTTTAGGATTTAGCGCTAAACCCTATTCCTAACACTAAAGCTTTAGGATTTAGCGCTAAACCCTATTCCTAAACATTAAAGCTTTAGGATTTAGCGCAATTCTTTAGGATTTAGGCACCAGAATGGGCGGAACCCCAAGATCGGCCCCTGCCCTAATTAAAATGCACATTTTATGAACAGAATTTATCACTCCAAAATCTGCCTCCGATTTTCCAGAAATCAGCCGCCAAACCCTATTCCTAAACACTAAAGCTTTAGGATTTAGCGCTAAACCCTATTCCTAAACACTAAAGCTTTAGGATTTAGCGCTAAACCCTATTCCTAAACACTAAAGCTTTAGGATTTAGCGCTAAACCCTATTCCTAAACACTAAAGCTTTAGGATTTAGCGCTAAACCCTATTCCTAAACACTAAAGCTTTAGGATTTAGCGCTAAACCCTATTCCTAAACACTAAAGCTTTAGGATTTAGCGCTAAACCCTATTCCTAAACACTAAAGCTTTAGGATTTAGCGCAATTCTTTAGGATTTAGGCACCAGAATGGGCGGAACCCCAAGATCGGCCCCTGCCCTAATTAAAATGCACATTTTATGAACAGAATTTATCACTCCAAAATCTGCCTCCGATTTTCCAGAAATCAGCCGCCAAACCCTATTCCTAAACACTAAAGCTTTAGGATTTAGCGCTAAACCCTATTCCTAAACACTAAAGCTTTAGGATTTAGTGCCAAACCCTATTCCTAAACAATAAAGCTTTAGGATTTAGCGCTAAACCCTATTCCTAAACACTAAAGCTTTAGGATTTAGCGCCAAACCCTATTCCTAAACACTAACGCCTTAAGATTTAGCGCTAAACCCTATTCCTAAACACTAAAGCTTTAGGATTTAGCGCTAAACCATATTCCTAAACACTAAAGCTTTAGGATTTCCTGTGGCTCCGTTTGCTGCTCGTTTAGGGGGTCGGGTCTCTTTACCCGCTCCAAGTGGGTCGTTTGCCTGAGAAGGGGGTTCTTTGATTGTTGTGGGTGTTCGAGAGCCCTCGAAATCCATAGAAGCCCCAGAATGTGTTCGAGAGCCGTCGAAATGCACAGAAGCCCCGGAATGGAATCCCATACGATATGTTCGAGACAAGGGAAAGGCAACTTCGCGTTGCCAATGAATATATGCTGAACAGCCCTTGATCACTTGAATTTGAAGCTGCCAATGAACACCCTGAACGGCCCTGGAAAGTCGCCGCTGCTGCTCGTGTCATCTTTTCCCTTCCTTCCACCCTCTCGAATTCTCCAAACATGCACAGCAGCACACGCTGCAGTGTGCGAAGAGCTTGCGCCTTAGGCGAGACCCTTCTACTCAATCTACTCGGCCTCCCAATGAAATCTTCTTGAAGTTGAACAGAGAAGACCAATGGGTTCATCGATCAAGCTGATAAAGAAGAATGGCACAGCAGCTCCTGCATAATGTGGTGCACGAAATGAAGCTTCGGAATGAGACAAAATCGTCTCAAACCTGCCTGGTAAGCCAACGTCGCCAATCGGCTATAAGTCTGCAAAAACAGCAAACCCCAGGTCGAAACTTGCTTCGCTTGTGCAGCCGACATCCAAACACCACAGCTGTACAATCCTCGCATGCACATGTTTCCCAGCTTGGTGGCGCGAGCCTGATGTTGGATTCGGGAATCCCCATCGAAACATTGAAATCCGGAAGTTGATTTCGGAAGACTGCTCAAAGAAACAAAAGCTTGTGCCACCACAGCAGCCCAACTGAAAGAAAGACCCGAATCCTATATTTCACTGAATATACAAATCCTTACTTAAAACTCTTAAGAACCCTAAGTAAGAGCCATAAACAACTGATGTCGAGGCACGAACTCCTGAATCCAATGTGGAAGTTGATTTCGGAATACGGCTCAAAGAAAACTTATAAGGCTTCGATCGATCTATAGCCAATTAATGCTTTTAGAGACATATACATATACATATATATATCCGTTCAACTAAAAGACAAACCCGAATCCTAAGTTTGCAACCTTATCCCCGAATCCTAAGTTTGCAACCTTATCTGTATAATGTTTATTTAGCGAAACTTAACTAACACCAAACAAAAAACACATAAACTGCGATGTCGAGGCACGATCTCCTGGATCATTGGATCGCGAGTATCTTTAAAGTGGTCCTCGAGATACTCCTGTAGCCACACAAAAAGCCGGGTTGTGACGAACCCCTTACTCCAATGCCCTGCAGGCATGTTGTTGGCCTTGTCCCATCCGAGGAAGTCGCGAGTAAAGCTGGCGAGGTATCCGTAAACCTTGAGTCTCTTACAATGCGCGGAGTATGATGCAAACATATTGGAAAGGCGTGTTTCCAAGGAATCCCCCTCATCCGCAATGGCGTCAAGTAGTACTACCAACGCACTGGCGATGAAGGCTTTTCCAACGCCCAGATGCCAACAGTGCCAAATGTCAAGCCTGTAGAAGAGAACTGAGTGGTCGTGTGGAACTTTGAGAAGTGGAGCGTGTTGATTGAAGCCTGGGTTCAGCCCCACTGTACCGAGCCAGCTGGCGCTGGCCCGGAAATCTTCCCAAGGATGATCTGGCTTGTTGGGCTGCTGTTCAACCCCTGCGTTGCAGATGAAACATATGCCTTGACAGCATTTTTTCGAGCTGCTAGATTTTGGACACATCGAGTATGTTCTGGTGAATTGTCCTGCTTTGCCGAGGTACGGGAGGTCGCCTTTCGCCCCGTAGCAAAAAAAATGCAACCGGCGCAGCTCGTTGTTCTCAGTCACCTCGATACCGTTCAAAGCCAGCTTTCGCAGATCCTTGGCGTATAAAGTAAGCATCGTCTCTAATGCATCAGGTGCCCATTTGTATAGAGCATGTGGCATGGCTGCGAAGATAAAGTGGGTGGTGACCGTCGAGCCCAAAAAATTCAAGCCCATGCAGTCGTCCTCCACAGCGACTTTGTGTTTCGGTCGCTCAGCTGTGTGCGATCCTCTGCCAAGCAAGCCGTGGGTGCTGATGATCATTATCGGCGTCTTTCGATAAGACCGCCCTTCATCCCCATGATGGAGGAGGGGGACCACATCCTCGAGGCGAACCCTTCCTGCAGCGGCTAAAGTAAAGACTGGGTGATCTGGTCTCAGAACCTTGACTCTCTGCCAAAACTCGTAGCAGACCCTTTGACGCTCCAGGGCGTTCTTCAGTCCGGTCAAGTAGTGAAGGCGGTTGGTCTTATTCAGAAACTGCACCCATGATGTCATGGTTATGTACGGCATGGCCTTCTGCGTTGAAAGATCCACATATGAAAGAGGAATGTCGAGGGCACAACCAGCTTCTTTGAAGACTTTATGCGCCCCATTCTCTGAATGAGAAATCGGAATCTGAGCAAGTCTCTTCACAGCAGGCTCTTTCGAAGAGGATGCCCGGGCGTGAAGAATCACGTCTTTGCAAGGCACCTGGGCGAAACAGGACATTTTACGGAACCACAAAAAAGAATCAGCGAGAAGTTGTGAAGCAAGTTTTGTGCAGTGCCTAACCTGCTCGTAACACAGTGCAGCAGTGCCAATTTTTGTTCGATCTCTATCGGAACATTCGCAGGGGAAGGCCTCTGCGTGCAAGCAGACAAAACTAATTTCGCGTGTGAGAAACTAGCATGGAAATCAGCCACCAATAGGTATGCCAAGATCGGCTCTTGCTCCCACCACATAAACATAGAAATGCGAAGCACTCGAATTCAACTGGCCAGGCCCTTCGCCACCTGGCTGTTCATTCCGGCAACCAGGAATATTCGAATGACGATCTATCAAGGCAGCCTCTAACATCTCAGCGCTTCCTTTATTTCCTGTACAATGGAGCACCTTCATTTTTGAAAAATTTGCGTGCCGGTAACTAGCGAACCGCCTGATGGGGTTGGTTGTGTATCCTATTTTGAACACACAGACAGACCCCCCTAGACGTGACCTAAACAACTCGAGCTTTCTCTTGCAGTGCTGCAACACCTTACCAGCGGTAGGGTTCGTTGAGACTACGTTTAGGCAGACTACGGATATGTCACATGTCTTCAAAATAACAGCTTCCTTAGCCACCGCTGTTTCGCAGTTCTCAAACTCAGTGGAAAGTGACTCCAGCTCAGCATCAGTGGTCGTAGATGGCGCATCTACCTGACATGGCAGGCTATGCATGTGTACAAACACATATATACACACACGTATACGTACCCCATTGCATACTTGCAAAACCGTGGCCCTCAAACTGACCCCGGCTATGTCTAGCCAGCTTCCTGTAGATCGCCTGCATGCACACATACATGTGTGCTAGGCCTGCATGTATTATAAGTTTAGGAACTTCGAAAGCTGATCTGAGTTGGGGACCCCTGGGTAACAATCAACTACATAAACATGTTGCATATATCTTCGTCGCAACCCAAATAGGCAGAGTGGAGTTGCATGGAACAAGCTAAGCACAACTCCATGAAGGTCTACATTGTCCCTGAATCTCTCGCTTTCTCTCTTTCTCGAAGAAGATAGCTGTTTATTTACAGAGATAGATAGCTAGATCGATAGACTTGTATAGGTATATATATATATATATATATGTTATAATTAATAGTTTCTAGATGGGCACGTAGATCGGTAGAAAGATGAGAAGGATGGACTAATCGAGAGAGTCGTTGGTAGCTATATACTGCAGCTACAACACTTAACACACATAAATGTAAACACATACTCAGGGAACACAAACTTACAGATGTACTTATTCAGTGGTATGGGGCTGCCCATTCGAGTTAATAGCGCATCGACTTCATCCAGACCAGAGAGTCTTTAGAACTCCAGTGGATTTTGCCCTAGGGCTGCATGTAAGTAGACAAGGATGGGAAAGCCACAACACAAACCCAACACTAGAAGTATACCTCAGCTCATTCAAGCTTCCTGTAGCTTTCATGCACCCCTGAGTGTATGCATGCGGCAGAGTTGCCACGGCTGCCGGCACAGCACGAGCACGATGGCGCAGAGGACAGTTCTGGTTGACTTTCAACCTGAGGATAGCCAGTATAAGAGAGGTTGTATTCACGAAGGGGAGTTTAGGACTGCTTGGCCAGGGTGGAAATTTCAGGTTCGCAGCGCTTGTATAGAGATTGGCACGGATGCTGTTGCATGGATCAGCTGAGTAGCTTCTTGAGCGGTGGAACCACATCAGCCGTGACAGACTGCCATAGCGTAGTTGGCTCTCTGGGAGAACCAAAGATCAGGTCAACTAAATCAGCCTCCCACTCGTCCTCTGTTCCTTGCATCGCGCGATCCTTTAGCTGCATGAAGCATATATGCTGCGGGAGTGCGTCTGCTGTTGATTTAGCATGACTTCGCAAAACACTATGAAACCCGTGGCACAAGGGGAAGTAAGCTGAGCGGGGCACTCCCTTGCCAATCTGCCGTGCGAAGGAAACCATCTCATCGCTGGGGCCTGTCGCAGGGGACTCAAGATTGATGAGTTCGAAACCAGATCGATCGAGTGCATACGCTAGTCAGTGGAGCTGCTATCGAACGTTGTTTCTCACAGTGGCTCGTGTCGCACAACACGTGCCTCGGAATCTCATTCCCGCATGAATTGCTAGCTGCAAAGGTTGCAGATAGCTTCGACGATCTTCACAGTAGGCTATCCGATCGCATTGCATCAGAGTCGCTCCCAGCACCCTTCATCCCTTCAGTCTTCACTTTCACGGCTGAGTCAGGGTTGGTGGCTGAGGGAGGATTTATTGAAGGCTTCGGTAGGGTTACCTATGATAGTACTATATAATATATACACATAGACTGATTCGAAGGGTGTTCAAGATTGCATGTACAGGCCCTCGACAAAATCGCATCCACGCGATAATCAGCCAGACTCAGTCAGTTTCTGTGCTTGGGGCCGCCTTCTTGAAATTTCTCTCAGCTGACCTCGATACGATGGTATCTGTACAATTGTTGCTCGATCAAAGTTGCAAACACTAGTAGGACATGCACTATGCCGAGCACACAGACTGAACTCAACAACAAATCATTGCAAGGCCAGAAGCTTCGCTTGGTTTTCGGCAGCCAGGAGGCGGGAGCACCTAGATGTTGTCAGGATCGATGGGGACTGCGTGGGTATATCTTTATGATAGGATAGTGCTCCCTTTCTCTGCTTTTTTAGTTGGGCGCACACGTGGGTTCAGGAATTCGAGATGATGAGCTTATAAGGCAGTATGTAGGTTCCCAGCCTGAATTCCCAAATCGTCTAGATGTGTATCCTATATGTATACACACAATAAACAAGTATATGCTATATATATATATATATATAGACCTGACTCTATACATATGTACATATACAAGCACATGTTGAACGACCCGAACCTTGCTAACAAAAAACTCCCGACGACTGTCATCTGCGTGCTAGCAAGCTGCGCAACAGAAGTAGTCTTCCACACGGCATCGATCTGGGCCTGCAGCCTCAGATAGAAACGATCGAGTCTACTTAAGGTATATATACAAACCCGATATAGACACATATGTGCCTTACATATATATCTATATATACATACATAAATATAAATATATATATATATATATATATATATATAGATATGCAGTTATCGACCCTATATACATACATATATATATATATATATATATATATATATATATATATAGTGATCGATACATATATATATATATGTATGTATATGTATATATATATATATATATATATGTATACCCGATATATATATATATATATATATGTATATGTATATATACAATCCCCATACAAACCCAATCATTAATAACCCCAAAACTGATGATAACTCTAGCAACGGCGAGGACTATGCAGGCAGCTGGAACTAAAAGACTCGCGGCGCACGAAGGTACACGAGATCTAAACAGTGTTAGCTGCAACTACGTTTGTAATCGCACTTGATTATTCTGAGGCCAGGAACGTCTGATCCACTGAACCTTTCGTCGTCTGAGCATGTAGATCCACGAGGGCTTCATACCCTGATTCCACTTCTTTCAGCTTGCTCTCCAAGTTCTCCATGGCCCTGGGACCGGTTTTGGATGCACAGCTTGGGGCCTGATTGGGAATATTTCGACTAGGACTCTACGGTTTAATTGGCATATGGATGAGTAAGGTTGCAGTCAGCTCCTCTACATGCAGAGGCTACCGATACAACTATGCTCCTGTTGTGTATGTGTACGTCGCATATATAAATATGCATATATATATATATATATATACATATAGCTATATATATAGGCCCTTTACATATATACTGATATATCTTTCGCTCGCTACACTAAGAAGGGCAGCTGCTAGCTGGATGTGCCTAGCCGACTAGGTGGAAACATGTTCCAGTCTGTGTAGGTGATGCGTACGTACAAATATAACATGCAAGCAGATATTGCGTGCACACGTATGCATACACATGGGAAGCCGGGAAGCCCAGCCTGTGCAACAGACATACACACACACACACACACGTAGGTACATATGGCTACGTTGCTTCCTAGCTTGCATTAGGCAGGGAAGGTCATCGAAGAGACAGAGAGAGAATGAGAGAGAGACACAGAGAGACCGCGAAAGAGAGGAGAGAGAGAGAGAGAGAGAGAGAGAGAGAGAGAGAGAGAGAGAGAGAGAGAGAGAGAGAGAGAGAGAGAGAGAGAGAGAGAGAGAGAGGAGAGAGAGAGAGAGAGAGAGAGAGAGAGGAGAGAGAGAGAGAAAGAGAGAGAGAGAGAGACAGAGCGAGCGAGAGCGGAGAAAACGATGAGCTATGCAGAAAGTCCTGGGCATCACATGATGATTCGACCCATCCTTCTCACACCCACTCATCTCCATCCATGCGATCGTTCTGTCTAGCCTTTAGGATATCCCCGG